>HE668949.1:7657-41116 GCA_000313835.2 Heliconius melpomene melpomene | reverse complement strand
TATGATGTTCATATTATATTTTATAAAGTCATACATATATTATTTATAAATAATAACACTGTCATTATTACATTATAAGGAATCGCTTATATTAAATCTTATTCAAATACCGCTTCGCTTGTCACAAAGAACCCTCTTTTACCTCTCCGAGCTAAAGCCGACGATGTTGCATTAGTAAATTACTCACGTACGCGTCCCAAACTCTTCAAAACTTCGGATTTGTCGTGAGATTTTACACGAAATCCTAACTAATTTGTTTAATTAACACTTCAAGTGCCAGATTGATTTAGTTTCTCAGCGGAGAAGTCTGTAAGTGATATATTAATTTTGGTATTTTCCCCTTGAAGGACCATTAAGGTGATTATTATACTTTATCATTAGAAGATTTTTGTGAAATTTCGTCTTATTTCTTTGTTCTTTTTTATCTTACTCTATTTTCAGTCTATCATATATGATCTATCATATCTGTAGTGTTATAACACTACAGATATGTAATACCTACATAATGATGTTGAATGTCTGTGAAATATTATAAAATAAATAATCAGCCGTTCAAAATCATTCATTCAATTTGTACCACAAAAAAGATTTCGACGAATTTAGAACCTTCCCATTTTTGGAAGTCGATTAACAAATTTAAAGAATTTTTAAAACCATCTAATAGTAAGTAATATAAAAGTGAAGATAAAGATATGAGTTGGATCCTTACTCTGGGGATATTTATGTTTTAAATGTTTTTTTAATATATATATTATACATTCCGAAAATTAAATTCGGAAGTTATATCACAATGTCTCAACACTAATTTCTCCTTTGTGTATCTTGCAAAAACTTGAGTTTTCGTTTTCATATGTAAAACAAGTCAAACAGTTTTGTATAACAAATATATATATAGGGTCTAGTTTTTCAAATGGGATCGGTATTATCCGAGGACCTTCAAAGGTCCCCTAATGCGTTTTATGTTTTTATTCCATTAAGTTTAGGAAAGCTGGTCCCAGTTTATGTCTTCTCAGGTCGTCAGCGTAACGTTATAATGTAATGTGGGGTACCCACTTACTGGTAATGGCTTTAACGTTGTTCTTATATAAGCGATTTGATAATTACATTTTTAGTTATTGTTTCATAATAATAATTAAAAAATATATTTACAAAAAAATCTTATTGAAAATCCGTAACGGACCTCTACAATCTTAATAATTCTTAAATCTTATTAATTTCTTATTGTTACTCCTTCATTATCTATATCCATACAAATATTATAAAAGAGAAAAGCGTGTTTGGGGGAACGTGCTAATCTCAGGAACTACTAGTAATTTAAAAGTTCTAAAAACATAATTTCTATCTCTTGAAGACCATTTTAAGGTATACAATAGTATTGGTTGCCCAATTAAATAACCCTCCATACGTTATGTAGTTTTTATATAGATCAAAATTGTATATACCTATAGGTAATTAAGATAGCTTATTATAAAAAAATACTAAAAAATACATATTCTAGTCCACTTAACAGTATGCTACTAATTTTAAAAGTATTTCACAATTATACTTCACATATAGTTGATTAATCAGTACTTTTGCAATTACACACGCGCTGCTCTCTTCATCAACAAGGGATCGTGGAAGCGTAGGCGGATATGTTATTTTTATTCTACGAGTTCGACTTTTAATCAGTTAACTTTGAAAGTTGTCCAGTTACATCGACGACGTAGAATTTTAATCTAAATCTCGCATGTGGGAGCTGCATTGGTATTGGTGTCCGGTGCTACTGTACCCTACTACTGATTTTTTGAAATTCTTTGTGTGTTCCTTTAAATATTTTTTAATTTACTTTTTTAAAGAAAATATTCAATTAGAGATGGACAAAACAAACTTTGCACCACTGATACAAAAAATTAGAAACACTAAAAATGATTTCTTGTTTATTTTTTGGTTTGATTTGCTCGGTAAGAGAGAATCATGACACTTCTGTATCTACTTGCCACCCGAACTTGCAACATTAACCACGTAATTTTTAAGTAAAAGCTAAAAGTTCCTCCGATGAGCTACAATAACTGAGTAGCTTACAATATTTTTGTCCTTCTTACCACAATGAGAAAGTTGCACAGTAAGTTTTTATTTTCTATAATATATTAACAAAATTATATTGAGGCAATGTCCCAATACTAGATTACCTATGCTTACTCTGCAAAGTTAAGAGAAAAAAATAAATAAATTATTTCAAAAGTATTATAATAAGAGATCGTTCAATTTAAAAATATAAATTAAATTGAAAATAACGTTGTTTGGGTAAAAATAGTTCCTCCAACATTTACTGTGCGCAATTGAATTATTATCTTCATGGGTTCTCTGTAATGGATGTTTCGTGTACCGATACTCGCAATCGGGAAAGTCTATCATATTAATAATAAACTCGGTATGGTCGATAACAAACTTATGTAAGTTATAATGGAATAAGTGGAACTATCGTGGATAAAGGAAAGCTAGACACAGTTAGGAATATTATAAGGCATGAATTTTCTATCACACCGGAATAAATAAATAATAAATCAGCGTAGGCAGAAGGAACGCAAGAACCTAATATTAAACTCCGTTCTTTCAATTCTTGAGATATTGTGTGTTAAGTGGTGGAACTCAACACCGCGTTTTGCCTCCTAACCAGTGTTAGGTAATGCAATATTCTATTATTACCAATGAAATATTTCATTCCCCGAGTGGGAATCGAACCCGTAGCTGTCGCGTTTAAAATCGCACGTTTGCCCCTGCGCTATGACGGATACTATGAATTAAAATAATATACTATGAATAAAAGTTTTATAATCATAATATTTGTAAAGTAGTTTTTCTTCCGAAGTTTTAATAAAAGTGAAGCAAGACCAGTCAATAGGCTATTGTTGGTGTTATATTTATTTCACTGGCTCTGAGGAATATTGAAAGAAAATATTCATAAATATATTTGCTTAGAATAGATTAGAATTTGTTTTAATTTAGAAAGTATAATGATTTTTGCCTTTTGCCTGGGTTTTTTAAAGATAAATATGAGAAATTATATGCTTGTATATTGCTGTTATACGCGGAATATGTACATTTTTAACAAAGCGAAACTATTTGTTGAAATTTTCCGTTTGTTCTCAATTCAAAGGATATACAAATATGTCGAATGGCCAGAATTGAATTTAATCAACGGTCGATCAACAATTTGGTCAATATTTGTTGTATTTCCAATAAAAATATATCTATTGTACGTGAGGTCAATATAAATTAAAGGGCCTTTTTTATTTGAATCTTTAAATTTATTTTCATGATCTGCTTTTTTTCTTTGAAATTTATTTTTTACACTTTACATTACTTTGTGTTCTCTTATGGTATAAGCTAAAATCAATTATTAATTATTATTATAACAATTACTGTAAATATTTTCAAGTCAATTTAAACTAAGGTTCAGCTTGACGCTGTATCGCGCACAGATCATGGTAGGCAGAGGGAACCTCCTCGAGTGGGGATTGAACCACAAACAGTCGATTGTCCCAGCGCCACGACTGGCCTCAATCCAAATTTAATTAGACTACTATTTTTTAAATGTCATAGATTTATATTCGATTAGTGTTTTTATGTATATATGCCTTATATTGCTTTTTTATTAAATATTTATTTTGAAAATATTTATTATTTTATATTTGATGTACAGACACATTTTTCTATTATTTTATTATTGAATTCATAAATATTTTACTATACTATTATATTTTTACAGGTAATTCAAAAGCAGCTTCGTAAGTAAAAATTTACTTATTAACAATTAATGGTGCCTCCAGAATCCGATGGAAAGTGGGGGATGGAAATGTCTTTGAGGGAACGGAGTGTTCTAACACTCGGTCTCCGGGTTCCCTCTGTCTTAAAATTGAGGTACTTTGGTCAGGATACAGCGTAAAGTTAAAAAATATAATTAAATAATATATATATTTTTAATATTAATGAAACAAAAAAACTCGTGAATCATTTTTTTTTACTGTGTCTATACCTAAGTAATTTTCAATAACATAAATGGACGATCGCTAGATAGGATATCCGATACTTGCACCTGCGTCGCTAATAGACTAGCACGATGCTGTTTTAATGTTTTGTGTACATTGAAAACTTTTATTTATTAGATGTTTATAATATAAATATTTGACTTAATCAAGCCTCGATCTATACAATTATCAAAATCAAAAGTCAGGTATGTAAAATTATTTTTAATTAGATTTCATTATTTTTATTTCATTTTAAATATTATACATAAATAATTATGGCTTCTATGCTTGTATAATACTTTTATTAATTATTTATATGATTTCATTTATTCTTTTTGTTTTGATTTTCTAATTATCATTTAATTTATCTAATTCTTCATATAAATGTTATTCAATTAAAAACACGTTGAAGTAAAAATCTAATTTCTACAATACCTGTCAATCCTGTGTTGATTTTATATGTATGCGGCGCAGAACGCTGAAATTTTGCACGTAGTTGTATAATGTATAGCTAGTCATACGGTAGTACTCGTGAAGCAAAATTAGCCATAAATATTATCGATTTTATGACAATCATCGTAATGGATGGCAATAAAGATACTATTTTCAATAGCTATTACGTGCCATTATTCGATTATTAGCTTTAATGCAATTTGAAAAAAACTGGCCAAGCGCGAGTCAGTCAGCTCGCCCACCGGTGATTCCGTTTAAAAATTGGAGGTCTCGAGCTTTTTCTGAAATTCAAGCTTAGCTTAGCCAGAGTCCTTTAGAGGTAGTCCTTTATTTAGAGGTAAATATTTCATATAAAAAAAACATTACAAACTTTTATTAATATTTCTTTTCACACAGATATAATGAGTGCCTACGACCGTAGACTTAAGTATGTCAATTTTTTTTAACTTTTATTTTTTCTTTGGCTTACAATCCTAAACTTGGAACGGTTGACTCGCACTTGACCAGTTTTTTGATTTTAATATAATTATTCTTTACTTTCTCTTCTAAATTCTTCTAATATATCATTTAATTTTTTAAATAGTAACTGTAGTTCCCGCACTTAATTTTTCTGTGTTATGTTTTCACAATTTGTAGTATAATAGTATTTTTTTTGATTTTAATATAATTATTCTTTACTTTTTCTTCTAAATTTTTCTAATATATATTTTTATTTTTTAAATAGTAACTGCTAATGTACAATATACTCATACTTTGCCCAATCGTTATAACATATTTGTCATCAACTATAACTAACCCTATTTTGAAATATGAGAGGGCCGCAGATGCGAGTCACCTTGTATTATACCGGTACAACCGACGGTCACCGTGGTTTAGCTCTACTATTTTTTTTTAGCTTCCCGCACTTAACTTTTCTGTGTTATGTTTTCACAAATTGATAATAGCATAATAGTATTTTTTTTTAAGTAACCGATACAACAAAACATTCTAAGTCAACAAGTTATTATAAACATTGCAATATAATAATGTTTTCTAATTTCTTTTAAATATTATTCGTGTGGATAAAAGTTAAGCTTGTTAATAATTTTTTTTAGGGTAGGGTTCCAATTAAGACACTTCCTCTCTCCATTTTCCGTCGAATTCTGGAGGTATTGTGTGTTGAGTGGTAGAACTAAATGTCGCGCTTTACTTCTACAATAGAGCGAAGAAATGAATATATTGAATATTTAATTAATTTCCTCTAAAGGGAATCGAACTCACCACCTGTCACTTTACAGTCACACTAGTAGGAGTATTTTAATAATTGAAATTTTATACTTTATTTTGTAGGTATAACTATATCTTGCCGAACCTCCCATCTTACCTATATATATTTATTTCTTATATATATTGCGCTAGGAAACAGTTAACGGCGAAACTTATTAGTTATAATGTAACTTCGGTAATACCACGGACGAAGTTCCAAATCCTCCTATACGCTCCCCCATTATTGGGAGCAGATGCACACCGGCCTCTATAAATCTTAAATATAATACAAATGTCACTTTACCTAATTAGTTGAAGATTTATATAGAAATGTAATTAAGTGGTGGAGATATGGTTTCTTAATTGTTTTTATATATTTTTTTTGTTTTTCTATCATAGTCAATATCAGTATCGTGATATAATATGACAAAATTGCTACAAATTATTTGTATTAGTATTGAATCGGATGAAACTTGAGTTTTTAAATTATCGATTTTAAAACATGCAAGTAATTCAGCTTACTAGTTAAATTACTGTAATTTAAGCGGGCGAAGCCACGAGCAGGTCAGTAGTAATAATCATCAAAGTATAATTTGCACTTACAACTGCTCTTTCACCCTGTATCTTGCATACAGTAGGGTAGACAGAGAAAATCTATGGTCATGAAACTTCGTTCATCGCGTACGGCCCGTCTCCAGCCATTACATATTGGACCGCGGAACCCATCGCTCGCTGCTCTTTGTCATCAAAGAGGATGGAATTGTAATTTATTTATTGCTCTGAGTGAATATCGAATCCACAACCATCGCTTTTACAGTCAAAGGCTGTTTCACTGCGCCACTATGAGCTCATAACAACACAAGAATTATTTTTAATACCATTATGATTACACTGTTAAAATTTTATCAATAAACTGTATTTAAAAGCGTGCGTAATTTAATTAATTAACCTTAAAATAGGTAACCAAAGTTACATGTTTTCATTCCATGGTATTACTCGTATATATGTTAAAATTTTAAAGCTATTTTTTAATAAAAATTTGTACTCAGTATATTTTTTTATTATCTCTTTTATATATTCAGTTGTTCATAACCTAAGTAAGCACAAAGACAGGCCTTTTGAAGAACCTCAAAGAAAATAGTGGTTACAAGTTTTTATAAAATATCGCGGTTTTAAATTGTGAAACATAGGAATTATTACTATTTCATCATCTCATGGAAAAATTTTAACCCAAAGCCACGAGCGGAAAGTTAGTTGTCAATAAAAACATTTTTTTTTGTGAATCTCTTCTCGATTCCATCTCAATTTTGAGAATCGTACTCATATTTAGATTATCTTCAGATACATCATGCGTAAGTCAAACATCAAAAGCAAATAAATTATAATATTATGCTCGAAAGATATAACGATATGAAAATATATTAACATTCGTATATTTATATTATTTCTCATGTTTTCATACATACATACATATTTAAATTATAAAAATGTTAAAGAGAGTGAAAAACGTAGTTGTTTACTAAAATCTTAGTTTTACAAGCTTAATAAGAGAAGGTAAGGCGTTGGTATGTCTTGCAAAAAAAATTGGTATACTATAGATATGTTATCATTTTCTCAATATTATTTTTATTTGGGATCTTATTTTACCTTATTATATAATCGGATGTATAATTTCTTCTTTTTTTATAGATACAAGCAAGCTTTCACTAATTTTCTATATCCAATTAAGTCATAAATGTAATCTCACTTCCATTTACTCAGTATAAAATATAGATATAAACTACAATAAAAATGTTTTGCTTTTCCATAAAATTTAAACTATAATATCTAAATATTACTCTGAGTTTGACTTCAAATTGTATAAAAATCAATCCATTCACTTTAACAATCCGTGCCAAGTCTCGGTAGATGCGTCTTCGCCGCGAAATTTCCCTAAATCAATTTCAATACAAACACCTCTTAGTGAACTCTGGTAGCGGTTGCGCATCGGGTGTGGTGCGTATTATAGAGAGGATAGAAGAGTGAGGAAGGAATATTGAAAAAATGTATACATTTTTTATAGTAATTTCCTTTTGAAGCTAGGTAGTAATAGTGCAGCGCTATGACCTCCCAATATAATAATTGGCTAAGACGAGGAGAGCTGAGAATACATCACGACGTACATTGTTAAAGGCAAAAACAATATGACTTTTTTTTTATACATTTTGTTTTAAAATTTCTTAAGTGATAGTAAGAAGTTAAATTTAAGATTCTTGCTGGGGAAGTCGATGAGTGACAAGCTACGGATAAGAGAATTGAAGAAAATATCGTTTTATAAATAAAAACCTGCACTAAACAAGTTCGCTATTAGTCGAACCCCACGTCCGTCCGTGACTTGGATGTCGACTGAACAGTTGGAACGCAGTTACAGTGATCAAATTGAGTCAGCCGCAGAGGTACCGTCGCCACGCGGTATCTAGTCTATGTAATAGAGAAATATTTCATTGGAAAACGTACCTAATATATATTTTTTCTTATAAAGTATTTTTCTTTTATTAATTATGGAAAAACACTTAGAAATTTTCAAACATGTAATGGAGAGGTATTTCATATTTTGTATCGAAAATTAAATAAACGTACCCATTTAAATCGAATACTGCTATGTTTTTCTATAAACTTTTCGCGTTGACAACCCCGATATCGTGAAATGAGCGTTGTTTAACCCAGTTTTAGTGAATTACTCTTTGGTATAATTTATATGTAATATGTATGTATGTTTGTTTATGTTCGCTATTTGAGAATTGGCATGTGTGTTGCGCTCTAATTGCATTCAAATTAAGAGTAAAAATTTAAGTTGTAATTAATGAAATTATTTCATTTTGTAATATTAGTTACTTAAAAAATACAAATATAAGTACTTACTTTTACTTATTTTAGCTTCACGCTATATCCTGCACATAGCAGGCTAGGCAGAAGGTACCTGAGAACCAAGTGTTACGACACTTCATTCCCATTAAGACACTTCCGTTCACCACTTTTGGGGGCATTGCGTGTTGAATGCATGACTCAATGCTTTGCCTCATTACCAGAGCGAGGAATAAAAAAATATTTTATGAAAAATATTCCATTTCCTCAAGTGAGAATCGAACCCACATCCTGTGGCGTTTTCAGTCCTGTTCCTGTGCCACGACTGGCCTCTTTTTGAATGTTTATCTAAAAATTAATAAATCCAGTAAAACAATATTATAATGAACATGAAAACAAAAGCTCATCTTCGCGCACGCCACTGGCCCTTATACCGCAGGATGATAGGATTTCCTCAAGATTTACATGTACAAGTATATAGAAATTCCGTTATCCTTTGGGAATGTAGTAAAGGGCCAGTTGCGAAGGGCTTGCACGTATGTTTATTTGTGTCGTAAATTACATCTTTAAGATATTATTTTATGCGAAATTACACTCTATGTATTTTGGCTTTAGATGTGAAAATTGTGAAGTCTTATACTGACAGTATAACCAAACTTTTGGGCAGATCCGCTATAAATATTTACCAGTAATTCGACTATAACCGATGGATATTTAGAGATTTGACAGCGTTGTTTGTGGATGGCGATGGTGGTTTAGTTGAGCGCAGCTTGCTTCATCTTATAAAGTAAATGGGATATGGAATGGAAATATGGACTAATAATTAATCTTTGTCAATTTAAGTTAACTTGAATTGAATTATTTTTTTTAGTTGTAACTAATAAATTAATTAGTTCTTTATGTTAAGTAAATTAATTTCTATTTTTTAATGTACAGTTCGTAATCGGTTTATTTTTTTTCATAATAGATGTATTATTAAACTTTTCATGTGGTTCTATGATATTTAGTTATATAAATATGTTCTAGACGCCACTTTTAATAGCATAATCATGTTGTAGCAAATTAATTTTGAAAAAATATTCCTATAAAAAATACAATACAATTATGGCAAACTATCGAAATTAAATTATTTAATAGATCAAAAGCAATTAAAATTCAATAACAATAAATGTAAATATTTGTTAAGACCTGAGGGTCCTAGGAAAAGATTATCAGTGAGTGATTAGACCAGCAACAGGTACAGACAGGGTGTAAGCTACAACTTTTATCTTTGTAGCGTTGGAAAGACCGTCGAAAGCTTTTTATTGCCAATTGTGTTTATTCAAATGAGCTTACAAGTAACCGAGGCTTTCATTTTTATCACTTTTTTATAAAATAAGTGTTGAATTAAATTATGTTTTGTAAGATTTGTGTAAATTTTAATTAAAATTGTGAGATATATATATTTTTTAGTATATTTATTTTAACCCCTTTGGAGAAGTTAAAAGATTCACACAGAACACTTTACGGTTTTTTTTGATCATCGGTCAAGCGGAAAATTAAGTATAATTGGAACGAGAATATCTAAATCACTATAACTTTTTTTTTTGGTTTCATTTTGTATCCCGTTCTAAAGATATTTTCAAATAGTGCCATGGCACATATAAAATGAATCTATATAAAATTGTATAACTCGACACTAACTCTATTTTTAGTAAATATTTATTATTTTCCACCCTCTTGCTTGGTATACAGCTATAAGCTGTCTTTCCCCATTATTGTAACCATAGAGACAGTCATATCTTGTATTACGCCTAAATTGAAATTTTATGCTATTCCAGTCCCTCCTAAGCCGAGCAAGGAGGTGATGCAAAATAAAATGAAACAGTACTTTCCATCTTTGCCTTACATTTGCCATTTGACATTTATTATTCTAATAAAAATGTTCTTGGAGTTATCGAATTTGAATTAACTGTTATATTATATTACTAATGAAGATTGGATTGGATTAAAGAATAATTTGAAATTTATTTACATAGGTAATATTTTTTTCTGTTTTGCAGTAGTAGATAGTGAAAAAACTAGTGTTAAAAAAAATTACTTACTTCGATGAATTTGACAGACAGGCAACAAAGTAATTTTATAAGGATACTGTTTTTATTTTTTTGAGGTATGGAACCCGAAAAAAAGCTAAAATGACAAGTTAAAAAAATAAACGTGTTAAAAAAATTTACAAATTGTACTAATTTATACTAAAAGGTTCTTTTAACACTATTTTTATTTGTTGATATTGCAAAGGTAAACAATTTTTTTTCTCATAATGTTTGGATAATAATTTTTCGTAACGCTTTTATCTATTACGCGTCAGTACTTCCAGAGCTTTATCATTGCGACTGAGTGACTCGCGCAAGGATGTATACCAAATCAATGATTTTGACGTTAATCAAATACATGTATTTGGGAATTAAATATAAGTTTCTAACAAAATGAGTATTTTCATGTTATTAAATATATAAATACATTTTTTTGCTAACAGATCAGAAAAGAAATAACACTTAATACATTAAAAAAAAATTACTTAATAATACCTAAAACATACTATTGAAACAAACTTTATTAAATGTCTATATTTATGATTGGAATTATTGTAATTTAAAAAATACATCAAAGCTTAGACATAGACAACTATTATTCATAATACATAATTCAATACAGGTCGCGAAGCTTATGCTGAGGTTTGCATTTATGTGAGTCATTATAGTCAAAAGTCAAAGTCAAAAGTAGGACTAGAAAAAAAAATTGAAATTAATAATCAAAGATAGGATTTTTTATTAGAAACTTAATCAAAAACAATGCAGTATAATTTACATGTTGATAATTAACTGCATACTATAATTATAAACTTGCAACACGTATAAAGAACCTCAAACTTCGAAATTCGTGTCAATTAAATTGCTGCATTTTGATAATGATAACAATTCGCAAAATGAGAATAGTTTCCAAAGCATTTAGGATTATTAAAACTTTATATATTAAGATTTTAAAAGTAGTTTAATAAAAGAAATAGTTTAATTATTTGTAACATTAATTTGAAAATTTAAGTCCAAAGTAAATGTTTCGAAAATATATTAGTTTCTGATACACGAAAATTTACGTACTGAAATGATATTATTATATAACTATAATTATTAACTATATAATATTTTTGTTATATTATCTTCACGCTGTATCCCACATAAAGCAGAATAGTTAGAGGGAACTTGGGAGCCTAATTTCAAGACAATCCGGTCAACGGCAAAGTTAAAAAATGTTTAACTACTTCAAATTCCATGTTAAATCTATATCTGAACCTAGGTTATTAATTAATAGTACACTAATGTTAATTTATATAATTAACAATAAACGGTGCCAAAAGGTAAGTTAATCAAATCTGACCTTCTTGTAAAGGTATAAGGATTTTTACGATAAAGTCGTACGGTCACGCGATTACAGTCCACTTAAATCAAGAAAAATGTTTTTGTTTCTTTTTTATTTTCACGCATTAAGCGGGATAGGGCAAGAAACTTAGACATTTTTTGTATGTAAATACTTTTTTAATTTCCTCGAGTATCAAACCCAATGGCAAGAAGCGAGTACGATGCCTACAAAGGAAGAATCTGAAAAAGGAAATTTGACAGGTATTTCATAGAAAAAAATATGGCAAACTTATATTTGTAGTACACACACACACATACATAAGAAGTACATATGCCCGTATAAAGTTTGTCAATCTTTATAAGTCCGTACGTTTTTCTTCACCTAATTTCATGAAATGGGTACGGAATCTTGAGTGGGCGACACGTGTTCGCACCTAACCGGTGTTTTTCTTGTTCTAATTAATTGTTAATATATGCCAAGCCAAGTCATTTTTTTTATAGAAAAACTTAAATAAGATAAAATCACACACACGATTCTAAGCGTACTTGTACACCGAAAGGACCCCGAGTACCCGGTCACTTAGCTACAAACGACCCGTCCAGTATAATTTACGAGTCGGGCCACCCGCAGTAATTTGGACAAATTATAACCGTGCGAAAGGAAATTACTCCGGCATCAGCCGTCCGAAAAATAAGCCTCGACGTCGCATCGCACGCTTTTAATCACGATCCTTTGATTTCTTTCATTCTGAATTAATTACGGCGCGCGCGTATTGGTCCGTAGCGTAGTCTTGGCACGTTTCACCGAAATGAGCAAATATTGTTTGGAAATTATAATATTGTTATATAAGATGTGGACTGTTTCGCGTTTTGGGATTGGTATTTATTTGGGAATTGCTTTCTGGTGTTGATGGTGATCCTTGTTGGTTAATTCTTTTTTTTTTGTCAATTTTTCCCAGTGTAAACAGCAAAGTAGGTAAAGTGGCGAATCACTACTATCTTCTCCTAAATATTTCTTACTTAGTAGGTCTTCTTCATTATTCTTTTCCTTTATAGGTTTAGAAAGTATCGATTTAGGTTAAAACAAAGTAATTGACATGAGTACATTTTGTACGATACATTAATTTGTTTGCTTTAAATTTGAAAAACAATAAAGTCTCAGGTTTACAGATGTAACAAAAATAATGTCATCAGCCTTCTTTGATATAAATGAATCATTACACAGCATACCGTCGATTCCCTCTTGATTTCGCGTTTCTTTGAATTTGAATAATTTCATCGCCCACCGAATGCCTTTACAAAGGTCCGGAAATGAACTCGGGACCCTAATTAAGTTTTAGTTTTGTTTGCCACAAAATTTTCTACGGTATATGGGAAATTACCTTTCATATTTTGGCCTTACTTGTGTTGTGTGTTTTTATAGATCGGGCTTGATATTTATTTATCTATTAAATTTGAAAAATTAAGGCTATTTAATTAAAAAATATTTTTTCACATTAATTGTATGATGATTAATTGTTTCCAAATTTCGTAATCAATATAAGTAAGATTCTCAAAATATTTAACTATGAAGAAAAAAAAAATCGCATAATTAAATATCAAAAGAAGGATTTACGTTTCTCAATAAAACATAAAACCAAATATTTTATTTAAACAGAAAATAAAAAAATCGTTTACACTTTTATTTTCTTTTCAAATTTTCCTTTACGCACTTTTAGTTATCAAATATATTTAATCATTTTACAGCCTGTTATTAAATGCCAAAAAAGAGATTTACAAAACAAAAAACATGAAAATAACGAGAGGTTCTAATCCTACAGATTTAATTTTCATCTTGAATCTTAAAATATTCCCGGGAGCGTACCGCTAATTCAGTTTCAATTAAATACGCGTCGAAAGCACAAGTACCGCAACTTGCTTCAGATTTTACGTGTTTGTTATTAAAATCTATTTGAAATTATTGCTAAAAATAAGTAAAATAATTTTAGTAATTAATTTTAAGTTTGGGAACGTATGCACTAATTTTGTATGAAATTAACTGTAAATATCGTTTTGTCACTACGTTTATTAAATATATTTCCCTGATCGTGAAACACTACAACAAAGCTACCATACACCATATATATGCCACCCTCATTTCCCAAGCCCTTGTATATTTAGGCACAATGGAAAAACAACTTTTCATCATACAGTGACAGCGGCGCGTCGCGTCGCGTCCGTCGTAATCGATGCTCCGCAATCAATCACTTGCCCAGATGCTTCAAAATGCTTTTATAGCTATCCTACGTTTACAATGTGATGTGATAGTAATTATTTGACAAATTTTTATAGATTTTTGCTAGTGAAAAGATGTTTTTTGTAGTATTAAATGGTGTGTTGTTAACATCACATAATTATGGTAAAAACAATGTTGTGACATTTTTTAACTTTTTCAAGAATAAAAAGAATATGTAATTTGTAATGCATTAGTTTATTAATTGCTTTGTTTGATAAGAATTGTTATTTTATGATTTTTTTTTGGTCTTCTTCTTCGTGTCAATGAATGGAGAATTCATATCATATTTTGCCAGTATTTAGCCACGTCGATTGCGGCATCTGTTGCCTCCATCAGATCGTCATGTGAGCAGGTGAATGGACATTTCGGGCAGGAGAGTAAGTGTGCCATCATTTGTGGATCGGAGCCACAGTCACAGGGTGACCCATCCCTCAGTTCGTACCCCCATCTCACGAGAAGCTCTTTGCATCGGCCAACCTGGCTCCGTAAACGATTAAGTGACTTCCATGTTGGCCACTGCAAGTTTTTTTGGTACGATTAGTTTTAATTATAATATTTCAGATTTCGAGAACATAACTCATAACCAACTATACTACGTTACAGTAGAATCGTATTAGATTTACTTTAATTCTAAAATTCCAAACTACAAACGTTTTTAGTTTCTATTCAAATCATTGAAGATTTTTCCTCCTCTCGTCCGGTCACTAGTGCGATCCATTTGCGTGGAAAAATTTAGCAAATTTATCTCGTGGACGGCCGGCAGCGGCCATCGCAGCGCGACGTCAAGGGACAGTTCAACTGCATACGATCAAAGTTGCCTCGCCTGCATTTCATTGTGCTTTATATACGGGTGATTTTATTTACAAATATGTTAGAAATATATATTTTTTGTAAAGTAAAGTAAATTTAAAATGTTTATTATATGTAATATCTAATGAAAATCTGTAAATATTTTCTAAATATTTTCTTTTAACATTATTTTTACAATTTTCATTTATTTTTATGTTGTCCATACTAAGTGGTGGAAAAAATGATTTTGCCTATGCAACATATTTAGTGACGTCAAAAATTACATAGTCTCTTTTTTAGCTTCATGTTGTATCAAACCTTATAGCAGGATAGGAAACTAGGTACACTTCGTTGTCTATTAAGACACTTCAGGAGTCAGTAAGAATTCTAAAGGCATTGCGCTTTGAGTGACGGAACACAACAACCGCGTTTTGCCTCGTTACCAGGGCGAAGAATAAAATATTAAATATTTCATTTCCTCGAGTGGGACTCGAACCCACAACCTATCACGTTTACAGTCGCACCCTTGAACCCCTGCACCACGACTGGCCTCAACAGTTTTTACAGAAATATTTTCTAACAGAATTTAGGTTGGCACCTCTCAATGTTATCAAAGATCTCTTGACTGCTCGTGTGCAAAAGAATCAAAATAAAGAAAATTGCTTCTAAACAACGTCGAGTACATCGTAAAAGGCGTCCTAATTTACTAGCTAATAGAAAGAACACAAGTTTTCACCTTTCAAGCCGCTCCGGCAAAGCAAATATGTGCTCCCCTCAATTCTCTTACCTTCCCACTGCTAAAAATGTTGGAGTAAGTATGTATGTTTTAAATCATGCGGGCTCTTTACTATATGTATGTAGGTAGGTATATTTATTTGTATGTACATACATATATTATATATTCATGTGTATATATTATACAGATATGTGGGTATTTGTACTTTTTCTATTATTTTTGATTAACAATGTAAAAATAGCAGGAGGTTTTAAGATAAAAATAGATTTTATAGGCGTGCCATAATAATTTTATTTTTATTTAACAAAATGTTTATAAAAAAAATATCGTTTATGGAATTGAGTAGCGTTCTGGGTTCAATCCAAACTCGGGGGAACGAATTGCATATTTTCATTCCGCTCTGGTATGGCACGTAAGTCCTGAATGTGTTCTAATACTAGGTTCTCTTGCTATATGTGGGAAAAAGCTTGAAAGTGATATATCATTAGATTTTTCTTTGACAATTCAAATAACAAAAAGTTAAGAATACTCTTGTTGTTGTCAGTGTTTAGTGTCGGGTAAATTTGCTATTTATTCAGTTGTAGAGCTTAGTGGCGGCGGCTAGCGGCTGAATACATTATAATATTCTCGAGATAGTTTTCTTTTCTTCATATTTAAAGTCTAGTTCAGATTTTGTAAGAAGTACAGTATGGCTACAATATTGAATATTTTTTTATTGATATAAAGTGTTTTATGTTAGAAACTATAATTATACTTAAAATAAAAACTAAATAATAATAAAACTATAGACATATGAACTGTAACTGTGAAATTTTCATACTCTTCCGTTCGCACAATGTTCGTTAAAAGGGGTACAAAAAATTTTACTTCACATAATAATATGGACCGTTTATTTTGAAAGTGGTGTAAGTCCATTTTTTCCAAAAATGAGTTATCACGTAATTCATGCTTAATTTAATGTATTTTTTTTATATATAACTAGTCCGTGTTTAATTTCTCAAAAAAAACCCATGTTTTGAACAACTTAAAATCAGTCGGTAAATGAAATTGCATAATCATCGACATACTAACCTTTAATTTTCTCGAAACAAAAGAAAATGGACTTACACCACTCTCAAAATAAACGGTCCATATATAGATTACGACAATTATGAACAAGAAAAAACAGATCAATATATATAGAAACACACAAGTTATTAGCAAAAATAGTGAACATAGCGTACGTGACGTCCCCTAATCCGGCCAGAGGGGGTTCTTTTAACCGCCGCGTCGCATCCAACTTACCCGGCAGGATATCAAGTGGCAGCACGGCATCAAAGCGTCTGGTTGCCAGGCAACGCGAGATTTGTCACATTGCCGGCTTAATTAAGCCACGGTAGATTGACTGTGATTTAGCAGGTGCAGGTAAATAATTAATGATTGAGTTATTTGGTGGAGTGGTAATTAATATGTTTACCATAAAGTTGAGTATTCTGTGGTAAAATTGTTTTACCATCAAGGTTCATTTGTGTATTTGCATTTTTTGTTTAATTGGATTCTTTTTTTTTTTTTTTATAAAATTGGAATTTTTGGATCATATTTTTCACAATGAAGAAGAGAGCAGGAACGTGACTTCCTTTATGTCCATATCCAATAGCGATTCTTTATGGTGGTAAATGTGGTCCACATTTACTTTTGTCTTTCGTTTGGTATAATTTAAACCTAATATAGGTTTAAATCGATATAAGTACAAAAATATTCCCCCATATTAAATCCGAACCCACATCCCAACTTTTTCAATTTACATTATTTATATACACTCTAAGAGAGCAGGTACGATTGAATTTCGCTCGTTAAGCACCTAAAGCTTAGCTTCCAAAGTATCGACGTGCATAAATAAGGCTTAATATTTCCTTAGAGCCATTGTCGTAAACAGCGTTCGGGACGTGCCAATAAATTTCTAAATCGGAACAAAACGCGAGAGGATCGGGAGATCTTAAAGGCTGGCTGCAGTACGGCGAGACGCGTGTTGTCAGCAATAAATACTTGTTCGAATACAATTGCCGCTCTGACTGCAGCGTGTGAATGTATTATTCATTAGTATAGAATTGTTGATGTGGAAATGTGTTAGTATGGACTATTAAGGCTATGGCTCAGTGGGGCAGCATGTGACTGTAAACGTGATAGTTGTAGCTTCATTCCCGTTTGGGGCAATGAATTGTTTAACATTTTCATTTTTTCTTCGTAGGAACAGACAATGTCTCGTAAATGAAGTGGAAAATAAGAAATAGAGAGTTATAACACTAGGTTCTCTCTGCCTGCTATATGTGGGATACAGCGTGAACACTTTAGTTTTTCATAAAAATTGTAAAAAAGTAGCACACTTATGTAGAAATAACGAATCATTTTAGTTATTAATCCATTATACGCTATATATGTGTACATAAACTTTTATTTTGTGAAAACAAACAAAAAAGCAATAACGGCTAATATTTGACGAACAATATTAATATTTTAACAAAAATATTAATATAAATGTATAAAAAACCATGTAATATATATTTGGAGTATATTTAATATGAAAGTATTGTAATAGCCCGCGGCAATGTGCTGAGCGTAAGAGCAAATGTAAACTAATCTAAGAAATTACTGAGGATATAAATGTGAACGTCTATTTGTTCCTTTATTGTTCTCCTTAATTATTTGTAGACGCTATCATCTTGGAGTTTTGTTAAAGGCTTTACACGATGTTTATGGGTTCGAATTTTTTTGAGGTTTTTTAAACCACCGAAGAAAGATGGAAAATGGTGTTGAAATTTTCTTAAGAGCTCTACTAGAGCTTGTATTTGAAAGCGTAAACGATTTGATGTTTAAATCGAAACGTTTTTTTTAAATAAAGTTGTGATTTTCAGGTAGTTCTTTATGTCTTAGTACTGAAATAGTTATACATGTACCTTATTTATTTTTTACATAAATTTAAGATATTTAATTTTAGAATAAATATTTAACACTTAACTTATGTTGGCAGTTGTAGATTCTAATAGAATAGAATTCTAATCCAAGACCAAATTTGTAATAAAAAAGAATATTTTAATTTAAGTATAATATTTGTGTTCATTAGTTGTTTTATTAAGGTACAGTGCTGTTACTGCCATAATTGCACCATGTCTAAAAACCAAATGAGGGAAACCTTCATTTCGTATAACACGAAATTCAAATTATCATATAATTGATAGGTTATATATTAGTAAGTTATTAGTAGATAATTGAATTGCTTCATGTCCGCATAATATGTAATACTGACGATGCGTCCGCGTTAACGATAACGAAATTAGTCGATCGCTACGGGGCGCGATGTTGTTATTAAAATAGTAAATAATATACCCCCACCCCTTACATAATGTTTTTTCAAATTTAAACCTTATCAAGCATTTAACAGGTTAGTTAATGAGATCCTAAAGACAAGACATACAGTTTAAACTCAAATTCAGCACATTGATGTTGTTCCACGCTGTAATTGGGTAAATATCTGAATGTAAAAATGGTGGGAGAATATGTACATTTCAAAAGTTACGTTTCCTAAAGTGGAAGAAGGAACAGATTTTCTATTTACCATATTTATTTGTGATCGTCATTGTACAGTGTAATATCGTCTGATTGTCGAAGCGATGGTTGTAGATGATAACTGAGACAAGATAACTGTGAGATACAATGGATTACATCGAAATGATTAACATGATAAAATATGGATTTACTCTAAATATTTTTTTCAATTCGTCGCAGAAGCGAAAAACAACGATTCAGATTTATAATATTCCCATTCTTACATTAATATAAAAAAATACTAGGTGTGCCTTTAATACAAAAAAAAAATATTTTGAAAAGTATTTAAAAAAATGTTTAATATTTTAGGTTGACGATAATAATGTGTAGTTGCTGTGTGTTCTTTATTAAATGAACGGATATTAAATTCCTTGAAATCGCTCGAGCCTTGGCTTGGTAAAGGAAAAATTTAAATTAAAATTTTTAAACATTTATCTAGAGCGGCGATGCAATAAAGCTCTCAAATGAATATAGAATAAATATAGTTCGCATATTTAGTTTAGTTTAGTTGTTTAGTTTATTTTAGTTTAGACTAAACTTTATTTCTAAGTTTAGAAGCTAATATTGAATAGTAGGTAACTTTGTGGGGGTCATACGCGAATTGCTTGAAGAAGATACTTTATTAGTTTAAACTATTTTAATATTATTATTGTACAAAAGTGAAATGCCTCCAGATCCTCCTGCGGAATACAGTGTGAAGCTGATTTAATTGTATAAAAGTCAAAATTAACTCTTTTAAATATACATTAAGATAAGAGTCTAAGCCATCTACGATAGATGCCGTCTCAATACCTCCAGAATTCAGGATCAGGAAAGTGGCGAGCAGAATGTTTTGACACTCGCCTCCTCCTTCTTACCCTTTTACATCTAGGATACTGCGTGAAGCTTATGTACCCAAAATCATCACATTTTCTCAATAGGGCTAATTTCAAGTCCGTTTAAATCAAGATGTCACATAATTATATATGCGTATTTTGTTGTGAAAATGTATAAATCTGGCAAGGAAAATATTTATAAATTTATTTAACATTAAATCTACTTAGCAATTAGTGCAAAGACTATGAATAATGTAATTCTAAAGGCACCTAATGGGTGCAACGCGGAGCAGACAATAATTATGACGTTGTTAGTACATAATATGTTGTTTGAAGTAAAATTGGCTGGCAAATATTTATTTTCATATAATAAACATTTGCTTTGATATGCTAAATATATCAATAATATATCAATATAAGCAAACTAACTGAGTTTCTTGTATAAAGATATGTATGAGTATATTTTATTTAAGTTTTAGTTCCTTTGACTTCTTTCCAGTTAGATGGGAGCTTTCTATAAAATTACGCAGATATATTTAAATAACGATTTTGAAAACATAACTGAATAAACAATATGTTGTTATTTGTGTGGGTCTTGTTTTATGACCTTTAGGCGAGCCTGTTGAATACAGAAGATAATAAGAATATAATATGAGTTAATAAGAACATTGCCAGTTGGATCCCCATTTGGGTGTAGTGAAGAATTTTCATGTTCTTGCTATGGCAAGGTAAGTCCCGGCGTTAAACTCCGCTGCCTTTCGATTTAGTGTTAAATACAATTATTGAGGAAATTCTTTATGTTACTAGATATCATCTATGCTTTATTCGAGGTTCTATTTTTTCGTATTAGTTAAAAAATAAAATATGTTCATATTATTATTATTATT
Organism: Heliconius melpomene melpomene; assembly: GCA_000313835.2. Classification (NCBI taxonomy): domain Eukaryota; kingdom Metazoa; phylum Arthropoda; class Insecta; order Lepidoptera; family Nymphalidae; genus Heliconius; species Heliconius melpomene. Next base: position 20,085 of record HE668949.1, on the reverse strand, counting down.
TTTTTATTTGTCTAAAATTATAATATTATCTTTTAAAGATTCTTTTAAAATTATATATCACAAGAGATTTTAACTAGACCCAAATTTAATCAATTAGTACATGAGATAATAAACTCATTCACTACAAATAGTAATAAATAATAAACATTAACTATGAAAAACAATCTTATGCCACTTTCACACCTACCGCCCAAACAGGAAGCCGTGTGCTAATTACGTGTAAAATATATCTCTTGCCGACCGTTTCTATTTCCACTGTTTGCCACACCAGTGCAAGCGTGGCCTGTCCCTCCTTGTCACTTCCGATGACACTGCCGCGCGAAAATGCACTATAAACGTACATTCAACCGGTATTTGCATAAGTACTTTCGCTCTTATCAATGCAGTTTACTTTCTTATCAGTTGAGATGTCACACTCGCTGTTAGCGTTCTGGAGTTTATTGTTATGTGTCTGTGTGTTTGTCGCATAGTTATCTAACATTACTACTTATTATATAGTAGTGTATGGACATGCTTATTCAACGTCAAGGAGTGTATTCGCACTAGGTTCTTTTTTCACTATAAAACTATTATATTTTATTATAGATTATTAAAAGTAGATCTTCGTATATAAGCAGTTAAATCGACTATTATGCAAAGAAAATATATTAAAAGTGGTGATACATTTTATTCTATATTAAATATGATCTAAACAATTTGGTGGCTCAGCAGTTCTGATAGAATACAATGTGATTTCATTATCAAATTAAGCTAGACAATGTAATTTTGCAAGGGATACCCAATTTTAAGACACTCCGTCTCCCACTTTCCACCTAATTTTCGTGGTATCGCTTGTTGAGTCGAAGAACTCAGAGGGGCGCTTTTGCCTTGGTACCAGATTGAAGAAATGAATATTTAAAAAATAAATAATTCATTCCCCCGAGTGGGAATCGAACTCATAACAGTCTCGTTGTAATCACATGCTTACGCCCCTGCGACATGACTATTTCTAAAACCTTTTTTTGATCATATTTATATGATAATCATACTACGTAAGTCAATCTCCGATTCGTTTCTAAAAAAAAACACCTATTAACTTTTAAATAATCCATTCATACGCATATTACCGTGGTAATGACGTCACGAGTACAACAATGGTCTCAGATGTGCATACAAATGTTATCACAGCGGGTCGCCTAATCGCCGCCGTCGGTTGTACTGTAAAAGTACCCCCTGCGAAACAAGTTTCAATTATAACGAGACGACAACCCCCCAATTATCGGTTCGAATTTTGAAATAAATTTGAGTAGATATAATCGTAGTGAAGTGGGGGAAAAGATATTAGAAACGTGGCGGTTATGAGTTTAGTCCTCTTTTTAGAATATTTACGTTTTTTTTTTACTTTCTTGATAAACAAATCACAATGTTGATGTTAGCCACAAACACAAAGTCTCGGAGGATAACGGAGTGTCTTGACACTAGATTGCCTCTGCTTACCTTATTTTACACGAAACAAAGTGTAACGTTAAAAATATTTCGTCATATTGTCTTGATATCAACATATCTTTAACAAGTACGAAAAGCAAATAGAAGAACAATCACGCGTTATATCGTTATTACGAAATGCGGAAGCTTAAAAAATACATTAAAAAATTACATTCATAAATAGCAAGAAATAATAAGATTAAAATTTGTCTAACACGGTGGGGATGCGAAACAAAGAAAGGTTTTGTAGGGCGGGCGGGGGCACGTGTCGGGCGGGCGGCGATCAGTTACGCCGGCAAGCTCGGCGAGGTTGGACGTGTGGATACATAATTGAAATCCATTATTACTAACCTGTCGTATACGTAAATACAAGTGTTTAGTGTTTTGTATTAACAAAATAATCATATTTGTAAGTAAAAGTTATAGTGTTTATAGCAGTTGCGATATTTTTACACTGTGATATATATATTTGTTTGTAAAGGCATGTAATTTGCTTCGATTCAACCATGGCCCGCCTGCTGACTTTGAACGGTAAGTTCTCCCATCTGTAACAATGAAATGCACAAATTGCAAATTATAAAATGTCGATACGAATGTTTAATTGCATTTATATTTAATCATTTATATTTCAGTCAGTTTGTAGGGCTTTTGGTGTTATTTTTATCTATAATGTCGGTTTTTTTCTGTTTAATCGAATTCAAAATTAACCTAATGTTTGAAATAAACGATCATAATTATAATATTTATATAATTTGGTATATATTTTTTTAATATTTGTAATATTAAATGATATTTTTTTAATAAATTAAAACATAAAAAGAATCATAATATAAAATTACTTTTGACTAGTATTTACCGCAATTTGTAATTATCCCTTGAACTTGGCTAATGTATTTCCCGCGTTGAATGCAACACGCTCTCAATCACCTGGTGTGCATCAAAACGTATTACGGCAGCAAATTATATTGTCATATAATATTTTATATAGTAGATATTTGAAAGATAAATAATTTTATTATTTATTTTTAGTCGTTATAAGTAAGGCAGTCAGTGTTCAGTATGAGCTTAAAGATGTTTAATTAAAAACAAAAATAAAGTATTTTTTAGGAAAACAAGGCGAATTTGCTGTTAATTTTGTTCTGAAAATTTTTATAAGAAATTATAAGATTTTTCTATAACAAAACGTACGTTCTTTAATTGATCTTATATAAAATTTATAGAAGATTATGATATATATTATAGTATATTTATTCTTTTATAGATAGATTTATAGATTTGTTTATTTCAAATTTCAATATATTTAATATTATGTTTGGCACAAAGCTCCACACTGTTTCCAGTCATTCATGACCGCGAGTAGGCTGCGGACGTTTTATATAAAACGTCGAAATAAATTTTAATATGTAAAAAAAAATTTTTGTTTGAAAAAATTGTGTTTTTTATTTCTGGTAATGTAACTGATTATTACACTTTGTTAAAAATATATATTACTCTACGTATTTATATTGAAATAAAATATATTATAAAAGAATAAATTTATCATACACAGATTGATCTAAAGTAGAAATCAGTCATATATTTAAACTTTTAAATTTTTCAATTATATTATGTATTATTTACTGAATAATTCAGCCGCCATAATAAATTCACTAACTTAACAAGACCGTTGACATTTAACCTAGATTTAATTTCAAACTAGCGTTTTTTTACAAGAAATATACATAGTTGCTAATGTTCCTAAACTTTCCACTTCGCAGCTTATAGAGATAACATAATATGATATTATCATATAAGTAATAGTTTATATCAAATAAATTATGTATTTATTACAAGTGAAAAACGGAAATTGTACCCACGTCGGTAGTAGGCGGCTAGACAATCCATTGACGTAACTAAGGCATTATTACTTTTTGTATAGCAGTACCTATAAATTGACACCTAAATAGCTCAGTATCTGATTGTAAGCGCAAAGACTTTTGGTTCGATTATTTTTTCTTGTTTAAAATAAATCGCGGCGTTAGATTACGCCATTACACACTAAACTGTAAGTCCCTTTTGTCTGGTAGAGCCAACATATAAAATGTAGAATTATTTGGATATATTTGTAATACACCTAATTTGTTGCTTTGTTTACTAATTAGCAATCGGTAGTTTCGCACTACGCCCATAGTTCTAAATAGCATGATTTCAATTTTGGTAGCTCAATTGCCTCGTTTTAAATAATGTAATCTTTAGCCCGTTGAATTCTGACCGGTGGTCAATTTGCATTGTAAATGGATAATTAGTATCTGAATAAGCATATTGTCTATTGGTCTACTTTTGGTATACAGACATATTGGCATGGGTTTGAATGTAGGTGACTTTAAGGTAAATTGCCTGCTGTTTGTAGCTGATGAAGTGCTTATTGCATCATCAGAATGCGAGTCACAGGCTTTGGTCATTACTCTGATAGAAGGGTGTGAAAATAATGGTCTAAGCATGAATTCGAGTAAGATAGAGTTTCTGGTATTTGAAAGAAAGGACAGAATGCAAGATCAGTGTAAGTAGTAAGATATTAGAACAAGTGAATGAAGTGGTATATTTGAGAAGTATATTCAGTAGAGATGGAAAACGCCTTTCTGCATCTCCACTCGAGGAAATAAAATGTATGAATGAAAATATTTATTTACGTTTATATTTCCATTTCTTCACTTTGCTGTCGAGGGGAAGCGCGGCGTTGAGTCCTGCCACTCAGAAAGTGGGGAACGGAGTGTCTTAACAATAGGTTCCCTCTGCCTACCCTGATGTGAGCGGGATACAGTGTGAAAGTGTTTTATTTTTTTTTATTAATAACAGCTACATTAAAATCCATTGGGTAGTTTCAAAAATATGTAGGCGTATATTGGTTAGAACTGACTTTGTTTATACCTGAAAAAAAACGTATTGTGAGGAAATGGTACTATACTTAAAATTACATAAAAACGGGCAAAGGAGACTACGATACAGTATTTTTGGTATTTAAGCAATCATGATTTCGGTTTATCTTAGTCATCTGTTCTACATAGAATTTTATTAAAATTGAAGAGAATGCTACATAATTGTTATAAATTATAAAAAAATAATTAATATGAATTAAAAAATATTTAAAAAAAATCAAATGCCATCAGTGTTTAATATGTGGTCTCTACAGCCTCACGTCGGTAGAGGTCGTCGTTGTCTAGTGTTAAAAACAATCCACGTAGGTAATTAAAGGTTAACTAAATTCACAATTCGAAAACGCACACTAATCTCATTACTGCTGAATTTATTTAAATAGTAACAACAATAAAACATATTGCATTCATTCTACAATAGCCAATAAACAGTTGTTGAATGAAAATTTCGATCATAATATGTTAAACGTAATTTCATATTAATTATACCATTCTCTTCTATTATTCACATTTATTTTCATAATATATGACTCTTATACAAATATTTGTTAGCTCGATAGTAGCTATTTACCTAATTTAATAATAAAATATTTGTTTTGTTGAGGTTGGATTACCGTTTCCGGTTTAAAGTTCAAGCCGAAATATCAATAAATAAATTAGATGTTAATATCACGCAATAAGAATGAATGAATCTTATTCTGTACTTATTTGGTTGAAAATATTTTTTAACCTCACGCTGTACATTGCACATAGAAGAGTAGACAACCTGGGAACCTAGTGTTTAGACACTCTGTTTTCATTAAGACACTTCCATTCGTCACTTTCCACCGAATTTTCTAGACATTGCGAGCGAAACTCAGCACTTGTATAAGCAACTATAAGAGGGAAAGTACAGATTCTAAATAACACAATGATTTTTAACGAGTTCTCCCTACTTTTACATTCTTTGTGAATTACTTGTTTGATTCATGAGATATGTGAAGCTAAAATATCGTCTATTTATATTAAGTCGTCGTAGAGCAGTAGGATCGCGCCTGACTTCTAATGCAATGATTGCAACCAGGTTAGATCTCAATTCACAGGACTGAATTTATTTCATTTTCCCACTCTGGTCGACAAATTGCACCACTCGCAAATTCCGCAAAACGTAATGTCTCAAATCCGAGCAGAAAGTGGTCAACAATGTCTTGAAATTATGTTCCCTGGCCCTACTATATGCGCGACAAAACTTTAAGCTCACAAATGTATAAGATACTATATCGATTTATCATGTTCCAATAAAAAAGATAAAAGAAAAAATAGATAAGTAAAGATTTCTCATCTAAGCGTTGTTAGTATGGGTTAAGCAACACTCACGCCGGTCAAGAGTAGATGGGTATTAAGATGACCTCTTTGTAGCTTAGCAAGCTAAGCGACTGCTTTTGATAATCGATTTAACCTTAGTAACCGGATTTATTTAATCTATATATATAAAAGGACTTGTCCTCACTGACTGAGGTAAGACGCACGCACAGCCGTAACCGCTGTGCGTAGAAACTTGAAATTTGGACAGATGTTTACTTTTGTTATCTGGACATCCACTAAGAAAGGATTTTGAAAAATTTCAACCCTAAAGGGATGAAATAGGGGTTGAAAGTTTGTATGGAAATAAATTTAAATCGCCACCGATTTTTATAAAATTTGAAATTTAGATTTTTAAAAGTATTTAATTGAATACGTTTTTCATCGTTTTCAAGAATTCTCACCCTAAGGGTGCAAATAAGGGGTTGAAAGTTTGTATGGAAAAAGTCTTAAATCGCCACCAATTTTTATAAAATTTGATATTTAGACTCTGAAAAATATTTAATTGAACATGTGTTTCATGGTTTTCTAGAATTCACCCCTTAAGGGTGCAAATAAGGGGTTGAAAGTTTGTAGAGAAATATCTTTAAATCACCACCGATTTTTATAAAATTTGAAATTTAGACTCTTAAAAATATTTCATTGAACACATGTGTCATGGGTTATTAGAATTCACCCTTAAATACGCAAGCGAAGCTGCGCGCGTCCGCTAGTAAAGATATATTGGTACAGTGTTGGCATTGTTGTAATTATAATGTAAAATATATTTTAATAGATAGGCCAGTCGTGGCGCGGCGCGGGGGCACAGGCTTGTGACTGTAAAGGCAGTAGGTTGTGGGTTCGATTCTTATTCGAGGAAAATTTGATATTTTCATTTCTTCGCTCTTGTGTCCAGGCTAAATGTGTCGTTGAGCCTTTAGAATTTGGTGGCTTCTACAAATATTTAAAAGATTTGTTCTATGAATCTGATAAAAGACTAGTTCAATAACTAATAACAGTAAACACTTTGAAATTTCATTATAATTATACAGATTTATGTTTGAATAACAGAAAAAATAATGTACACTATTTTTAAAAGATTATTCAAGATAATATTTATAAAATGAATTTACGAATTTATTGTAAAGCAATTATTAAAATTAATTGCTGTTAAAATGAACCTCTTAGATTACTGACCTCATTTTAAACTGAAACCTTAATTGGTCACTTAAAATTAAATGAACAACTATACTTCTACGGTTGCTGCGTCTACAGTTATGTAAGATGGTTGGTTGTTGTCGATGGTTTCCATTCGATTCCCACTCAGAGGAGGTAATTACTTTAGATTAGTCGCTCTAGCAAGACAGTGCGGCGTTAAGTTCAGCCATTTAACACATAGTGTCTCGAATTTAGACGGAAGGAGAAGATCTTTACCTACTTTGTTATAAGGGAGACAAAGCGAAGCAAAAAAAAAGTTGAAGCCTTAGAGCAAACACCATTTTTGTAATAAAATAATAAAAAAGGTTTTCAACGTTTAAATTTCTTATAATAACTTTAAATTCATGCGAGATAGAAATTCCGTTGGCTTAGAGAAAATCCGCTTCCGTTGACATGTAAGCACAAAGTAATCTAACTTATAATCTCGGTCTTAGCTACGTATCGATAAAGTACGCGCTACTTGGAACTTAGTGCAACGTTTTTCATTGGATTTGACTTATATAATTCTTGTGAAATGATGATATTGACATTGTTATTTTTTCAGCAGCAGGATAAGCAAAAGGGGGGGTTTTAACACACTCCAATTTCCACTTTCGACCGCATTCTGGAGCAGTTCTCAACGCCGCGTTTTGCCTCAACACCAGAGCGAAGAAGTGAAAATATAAAATATTTAATTTCCCCGAGTGGGAATCGAACCCACAACCTGGCACGTTTACAGTCACACGATATTTACATTGTTGCTTAGTTGAAGGAGAAGATTTGTATGTATAATGTAAATATTATATTAGGTGTAGGTTCGAATCCTGCTCGAGGATTTTTTTAATATATATTCGTCCTAGTAACAAGGCAAAGAGTTGGCATTGAGTTCCGCCACTCATCACGCAACGGAAACTAGGGAACGGAATGTCTTAAAATCACTACTAGGGGAGCTACCTCTGCTTACACTGCTATATGCGGAATAAAACGTCAAGCAGAAAAATACTCTTAGATCTTTATCTAGTCTGACGTAGTAAATATCAAATATTTGTAAGAACATAAATTGTAATTTGAACGATTTTATATAAATATTTTTAAAGAAAATCTGTCAAATGCGAGTGGAGCGCGAGTCCAGTACTTACGCCGGAAGCACATTGAGTGCAAAGCAATAAATATGTATGAATCAAGAAACAATGTCTAATATGTACGAAATATAAGACATTACACATTTTCAATTGTTTCAAGGAATGTCTATTATTTCCCTACAGTAGGGAATTATCGGTTGATCAAAATCTTGGCTCCTTTAAATTGTCGCTCGCCCATTGTTCTGGTCCAACAATGCGGACCTTTCAGAACAATATCTTGTTATATTGATTTAGGTATTGTATTCAAGGTATCGTTCTGATATTGAAAAAAAAGTATATTTCTTATTGCTAAAAATATTATAGTAATTTTTCAATTCCTCCAGAATTCGGCAGAAAGTGGGGACACTAAGTTCCCTCTGCCTACCCTGCTGTGTGTGGGATATAGCGTGAAGCTGATATAATTTTTTTATTCAGAATATATCCGCATTGATTTTGAATTCGAGCTCTGTTTGGGAAGAAGTATATATTTAGAATTATTTTCTAGTAGTGACGTAACTCAACGCCGCGCTTTATTTATGTAGCAGTTAATAAAACAGGGAAATGATAAAAAAAATAATATACATCATCATTCCCCGATTATGAATTAAACCCACGACCATTATATTAAGGTCAGACGCTCTGACTACACCACTACGCCTCGACGTCTGTCTGTCGCTTCAAAATTATTGCAACTCCATGTGAAAACTTTTGAAGAGCGAAACTTTATGAAATACGAGCGCACAGTAAAAAGTCTAACAGACAGATAAATTTCAGTACTTCATAAAACTTGTTCTACGGATTTTTCGACTTTTGTCCAAAAAAAAGTAACAGTTGTAAAGGTGGATCCTTGATACAGCCATGCACTCGTCGTCGCACTGAATGTAGCCAGGCTATGTAAGATGACCTGTCAATTTTGAATCTTATACTGTTGGAATAGCGATGTCGTTATTAAAATTACTTAGTTTTATATATAGATAGACATGTTACAATGCTATTTTGTAGGGTTCCGTGAGTAATAGATGTAAAATTAAAGGGATTTATTATTTCGTAGTGTGCGTTTTCTATTTTGTTTGTCTTTTATAAGGCTATATCATGGTGTAGTCCACGACCGATCTCCATAAATATTATTGGGGGAGGAACTAGCACCACTTACATATGTTGTTTAGGGTCATGTATATGTGTGTTTTCAAGCCAATATCTCTGATAGGTGGGGAGAAATAACGACTACCGAGGTACCTTCATGCTATTTACGTTATCTTCCTAAAGTATCATCGACATTGTTTCCAGTACGTAACCTTTTTATTTAAATAAAAGGTAATCATTGATAAATTCAAATTAAGCTTACTCCTTAATAAACAATAAAATTAGAGTTAGGATAGCAATTTAGATTTATATTAATGTTATAGTATTTATTAACTAACTAATAATATTGTCAATACGTTATTAATGATAATATTTTTTTTCATAAATATTTTATTTTATTCAAAACAAACGGAACCCTCTATGCACTAACATCAACTCGGATTCGATCTGTTTTTTTAATAAAACGCATGACTACATTCATTAGAAGCTGGCGGCGGCCGCAGCGTGCGGTTTTTTGTTTCTACCCCTCATTAATTGTTCTTTAATGATTGTACCGATGGTAGCGGGTGTGGTGTACGCTGTACTCTGTACGATTTGCACTGTTATTGTAGATATAACTAACATGCTGATTTTTATACATACGCTTTTTCTAACTTATTTATATAATTTTTTTCTTCTTCACGCTGTATCCCGCACCTAACAGGGTAGGCTGAAGGAACCTAATGTTAAAACACTCTGTGCCTATTGAGACAGTTCCGTTTACCACTTTCCGCCAAATTATTGAGGTGTTTGTGAGGCACCAAGCCTTGACACCAGAGCGAAGAAATTGAAAATTTTATTTCCTCGAGTGAGGATCGAACCCACGACCACTAGTGTTTACAGTCACACACGTGTGCTCCTGCGCCACAACTGGCCTCTGGCCGACTCACCCGCGGAAGTGATCTTTTATTCCGCCTTGTATACGAACCAATAGCACGCTAATCTCCTGCAAACAAGAGATCAATCAAAGCGGAACAAGGGAAAAGTAAACCGGTCGCCGGCTTAATTGAAACGGAACGTCTTGTGTCCGCCGCGGATCCTCCGAGGGTTTAATTAAGTGTGATATACGTTTGCGAATGCGAATTATAATTAATTTTCTATAATTTTTTGGGTATAATGGAACGTTCTAGATTTTATTTTGGGGATTTGAGATGAATATAGTAAAACTTCACTACATACAGTGATGTAGTTTTTTTATTGAATAGATTGGTTGAGGTTATTTTGTTAAAGCTTGACAAAAGAACTTAAAATAATACTCGAAAATGGCGTTACTAAATAATATAAACGACTTTTTATTGTATCTCCTTAAGCATTAGTATTCCATTGTTATTTAAAACATAATTCTGCAAAAAATAACATACTTAATTGTGTAAATATTGTGTTTTTAAATCCAACAGAACAGTGTTTTTTTTTAAAATAAAGGTATATGTAAATACAGTTATAATTTCGAAGTTCGATAAGATACAACGAATAATATTTACTTTCAATTTAAAAAATATATTCAAAAATTGACATATCAATTCTATTTACACATTGTACATACACATATACATAATAGCTCTATAAAATTTGGTTAGCGAATAGAATATAATAGTAAAAGTGACTTTTTGCCTGATTTACGAGAACCTATCGGGCCCGCACTCGCGTCGCCATTAAACAAGATTATCCCTTATGTAAATTAGATGGTACCTACTCGTGCAGTATATCATTTTAATGTAGACGTTCGAGAAATCTTCGTTTTTTTTTGCCCCTCTCGTAGTAATAAAAGTTTCCTTTGGTTGTTCAGATATATATAGATTTTTATTATCCGTCTAGCACGGGATGTTTGTTATAGCTTCCGGTATATTATGTTGTAATGCGTTACTAAAATATACTTATAGCTTGAATAGCGGTCCTGGGATTTTAAAAAAAAAATATTTGTATCTAATTTTTTATTTATGTAATCTACTAGTGGGCCCGGACGCGGCTACGCCCGCGAAAATATAAGCCTAAATAATTAAAATAAAGTTAAAAAATAATAATAAGTGGAGATTTATTATTAGAAAAAATATCTGAGTAACCGAAATGAACAAAAAAAAGAAGTAAAAGTAACTAAAGGAAATTCTTAATATTAGAAAAAGTACCTAAAGTTTGCCGTGCGCGCGTACTAAACATTTTTCTATATTAAATAATTATTAATTTTTGCGAACAATATTAAATAAAATCCCAAATGATTAAAATTACGATATTTTAAGTGTATAACATCGGTATAGATAACCGAACTGAGATAAATTAATTATAAGCAGCAAATAATTACATAAAAAATAATAGTAATTTGAAAATATATAAAAATTTACAAAATCATCAAGGTCATCTGCCCGTTCGCGTCGGTCATACTCATACTATACCACTCGTAGGCTAGGTCATTTCGAATCAGTGACATCTCCTTAATTATTTATTAGAATGTTATACAGCAAACTATAATTTCCATCAAGATGAAATGCTAAAAGTGACTATTATATTTATTTTCATAAGGATGAATATCAAATTATAGAAATCATCTAATTTTAGTTAATGTATAAAAATCTATATTAGCGCGCGCCATGTATGCATTAAGCAAACTCACTTTGGGTGACGTTTTCTTAAAACAACAAACTTTGCAAGCCGTTGCTTAGCAACGCTTAGCGACAATTGTTATTAACATGGCAGAATAAATTGCTTGTCAAATTAATTATTTTAATATATTGGTATATATCGAAAATATTACAAATATGAGAAAAAAAAAGTATCCTATGTTCATCCCGGGACCCTCAAGTATCTCTATATGAGTATTTTATCACAATTAAATTAGCGGTTTGGCCCTGATTGCGTAAAAGACAGAGAGACAGACAGACAGACAGACAGAGTTACTTTCGAATTTATAATATAGGTATGGATTAAGATTAGGGAGACGACTAGCCACTAATAATAATTATATATTTTTTTTATTATCACGCATTATCCCGCACATAGCAAGGCAGGGTAGGCCGAATATTTAATGTTATATTATGACAAAACGGCAATAGAACATTTCAAAAATAAAAAAAGCCTGGAGTAGATTAAGCAGACATTTATTAGGATTAAACTCATAAAGGGTTGACGGCCACAGAGAATCCCTTCATTGATCTGCCGAAGGTTTCACGTTAATCCCCTATCGTAAACTGGATTCTGTGTGTGACCACGTTATTGTATGAATTATTTAACGGTCATCTTATTAAATTCGTATAGCTTAAATAAACCTGTGGCGATATTTTTTGTATTGTATAATGAAATT
>HE668945.1:163382-298418 GCA_000313835.2 Heliconius melpomene melpomene | reverse complement strand
TTCTTGCGAGACGTTCTTGCTATACATTGAAACAAGATACTGAAACAGGATGTTGAAACAGGATATTGAAACAAGATGTTGATCACTGTATAACGGTCGGTGACTGTCGGCTCTATTCGTGTCTTGTTCCGATTCTATCTTCTTCCTGTTGTGCTCACCGTTGATTGCCGACTGTCTCTGTCTCGCCCGACGCGCACCTCCGTTGCGCGGAGCTAAACGGTAACGAGAGCCGCGAGCCACCGAGCCGTTTTATCTTTATTTACAACAATATTTTTACTATGAATATCACACATTTACATTTATATTTTAATAACTAAAATCGGATGTTTTTACAATTTATACATATTAAAAGAACATAAAAATATCTATCTATCTATGTATAAACATTATACTATTTAAGTATTATCTATTATTAAATTACGAAAAATGACTGTTACGATGACGAATTTTACATGAGTTTTTACAATGAAAATTCTCTCTAAAATTAATTACACACATTAGGAATATACAAATCTGTTATTTTGTTACAGAAAACTATGACAAACAATAATTAATAATAAAATTTACTATACGGAAGTTACTATTATATAAAAAGCGATTAATGCGGCAAATCATAGTACAACTATTCAAATACGATATAAAGTCGAAAATTATTATCTAAAACGGAACCCAAATCTATTTATATTTATTATTTAATGTAATTACTTATTTACAAAGGAAAAAACACTATTAATTTAGAAAAGACACTAATAATAACTTTCAAAATTACGAGAGTGGTATGACGTCACTTTTTGCCAAACTAAACAGTCTCTAACATGTTGTGACGAGTTCACAGCCGATGATGCGCGTCGGTTGTCGCGAACAAATATATTATTTACGGACTTTTTCCAGACCCTCTTAAGCACTCAGACGAATTCGATGGCTCAATCATCTTCCCAGACAGAGATCTACCATTATTTGGCACTATCTCTGAAAGTTCCCCACTTTCAAGTTAGCGAGTAGGCATACTATGTTAACTACATATTAAACTAATAGTCCTCAAAATTTCAGTTTTACTAAAATGATGTATGCCTGGCGGCTCTGGGATCTTGGGCTATTATGTTTGTATTACAAATGTCCGTAATTCGTGTAGCAATAATAAAACATTATAACTATCAGTATTATCAATGTTATATCATTGATAAACAATGTCACTTATTTGTTTTAAAGCTGATAATAGGTATACTCGAGTGTTGAAATTACTAAATTTAGTAATTTTTATTTTGAATGAAATGTTTGACCCCAAATGTAGGAATTATAGAAAAAGAATGAAAGAAAGATAAAGAAATATGAATGAAAAATGAAAGAAACATATATGAAGAGCTAAAGAGACTAGATAAGTATGCAGAGACCGTAGTGTTAGTGTTAGGCGCTATGTCCTCCTTGGCTACCCGTCTAGGAAAAAAGTGTGGAGAAGAAAGTCTTCTCCATTTTATAAGACTTAAACTAAGAAAATAGAACTTTTAAGATATGTAACTTTGCTCAGGCAGCTTCGATAATATCTATATTGATTTAATATTGGAGAACAATGAATTCAGATGAGTTTGATATTTAGAGATTAATATGACCTTTATATTTTTTGGCTTCATAAATGTAACTCGTTTGGTGTTCGTATTTTAACCAAGTGCACCAAAATGTATTGTGTATTTGTTATTTCCTTAATTTTTTATTGAACTTTAGCCTTTCAATAAAACGCGACGTAAAAAGTTGTAACTTCCTTGTAGTTCTTTCTTACTATGTAATTATGGTTTATTAGGTACAGTACTTGGGTGACCTATTAAATATCACTAAGTTTATAATATAAATTTACACACCGACCGCAACATATATTAATAAAATGGTGAATGAAATAAGATAGGATATTATATTTACTTGTGTCCTTCATTGCTAATTCATCCTCTGTCAAGACTGATAAAGGCCGTGGAGCTTCCGAGCTGAAATTCTTTGTTTTTGAGACTGTATTTAAAGCAGCCGGTGCCCGCCATTGTTCTAGGATCTGCAACACGTTCCACAATATAATTATATATAATGACACTTAAAATAGCGCGAATTATTTTTTTTAGAAGTAGACTTCACACCTTACAGCCAACGCGACGTAGTGGAAACATATTTTTTTTTATTTTGTTGCGGAACACTTGCGTGGTAGTGCGCTAGCCAAACTCGAATACAAACTGGTTGATGTATTATAGCTTTGCCGGCCCGGCTACCCGGCTAGCAGGTATTTATCTCTCTCGCACTAAGATAACGTGCTGCCCAATTCACAATAGTGTAATTACGTATTCAATACAGTTTCTCTTATTATTATGCTACAGTGTTTTTAAATAAAAATATGCTAATTGAAATGCGATGGTCTTAAAATATATATTTGCATAATGTTTGGTAAAATAATAAGGAAAATATATACACTGTTTCATAATAATAATTCTGTTGTAAGATTATTATATTTTTTTCAGTAAATTTAAATTTTATCCGTTTGTAGCTACGATATTATTACTTTTTTTTAGCTTCACGCTGTATCCCGTTCATACAGCTTGGTAGACAGAGGGAACTTGGAAACCTAGTGTTAAGATACTACGTTCCCCATTAATACTTCCCTACTTCTCGCTGAATTATTGACACATAGCGTGTTGAGTTGAGTGGCAGAACTCATGTCGCGCTTTGCCTCGTTTCATGAACGATAAAATGAAAATATAAAATATTTCATTTCCGGAGGGGAAATCGACTCGACAACTATCGCGTTTCAGTCGCATGTTTGTGTCACTGCGCCACGATGGCCGCAGACCTTATTAAAATTAATTATTACTATTTATTAAAATTACGTTAGTATTAATGTTATTAATGCAAGGAAAACGGGTAATGTTTAAAATATTAGTAATTATTAATAGCAATTATTTCTCTACAATTTGCTTGCAAATAATTTAAGGCGTTATAATTTAATATACATTTGTTATTTTCATTATAATTAAACATTTGACTGAAACATTAATATTATTATTATTAAATATCGTTATATATATATTATATTTTATATATTCTATATAAATAAAAATGTGCTTGATATTTTTATGTGAAATGGAACGTACTTATGACAACCGGATAAGTATATATGGTTAGGTAGGTAAGTAAGTTTCTAGAAACATACAGAAAATTCAATGATGTTGCCATATTAATAATACTTCCCTAAGTGGTGAATCTATATTTGTCCAAAAACAAAACAGCAAGTCAATTATTTATGTGATTACAACAAATAATTTAATAAGTCTTATATAGAAAGAAATCGGAGAATTTTATATATTCAAGCACTAAAATTGCTTTCAAATACTATTTACAGGTCAACAAGGTCATAGAGTACAGTTTTAGTTTTAGGGGCACGGTATTATGTATGTGTCGTTGTCTGGTTGATTGATTTGGTAAATGACGAAAAAAATTATACTTATTTTAAAATTATAACTTTACATTATTAGATTATAACGGATATATTGCATTGAATATAAATTCTATATCTATAAATGTCTTAATATTGAATCTTACTAATAAATTAATAATTGAAATGAAAGCAACTAAAAGTACAAAATTGGTAATGAGCTACTTTATCATAGCAACACTCCTAATGTCATTCAAAGTGGCACTGCTGTCTGCCATTGACTTAATAAACTTACGACGTTTCTCGAATACTATAGTTCCATAGAATTGAAAGTGACGACAAATTATCGAACACTTCTGTAGTATTACGGAAATCTGTATGAACTTAACTTAATCTAAGTGTAATAAAATATAAAACATTTTGTTTGTGAATAGTTAATACAGAAAATAATCTTATAGTGCGCTAATCTTGCAATCCTTGAGCATTAGATTCGAAAAAACGCGGATCATTCGTCACCTCGTGTTAACGTTTTTTGGTGAAAATGGCCAAATGGGGAGAAGGAGATCCTCGATGGATAGTCGAAGAACGTCCTGACGCAACTAACGTAAATAATTGGCACTGGACGGAGAAAAACGCCGGCCCTTGGTCGAAAGATCGGTTGAAAGAATTATTGACTAATTTAAAAATAGTCCAAAATGGAATAGATTGTAAGATTAGCGAAGTAGAAAAAATAGATGGTGAAGCCACAGCAAATAATAGGAAAGGAAAACTAATATTTTTTTATGAGTGGGATATTAAATTGAAGTGGGAGGGTGTGTTGGCCGGTGGTAAGGACAAGGTGAATGGAGAAATACATATTCCAAATCTATCAGAGGAAAATGATGTCAGTGAAGTGGATGTAAGTAAAATCCTGGGCCAAAAAAAATATTAATGGTATTCATTCAATTTAATAGTTCTAACTATAAAGTGTAATTGTAGTGTATTAATTATGACATAAATATTATTTATATCAAAATTCATTCTTGTACACAGTTGATGGACTTATTTTAGGTATTGTCAATGTCACAAATTACAATTGGAGTAAAGCCAATAAATAGTATTAGACTTATAACTCAACTGTTTATGTTCTTAATTTTATTCTTACAGCTTCACATTTGTTATGTATAACACGGTAGACTGAGGAGGCGTAGTATTAAGACATTTCCTTCTTCACATTTTGCTCAATTTTTAGGACAAAGACATTGTATTTGTCATCTTGTTCTTAAAAAAATAAAATAACATTATAAACATAAGCATATAGCATATATTATTAATTTAACTTCTGTTTTTTTGAGAGCAAGATGAATCTTTATTCTGTTTCCTTATATTTTGACATGTCTGCTTTATAGAATATGTATTTTTTAATAGTTTATTATATTAAACACAAAATCTAAATATATAATTCCTATGTCATACAGATGACTGTCACCATAAAAGGCACTGGAGATGAAGCCCAAAGAGTAAAAGCATTCATGCATAACAAAGGCAAAGATGAAATCCGTAAACAATTAAATGAATATATAAGAAGTCTCAAGGAAGAATTCTCGAAAGGCTTAATTCTACCCAAGAAAGGCGAAGCTCCTAAACCTGACAATGTATCAACAATCACAAGTGGATTTAATAAGAAAATAAACATGGAGCCTGTTGTTTCTAATCAGAACAAACAAATTGGATTAAAATTAGATACAAAATCCATTGAATTGTCGGAAAGTTTTCAATGTAGGGCCCACGAGTTTTACGACGCAATGACTAGAGTTGAAATGGTAACAGCCTTTACTCAAGGACATGTGAAAATGGAGGCAGAAAAAGGCGGGAAATTTTCTTTATTCGGTGGAAATGTAAGAGGGGAATTTAGAGAATTGGTACCTGGCAAAAAGATAGTTCAGTTATGGAGATACAAGCAGTGGCCTGATCAACATTTTTCCGAAGTCACTTTTAATATTGAAGAAAAGGTGTATATAATATATTTTTAGCTTTACAATGTATTCCACATATAGCAGGGTTGGTATAGAGAAGTAGAGTCAAGGCACTTTGTTAGCTACTTTTCACTTCCATTGGTGGTGTCGTGTGATGATGGGTAAATAAAGATAATTAATTCTCTTAAGTGGAAATTTAACCCACAAACAGTTATAATCAGTTCCTGTCCCATTATGACAAACCAGCCTCTTCATTATTTTTATGTGTTTTTTGTTTTATTTTATACAATCAATTCTTAGATCCATATTTTTCTCCATATTTAGCAAAATTTAGGTACATATTTACTTTTATCATGGTGGTTTGCACACCACTTCCATAAGATAATGTCATAAGAATGACAAATTTAGGTACTGTTGCAATTCTATACATATTTTATATTTTTATTTGTGAGTTCAATTATATAAGTAGAATTTTAGATCAATCAATATTAATATTAAATTTAAATAAATACACTTTTTTTCTATTTCATTAATTTTTTATGCGCAATAAGGAAAGTAATATAATGTTACTTATCTATAATAAAAATATGTTAAAAATAGTTTTTATCAATTTCCAGGATGACCACACTCTAGTGACTCTAAAACAGGATCTTGTCCCGTCATCAGAAGTGGATCAGACCAGGGACAATTGGAAACGGTACTACTTCGACAGTATCAAGCGTGCATTTGGATTTGGTGCTTTCCTGTGATTTATTTGTTTTTTTTTGGCTGTATGTATAAGGTGATTGTTTTTTGTATTTATATATTATTAGCAATCTCAGTCAATTCATTTATACATTCTTCTGTACATTCTTTATTTTCTATGCATAAATGTCGAGGCTGTCGCGGCACATTGACTGTAGATGCATTTATATATTTTTTTATTTTTCACTCGTAACAAGGTAAAGTTTTTCATTGAGTTCCTCCACTCAACACGTAATGACTTAATAAATTGTCGGATTGTAGTTGTAAAAATTTGGCGGATACTGGGGAATGAAGTGTCTTAACGCTGACGCCGAAACTTAATATTTATCAGGTCAATTTGATAAATAAGGTTGTTCCGTGCCCAGATAATGCAAACAACCCACAAATTGCTACCCATTTTATTGTCCAAATATTAAAATATGAAATTTAAAAAATCTTTATATGGTTCGTATCTTGAAAACGGTATTATTTCGGACTATACAATATGGGACAAATAGTTCATAATCAAATAATCAATTCATCTCTATCAACTATTTCAGTTAGTCTTTTATTATTCTATACATTAAAAAGTGTCGGATTTGAAACTAAGATCAAAGTGAAAGGTTCGCTTTCGGATTTGGCGATTATAAATTCCGTTCCTACTTGGGAGAATGAATAATTTTAGATTTCTCACTGTGGTAAAAATCAATAAGTTGAATTTATTTTTTAGTCTATCTACTTCCAAATGACATTCTGATGCAGTGAACTCTAACTGTAAATGCATTGGTTGTAGGTTTGATACTCACTTATGGCTCATTTTGTTGTTTAATGTGTACATTGTTATTTTTCAGGTCTTTTTTCAATGAGTGCTCGAAGATTCCATGATGATTTTACAAAAATATATCTGTGATGTACGCAGAACTAAACTAAAGGCTTGCTTGTTAATGTGAAACATGATAAAATAACTGAGCACCGTTCACGCTTAGCTCTATTATAATGTATTGAAAACAATTTAATTTTATGGTTTACCATTAAATAAAGTTAGGAATTAGTTTTGTGTTTTATTTTCTTTATTAAAGGAAATTGGCAATTCCACAAAGTTTCGTGAATAGGAACTGTAGATGTGGTGGTTGTGGGTTCGATTCCTTCTCGGGGACATTAATTATTTTCTTTTTCTCGCTCTGGTCAACAGGTGGATAAAAGCAGTAGTTGTTGAGTTCTTCCACCTAACACGTCATGTGTCGAATTTGAGCTAGAAATGCAGAACGGATACCCTGTAATGTGGGAAAAAGCGTGAAGCTGCTTTTACTGTAAAGGATCCCCTTGGAATTATGACAGAATAAACAGTTGTGGTTACAGGTAGTACTCGAAATTGGAGTATCTTGAGTTTTGAAATTAATTTTCACGATTCGTTATTGAACGGAAAAATTTCTGAGCTTGGAATTATTACTGAGTCAACAAAATTTTTTATTGACTCAGTAATTGTTCCAAGCCACGTCCAATCGAGTTTTCTTAGAAGATCTGAATCCTGGGCCGAATTTGAGAAAAGTTCTACACATAATAATATAATAGTAATACACATAATAACAGTTTAAACTTAAGGTTGCTGTTTCATTTCCCGTGATACCAGAATAGCTAGGAAGTAGGAACCTAAACTGATAAGACAAACCCACCCCATGACCGAAGTCTGATCATAAAGGAGAAAATGTTTAAACATTTTATGCCATCTAAGTATAATGTTAGTACCTACTTAGTATTAGTGATAACAACGCCATCTAGGAGACAGATATTAAAATAAAATTAAATAATATATTTTTGTAAGAACAATAAAAAAAAAATATATGAAATAACTTTACAAAAAATGCATGACTTACATTTTAAACGAATATACTACTTCTACTACAATATTTATTTTGTATTCTATTTAATATAAAGGCCTACTTCATCAATCATCTCCACCAGCCATAATTCTGGTGGGATGATGGACACTTCATAACATAACATACTTACGTCAGAATTTAATTTATACATTTTCAAGTTAAAAGCCTTCAACTTATTTTTTTTAAGCTTAATTTTTGCCACCTTTAATTCTAGAATTGAGGCCAGTAGTGCCACTCAAGCACAAGCTTGTGGCTATGAGCACAACAGGTTGTGACTTCTATACTTACCACTCGAAATTACATATTTACAATTAACATATTCGCATCGCTAAGTTCCGCCATTCAACACGCAATGCTACCATAATTCAGCGGAAAGTAGGGGGAGGGGTGTCTTAACACTAGGCTCTCTCCAACTACACTGCTACGAGCGGGATGCAGCGTGAAGCTGAACTCTACGATTGTCAGTTCGTAGATGTAACCTGACAATTTCTTTAAAATTGTACAATTTATAGTTTTTAGTCATATTTAAACCTAATCAAAGCAGGACAATATACAATCGATAATTGTTCATAATTATCTTTATTGCACTTATAAGCATTTAGAATAATCAACGCTTTCAAGATTTAGGAGAATCATCGATGATATCATTAATGGAATTGAACAAATGGAACAAAAGGTTTTTTTTTGGCTCAAGGTTGATATAAAATTGGAATAAACATGTATAATAAACAAATGAACGAGCTCTATTTTCACAGCAACAGACTTGTATAATATTGCGCCTGGTTGTACCAAAATCGTTCTCTAAGTCATTAGTATCTACATTTCTTTTAAAAACAGAACTTTTTACGTTAGTGCTGATGCTAACTCATTCATTCCTAAAAAAATTTAAACTTCAATTAACGCTTTTACACCTTCACATAATAATATGTGTGAATCTGTGATATACCTAATGAAGATACACTACTGTTAATATATAAATATTTCTATTAACTCAACAAACTGGTTTAATAAGTACCTATCACAATTCATTATACTTTTACAAATCTAAAACAAACAAGAAATTACAAAAACTTAATTTTTTTCTAGTGAAGAGGCAAACGTGTTGTTATTATTACAATCCTGTATAAATAATAGTTATTTTAATCATCTATTACAAGTTACAACGTTATCATCTGACCCGAGCTGTACGTAGAGTGTAGACTGTAGAGATCAATATTTTATCAGTATTCACTATTCAGTCGTCGTTGTGCATTCACTTGGCGAGATCCACTATGCGGTTATTGTGCTCCCTTGTTTTACCACTGGTTTGTTTATTTTTATTTATTAATTTATTTATTAGAGATTGTTATATATGTGAATTTTATATAACATGAATAGCTATAAAAATATGTTAAGGTACTCCGTTCTCATTAAGACACTACCGTTCTCCATTTTCTGCTGAATTCTCGAGGCATTGCATGTTGAGTGGCCAAAGTTACTAGAGCGAGAAAAATAAATTATTAAGTATTTCATTTCCTCGAGTAGGAATCGAACTCACGACCACCTCATTTACAGTAGCGCGCGTGTGCTCCTTCGCACGACTGGCCTCTTATGTACTATTACGTTAAAACAACTTTATTTATTACAATTGTACCAACATTGTCTTAATATGTCTTTGTTTATTTTGCTTGATACATTCTTATCGCAAACTCCATAGGTTATCATTATAAATATGACAGGGTCGCATAATACAGGAAGATTTGGTAATATTTTCAAATAAAATTTGGACATTAAGAAATAGTTATTACGTTTCTTTTTCATTAGCAGACGAGGAAAATGAATATATAAAATATTTCATACCCCGAGCGGGAATGGAAGCCACGACAGTTGTCTACGATCACGCGCTGTGCCACTGTGCTACTACCGCCTCAAATTTAGTCTGACTGATTGACTCATAAATTACATTACCCATTTAGACTAAGAGTTTTTACACCCATTATGGGTATAAAAACTCCTTTATTTTAAAAAAATAACGAAATTATTGATGAATTGTAAGAAATTGTTAAATCTAATTACTAGTAATAATAGCAAACAAATCATTAACTGAAGCTATTATAAGGGAGTTACACAACGCTTTGTTTGTATTGTAATTAATTATAGACAATACATTTTTGTACTCATTAGATTATGTAAGGATTTTTTAGAGAGACAGTGTTATGACACTCAGTTTTTCACTTTTTTTACGCCGACACAAAGAAATTGTAGTCTTTAAGTGTAAAAAATATAAATATAATATTGGTAACACTTTATTTTGTGGCAGTAGAATTGAACGAAAGATTATCTAAGATAATTATACAAAATCAATTAAATATCAACAAGGCGTACATTATTTTAAATTTTATATGATTAAGTATATTATGGGAATCACTTCTCAGCAGAACTGTTTTTCGTTAAGTTAATTTAAATAAAGGATATTTTGTATTTGAAAAATATCTAGTCAATTCGATGTTAAAAAATTGTCTTTATTTTACATTTTTGCATTTATGTAAGTAAGATAAAAAATAAAATATGCTAATGTTATTAAATTGATATTAAATTTATTTTTTTAAGGTGGTAGCGTATGTCGTTTCTGGTAATTCTGATTCAGGAAAAACTAAGCTTGTAAGTATTATGAATTATTAGGTATTCCCACAAGAAAATTATAAACAAGACTAACATAGTGTTGTTAACGCTTAACTCTAATCAACTTTAACAGTGTCACAAATGGAGCTGTATCAACGGAAAATTGAACCCACTGCATGATCAAACTTCTACAGACCTTTCTAACTTATTATTAAACATGCCTGACGATTGGGAACCTGTAGCTAGCAGAGCAGTTACTAAATGTAAGGAAAGTAAACATAAGGGATATACAAATACTTGTCCGGGACAAGGAATGTTACATTGTCTTGTAACCGAGTTGAATAAGGTAAATTGAGCTTTAAACTATTATTTAAATTAAAACCTAAGTGTGGCCTACATTTAGATTTTTGGCAGGCCAGTCGTGGCATAGTGACAATCATGCATCTGTTAACGCGACAGGTTGTGGGTTCGATTCTCGTTCGAGGAAATGACATATTTAGCATTTTCATTGCCTAGCTGCGCCACGACTGAGCTCGAATAAATTTTCTTTGAATAATATTTTTTATAATTCATTCGGATAACAAAACATGCACATCGTCTTTTCTTAGTTACGACAAAAATGTAATATATAAGAATGAAAAAACATTGATAAGTAATTAATTATTTAATTTTCAGAATTGCCCTGAAAAATATTTAATGAATAGCGATTTCTGCTCGCCACCATTGTCTCGAGCTTCACCGAATTCGACATATATGTTTAGTCAAAGGTAAATCATTCTGTAAATTAATTAGTATTACATATATTGATGCCGCCGCCACATGGAGCGGGTGTAGGTTCGATGCCTACTTGGGACAAAGTCAATATTTCGATTATATTCTTCCATTCGTATTATTAATGTAAACGTAATTGTGTTATTATATTTGCTTATAATAGCATAGGTTGTTTATAATAGCATAGTGTTATGCTATTATAAGCAACCTGTATTTATTTATTAAAATTCTTTCTCAATTTTTTTTCAGTCGATATGACAATTACGAAGACTACGCGGCGATAGAACAGCGACCTGAATGGTTTATGAGAAGCGTGAGTTCTTACATATACATTTAAATATATTTTTAAACAAATTAAAGAATACAATAATACATGAAAATAGAAAAAATGAGTAATACAATATTTTAGAAAAATAAATATATGGAACAGTCACCATATTTCATACTTATTTAAAGACTGTAAGCCAGTCGGTTATGGATTTGATGTCCACTGGATGAACCAACTATTTTCCTCACGAGACTCTAGAAAGCGTTGTATTTGATTCCGCCATTCAATAATTTATTTATTTTTAATTACTTATAGTTTATTTTGTAATTTCAGTATTTAAATAACAAATGCTGTAATATACCGAAGCTATTAAACAGTACTGTGTTAAGTGAGTGCGATTTCGAAGAGATAATCCACTATCATTACTATGTTCCTCTTAAAAAGTATTTGGAATACGACACTGATATAGAGGCGGTTACACAGGTAATTATTATTATTTTATTTTTATGTTTTTTAAATAAATAAAGCCATTGATTTTCTTTAATAAATGTTTATTATAGAAAAAAAATGATTTGTATCAACTTATTACAAATATTGTTATATATTTCATAAAAATATTTTTACATTCTTTTCTTTCTTGTTTTGGTTGTGTGTTGTGAGTTAAAATTTTATTCAAGCTGATAAAGTTATAATAAACTTCTTTTAATACATAATTTATTGTAATTACAGGAAACCAATAAAGTAAATAATGTGGAAGAAAACGACGAAAAGGGAGATCAAAATATAGAAGTAAGTATTAAATATTTCACAATGAAAAACTATTAATAATTAAACTGCGTACTAAGTCCGTAGAGTGAATGCTAGTGGTCCTTTCAGTATCAACTCAGTATCAGTAATTAGGACGAGAAAGATAACGTATTAAAGCCAAACATAGTTTTTACAAGAACAAATGTGTGGTAAGTTTCTATAAATTTATAACGGGCCTACTTAATTTTTTAATAATATTAATTATTAAACATAGAGTATGGGAGTCAGTCCATCAAAAAAATATCTGTCTCCCATCTTTTTGCGCGTGCGTCACTACGCATAATTATTATAATTAAAAATGCATCTATTTATATTTTTCCTTTTAGAAATTTTCTCAGAAAATGACGGTTGCGGTTGCAAGAAAATATATGTTTCAATAAAAATTCATTTGTACAAGGAAAAATATAGATAGATGTATTTTTTTAATTATTAAAATCAACATAAAATACACACCAAAATATATAATAATTATAATATATTGAAAATAAAAATTAAGGGTCTGACTTCTAATCGTAGTAAATTCTTAAGCTTTTTAAATTATCTATTATTAGTGTTTTATGATTTTTTAATAATAATAACCACAAAGTATCCGTCTACACTAAAAAAATAAAGAATTAATTTTTATTTTCCAGGACTTGGATCCACTAGACTGTTGTATAGTAGATGAATTTATTCAACCAAAATGGCGCACAGATTGTGGTTTTAAATTGAAATGGGACGATATAAATAGATTATCTATATTTAACGAAAGTGACGTCACAACGACCACTACTGAAGCGACGTCTTTGAGAAATAAAGATGTCAAAATTGTGCCTCTACCGGTAACTTCAGAAAGAAAATGTTTATTTAATATGTTATTTTTTTTACTGAAGTCTTGAAAGTCTTGCTTTTTTTTTTTCATGGGTCACAGAACAAAAATATTATAATCAATAGCTATTTTTGTTTATAAGATTTCATAAGACTTGAATGAAGTAATAATATTTAAAAACATAAGATGGAAATATTAATTAATTTTATAATTTTAATCACTAGTAAGAACATATATTTAAAAATATTATAAAATATAGAATAATAAAAAAAATATAAAAAAGAGTTTCCCGTACCGGGAATCGAACCCGAGCCTCCTGGGTGAAAGCCAGGTATCCTAGCCACTAGACCATACGGGATGTTATGATAGTGTTTGAAATACTTATTTTAATATTAATTATCATTACGACGTACTATCGGTCGCTGTAGGACAGCGTCAAGGGCGATGGATGTTGATTCGATTCCCATTCAGGGGAGTAAATTATTTACGTTATCGTCATGCTAAGTTTTGTGTGTCAGAATTTTTTGGCTTCACGCTCCTCTCTTACATAGCCAAATATGTAGATCGAACTTAGTGTCAAGTCACTCTGTTCCCCGCAACGGCCTCTTTATCTTATTTTTTTTTTTAATTCTTACACTTGTTTGGTTCTGATTTTTTAAAAATATGCCTTTACATTTATAAAAGGTGTTCGTTTTTGTTCTTTTCGATACCGAATATATGTATATGTGTATTTAGATGTTTTAATATGTTGAATTATGTAGAGTCAAACTAGTTGTAGAGAAAGATGTTCTTAAAACGATATATAGATGGCGCTGATTTAAAAAGTAACTTTTGTTAGAAATAAAAAATGTACCTCAAAATGTACCTAAGTAAACAAATCATTATATTAAAAAACAAAAACAAAGTGCGACATCGAGCTCCGCCACTCAACACGTAATGTCGGCCGGTGCATGGGGAGTGTTTTAACACTAGGTTCATACTTAAATCCGCTATGTTCGGGAATCGGGATGGAAACAGCGTGAAGCTAAAAAAATAAAAAATCAGTCTTATCTAGTTTATACTTAATATTTTTGCGTAATAATTATAAATAACTTTTTTCATATTCATTATTTTTTCAGTGTGACAAACAAAATTGTATATTTAGCAAATTAAATATAACAAACGACGGTGTGATCGATAAAGATGCGTTCTCGAGATTATTAGACACGATGACACACAGACACACACAATGGACGAGCGCTAAAGCCAAAGTTGTGACACAGTGTTTAAATAAACCTTTATTAGGATATGAAGAAGATTGTGAAATTAATAGGATTTTGGCTTGTACTTATGATATACTTACTGAGGTATGTTATTAATTCAATTTTCTTTCGATTTACGGAACGGAAATTAAAATATTAAATAATTCGTCCCCAGGGTAGGATTTCAACCCATAATTGCCGTATTTAATGTACGGTACTTAAAGTCGCTGGTGCCATTGCGTAATTGTTTTAAAATAAATATAGATATATACTTAAATAAAATTATTTAAAGTGAATTATAGTAATGTCTAATTTTGTATAAATTTTTGTATGTAATAAATGTATTGTTTTTATTTCAGAACTGTCCAAACGCGAATAAAAATGATCCATGCAAGTAAGTACCTAATAATTGAGGAATTAAAATATAACTTTGCCTTTTTATTTCTTCAAAACAATAATGCTATTTTTTCTCGATTTTTTAAAGTATTTTTTTATAATAGTATTTATTTCGTTTATTATTGTTTACAGGCATTCCACTTCAGTGCTCGATGGTTTGATTTGCCAAATAAGCTCTTCTAAGTATAGACCTGTAAGCAATATTTTTGTATTAATTACAAGATAAAAAGTACAGATAAATATTTTAATTATAAGTAATAGTAATAAACATACGTAAACAAATATGGGTTTATTGAAACTTACATAACTTTTTTTTATTTCGTTAATATTTACTTAAATTACGAATAATTTTTACGTTAAAAATTCACGTGGTGCCAAATTATTCTTAACAATTTCAATTTTTGTCCTTTAAGTACTTACTGTATAGTAAAATTGCTTAGTTAAGTCAAAAGTTCAAAACTATGCTTGCGAATCTACTGTTGTTACTTATGAACGGACAGACTAGACCGTTATTCTTTCTAGATAATCTAAATAAATGTATTACTTTCAGAGGCATCGTCGTCAATTCTGCAATGTACCTGAGTTTGTAAGTTCGGAAGTGCGGGAGGAGTGCGGTGTCAATTTAATATATCAATTAGAATATGTATCTGAACCTCCAGTGAGAAGTAGCAAGTGGAGCCCAGTGGTTAATGTAAGTGAATACAGTACAGCTTCAAATCGTCAATTATTTATCCATACGTCGATCGTACGAGAAATGCCGACCTACCCCGGCCGTCCTACACTCATCCGACTCAAACCCTTCTTTTCTTATTTTGTATAAAAATATAGTTAATAAAAAATAAATACAAAAATGATTAAACAGACAATGTATAATTGGGTTCCGCCAATTATTACTCTATACCTTTAAAATAGTTGTAGAGTCGAGAACGAAGTGATTCTTCACTTCGATATTGTAATTTAAAATTAATTATCTTAGTAAATTCAAATAATTTATTTATCTTTCAGTGTAAAGATCTCTCTCAACAAACAACATGTATTTTAAGCAAAATGAATGCTCTAAACAAATACGGGTTCATTGATCATTTCAAAATGCAAGACAGTATAGCGTTTTACGCTGAAGATTTTCCTTCAATTTTACAAAAGACGTATAAAAATGCTTTTAATAACGACGTCTTATATCCACATGAGTGTAGTTCTACTAAGAAGCTTTTAAATGTCATTGATTCTATGATTAGGGTAAGATTTTTTTTAAAATTTTTCACTTAGCAGTGGAGGCAGAGGGAACCTGGGAACCTAGTGTTAAGACACTCCTTACCCATTAGACACTTCGCTTTTCGCTTCTCTAGGAAAAAAAAGTTTAAAAAAGTTAAAATTGTTCGCGTTTAGTTCCGCTACTCAACACGCAATGCCTCCAGGATTCAGCGGGAAGTGGGGAACAGAGTGTCTTAAAAAAATTCTCTCTACCTACCCATCTATGTGCGGGATACAGCGTGAAGCTAATTTTTTTTAAATATTACCAAAAGCTCGACGCGGATTCTTTATTTCAAGAAATTAACCTACTACTTTAAAATAGTTTTCATAAAAACTCAATTTATTATATATATTTTCAGACATGTCCATATTCACAATTGAAGCAAGAGCAAAGATGTTTGAGCTTAATCACAAAAATTAAACATGCTAAATCAAACGAAGGAACTCAGCGTAACCTGGAACAGAAGCTACCACTCAATATACCTTTTTTAAATCCTCAAAAAACGACTAAAACACCTCGATCCTCATATAAAAGTAATCCTCTATACAATTTTGGTATATTTGGCAGCGACAATATACCAAAAGTAAGTATAATTGACTTAAATAAATATGATAAAACGGAGAAAACGTTAGTTCTTTTACCTGTTTACGAAAATTATAAGAAACCGTTGGGTTTAAATTCCCTTCATAATGATGGTATTCTCAGATCTTGAAATAAATTTACGAAAAAACAGCAATGGTGTTTTATTTTTTTATCAATTTGAAAATATATACAAAAGTTAGTAGGAAAAGCTTTATATTTTGAATATCGAGTATTTTAAATGGCTTTTTAGATAAACTATTAGTCCATTCGTTTATTAACAGTCAAGTTTCACCATAAAATGTGTTACTATATACTACTCTCCGTTCAAATTAGAACTTAGAACGAGTTGGCAATGTTGCAAGATTTAATTTAAAAAAATAATTAATAAAAATATTATACTTTAACTAATTTACTTAAGTGAAAAATATATGGATTTATGTAACTAACTTTACACACATACTAAAGAAGAAAAACTGTATTTCTTTGGAGACATTTTTATAAAAAAATGTATAAAGAAGAGAAGAAAAGGTATAAAAAAAGACAAAACTTCGAAGCAATATGTGTAATTTATTTAATAATCACTATATACTGTCACAGAGCTATTGTACTTAATAATACTTATCGCTATACAAAAATATGTTGAAGCTGCGAATTTATCAGTCTTTCCAATAGATGCTCGATTGATTCTCTATATATATACGGTGATTCGCATCCAAATCGATGAAGTAATATGATTTTTAATAATAAATATTTAAAACACGCTATATAATAGTATATAAAACCACACAATTTTGATTCAAATTTAAAACATCATGTTTTCATTTAAAATCTAAAATTTAATAAATTAAAATAAAGCAAGACAATGGGCACGCGAGTTTAACTCAAAAAATATTTTTAACAACAACAACTATAATTAAGCTATTTTTTATGTTATAAAATATATAAAAATGTGCACTATTATAGAGGAATTCACATTTTCAAATATCTGTGTGTGTATATAATATGCTCATCTGTGCTTATAATTCATATAATTAGAGTTTTCAATTTTACAATTATTTTAAAATTCATCAAACTATCATTATACTATATAATATGTAGAAACATATAATAATTTGAACCTAGCGGGACTTAGGTAAACCTAAGACTTAGATACCGATCGTCTTGGACTGTTTCCAAGAGGCGCGACCCCGTTCCTTAAAAGTGTTATATATATTTCTAAATATTTTTCTTTTTTTAATGTATGAAGTACACTTAAATAATTATTTTTTTTTTCATATTTTTATACCTGTTAGGTATACTTATTTATTTAAAGTTATTACAATTATTATCCTGTGTATAATTAATATTTTTAAACATTTGTTGTTATTCATTTTATTTTATTTATTTTGAAACTTTCCAAAAAAATTACTGTGCTTTAATCGATATTTATTCGAGTCTACAAGAATATGAACCTTAAAAAGTCTATAGATACAATAAATGAAATAACTTATTTACAGAAAATTTCATCACAAGGATTCTGCTAAAGTCTAGGAATTGAAAAGCTTAATATTATTTTGTAAAGAAATTAAAACAACCTTTTTTATATGCACTTAAAATATTATGAATGTGCCAGCACTAAAATTAAACCATACATACAAACAAACGTAAACAAAAAATTAAGTAGTTAAAAAATCGGGTAAATTAAAAACTAAATGTTGCAAATTGCCTCGACTGGATCGAATCTGCATTTATTGACATAATTAATTAATGCTAAAAAAATTAAATAATGATCATACCATTTTAAATATTTTTTTAAATATAATATAATCCAATACATGTTTTACAATGATTATAATTTAATTTAGGGATACAAATTTTTTGATATTTTTTATTATTTTTTTCTTTGAAAAACACAAAACAAAACCTAAATGCAACAATCACAATTTACTAAACTTTATCATTCTACGCCATTTCAAAGGAACAATTGTTATAATACAGATTATAAAAACGATTATATAATACAAAATGGCGCTCATATAATGTCATGAAAATATAAAACAAATTCACCGAATATATTTTCAATATAATAAGTAGTTATTAATTAAGATGTTAATTATTTATTATTTTACGTATTATTCAGGTTGTATAAATACTATTCTTTTTCTAATTAAGGCATATTTAGACTTATGCTATCATAGTTCCTCATAGATCGTGTATCACTATGTGTTCCTGTGTTGATTCTTGTTAAGATTTCTTGCTGTAATGCCTTTAAAGTCCTCATGGCTGATAGATCTGTTGATGGAGCTAATAATAAAGCTCGTCTGGCGTGTGGTAGGGCATCTGATGGTTTATTAAGTGCTAATATAGCGCGTGACATGGAGTAAGCACATTCAAACGCGTTAGGACGTAAGACTGATGCTCGAGCTGCCAAGTCTAAAGCTTCTGTTGGTTCCTGCAAAGGAAAATAATGTGGTTTAATAACAAAAAATAAATTAACATGGATATTTTAAAACAAGGCTATAGCATTGTCTCATAGAACAAATAAATTTAATTGCATATCAAATTTTTCATTAGTTAATATTTACTATAGAATAGATAAACGCCGTTATCACGAACTTAGATTATGTTTAACTGTATACGATGATTGTGAGTCCTGTGGAATTCTACGAACACAAAGATTTTTTAAAACTATATATAAAGAAGTCCAATCTGATTAGGGTGCAAAATACGATATAATTATATTTGCTAGCACAGAATGTAGTCACTAAAATCCCTTTGTTCCTGACATAAAATACATAAAAAAAAGTAAAAGAACATATGCTAAGATAATAGAAAAAGGGCTTACATTAAGCTTCCGTTTGCATCTTGATAAATTTAGAAGTAAGTTAGTCTTCAGCTGTACAAACGCGGACACATGTTCGTGTGGCAGTGGCTGCGTGGAGGGAGTGGTGAGGCCTTCGTCGCTAATCAGGGGGTTGACCTTCTTTAGAGCGTAGTTGTATCGGTGTGCGGCTTCCGAGGGACGATTCTTGCGGTATAACATATTACCGTCTTCAAGCAACTTGTTCAAGAGTATTAGCCTGTGAAAATTTTGGATTTATGAAATTTGGGTGAATTTGATTAACGTAAAAGTTCTATTTTTATTTTGGAAAAAAAAATTGAATTCTAGAAATCTAAAGTGTACTCACATAAATTCTGGTTTGCCTGATGCCATTACCCATGTAGTAGGGCCAAGTTTAGCCCCTTTCCTCAAAAAGCAATTCACTACCTGTAATAAAAAAAAAACAAATAAAATATGGAAATAAAAAAAACATTTTATATACTTAGATACTTTTAATTTATAAAAGTTCTTACGTGGTGGGATTATAATACACTTTTCTTAGTTTGGACCGTTTGGATTCATTGGATAGAACGCTTGGACTGTTTTCTCCAACTTGTGCTGAGTGTAATTAACTTTACTTACTCACTAGTTTTCACAATTTACTTAGTCACTTTAAGCCCAAGCTAAAATCAATAATTAACTTACGGGAATATTTCGTTGTCCGATAGCTCTATCTAAAGGCCTCAAGCCGCTGTGATCAACTCTTTCTAGAGAAGCTCCGCGTTCTAGTAATAGCTCCACTAAATCTGCTGGACCACCACACGCTAGGCCTAATGCAGTCCTTCCATTGCCATCTGGTAGATCTACAAAAATACATAAAACATATTTTTAAAATTAATTTAAGACATTGGACAGCATCTGACAGTAAGCCAGAATGAATTATTTTCATTTTCTGTTAACAAAATAAATCACGTAAATAAGTGGCTTTATTTCATACCAAGTAAGTAAAAATGAAGAATGATGATTTCGGTTTTTCCAAGAATTATTCTTAAATTTGATAAATTTCCAAATTACAATCCTAGATAAATATAACATTAAAAACTTACCAATAGTAGCTCCTTTATCTAATAGAACTTGTATTGTTGGTATTCTTGATCGTAGACTTGCCCAACCCAATGCCGAAATGCCATCTCCGTCCACTGCATCCGGGTCGGCTCCTAGTAAGAATGTATTTTTTTAATTCAGAAAGTATGAAAAACGTTAAAAAATAATTGAAATATATTTAAGCGTATATGTTTCTGCCTTTCCCGAACGAAGTGGTGTGTTACATTCCGCCACTCAAATTTAGAACGAAAAGTGGAGAACGGTGTCTTAATGCTAGGTTCTTTATGCTATATGCAAGAAAAAGCGTAAAGTTAAAAAAAAATATTTACCATGAGCTAACAGCATTTCAACTACATCAGAATGACCTTCAGCAGCTGCTAATATCAATGGATTCTTGCCTCCTGAGCCCATCACATCAGCTCCTGAATCAAGTAACCTCAAAACCAATGCCGATCTTCCATTTTTAGAAGCTAATGCTAAGGGAGACATTTGTCTTGCATTTAGAGAATATGGAGTCGCGCCTCTTATTAATAATGCATCGGCAATAGCTGCATTGCCAGTTGAACATGATGCTGTCAGAGCAGTCTCCCCTGTTACTGGGCAAATACCATCAGGCTGAAAAAAAATTTTTTTTATAAATAACAGTGTAGGGGCTATGTATGTATAAGAAATGTTTATTGAGGGTTTCACATAAAATTGAGGCAAGTTATGCGGCATAAGTGTGTAATTGTAATTGCCACAGGTTGTGAATTCGGTCCCCACTCAATGAAATTACATATTTAATATTTTTATTTCTTCGCTTTGATAGCTTCGAGGCAAAGCGCGGCGTTGAGTTCCACCGCTTTACACGCAACTCTTCCAGCATTGGGCGGAAAATGGAGAACGCAGTGTCTCAACGCCAGGATCCTATTGCCTGCTCTGCTCTGCGTGGGATAAAGCGTGAAGCTGATTAATTAAATTTATATATTAAGCTTTATATTATTGTTGACCTACTTCGTAACCTTACGCTCGTTGCAACTTCCAAAAACATTTTAGTCGTAATAAACTGTATTTTTCTATTGGAAAATCATAATAAAATCAAGATAAGATAATAAAGCTTACAATTAACTCAGCAGTATCTAGTAAATATTCGACAATATCTAAATGTCCATTCTGTGCAGCTGCTATCAGCGCATGTCTTGATCCGGGAACTAATTGTTCAATATTTCCCTCGTCTATATCTAGAGAATTTCTATCCTCTTTACCAGTTTGACATCCTAATAAATATATTACAGTATCTCGGTGACCATTTTTGGCGGCGTGAACTAATGGCGTTTGTTCTGCTGTGTCAGAATGGCTTAGCGAAGCACCTGAAATATGAAAATATTTATTAAAATTTAATAAATAAAAATATTTAGTAAAATACTGCAGGTATATTCGTATCCATCCAATAAATAATTAAATATTCGAATTTTTTTTTCTTCAGTTTCAAGCTTTAATGCATATAAATATTTATAGCGTTGAGTACTTAGGCAATGTGATTAACATTGTGTGATGACTGACAGACCTCAACGTCATGCTTTGTGTTTTCAGAGCAAGAAAACAAAATATTCATATCTCGAGCGCTGACAATAAAAAGATGGCCGAGTGTAGGTATATGTTTTGGAAGAACAATATTAAAGTACCTGACGCTATCAACATTCTAGCAACATCAGTATGCCCTCTTTGACATGCCAAAGATAACGCTGAACATCCTTGAGAATTTGTCATTTCCAAATCAGCTCCAAATTCGATCAACAATCCCACCATCGAAATAATTCCCTGATACGCGTACATACATAATAAGGGGGCGTTTCCCAAACATTCTGTTACTTGATTTGGTGATCCCCCTGCTAACAGCATTAAACGGGAAACTTTCACATTGGGGGTGTAAATATTTCTTAAATTAGCAACAGCTTCACCAACATTAGCTGAGCTAGTTGCAACCAACATAGCTTGTAAATCTCTAGGACATAATCCTAATTGGGCTGGTCCCATGTTTCTATACATATGAGCTTTCAAAATATGGTGTCCCAGTTCCATTGATTTTTCCGCATCTAAGGGAGCTTGTACTCGAGATAATCTAAAGGCTATGCCACAATGTCCCGCTCTCAAATCGCACAAAAACTTAGAACTTTCGTTGTCATCTCTACGTATTAACCATTCCCTGAATGACGGGTGGAAAAACATATAAGTATTGTCAATACGCTTAACAAGGAAATCGCTGAGGCTTTCAAATCTATGACAAAACTCTTCCCACGGTAAAAATGTATCTACTAATAAGGCATTAACTGAATAGTAAATTTCTACTAATGTCAAAGGATATAAAGCAGCTAAGCATACACTCAATATATGCGTTACTTTTTCAAATGATTGTACTGTGGGGAACCTTAAATTAAATTGAAGTAAAAATATTTGTGCCAAAGATATAGGAACCACTTTGTAGTTTGTTGATTTTACAACGATATGGCTTCTCTCTAAAAGGTCTAGTATCAGTTTCAAGAATAAAAACGATCCTTGGCTTAGATGAAGCACATATTGTGCGAATTTCAGGACTGAATTGTGTACTCCTTCAGTTTTTCCAGTTGAGCTTTTGATATTTGTTTCTATTATAGGTGCAGCTTGGACTCGAGTGTTAAAGTATTCTAGTAAATCTTTATTAACGTTCTCTGAATCATCCAAGCTTAGCCTTGTATACGGCAGTTGTTTTGTTAGTTCTAGAAATTGAGTTCTGATTGTGGCAACTACTTTAAGCCATGTCGGCATTTCTGGTACATGTCTTATTAAAAACGAAGCGACAGTATAGCCATGGTCGGGTCTATGATATTCAGCCTCACAGAGTCCATCAACAAGAATAATACTATTTGTTGAGTCTATGCTTCCGTTTTTCCTCAAAATAATGAGAGGTTCGATAATTCCTCTCATAAATGCTAGATCTGGATCCGCGACGCATTCTTTCAAGGACAGACAGGCTAAGAGATGGGGTTCGCTTAGTAAATATTCTCGATAAGCTTGTAGTCTCGGAGCTTGACAAAGTTGAGCTGCCAATGAATGTACAAATTCACCGACCAAACATGTGCTATTGTTGTCAGCCTGAAAAAAATAATTGTTAGAATTTAATATATCTAGCACACTTTAAGACAATAACAGAAGTTATAGAAAATAATGATATAAAGTCCAATATTAAAATAATGTTTCTTTTAGAGGAATCCTTAAATAAACTTACTTGACAAAAATGGTAAGCGACAACTTGTGACGCTAGATGGGTGACCATTTCCGTCGATATCTCTTCAGGTAAAACTTCTCTAATATCAGATTGTTCCCTTAATTCTTCGTATTCGAAATTTCTTTTACGTCCAAAGCAAGAATAGTCCACTAATTGTAGTATTAAGGCTGTTTTACCTGTTCCCGGGCATCCTGTGACTAAAATCCCTGAAAAATTTGCAGAAATTATTTTGTGTACATAATTTTGAAAAATTTAAATGTCTACTTGAATGAAAAATTATAATTTTACATATTTTTTCGACTGCTGCAGTCAAAACTGAAAGATCATATTATATTTTTTATTCCAATTATAAAGCGTGGGCAAAAAGAACCCAGGGTAAAGACGACGAGAGACATTTCGCATTAAGGGACGGAACTCAACGCTGCACTTTATCTACCAGAGTACGAGTCATAGAGATCACAAACAGAATTTATTAGCAAAAAGTCAAACTATAATATCACTTACCAGAGGAAGTGGAGTTTAAAGCTTTCTCCATGTCCCGCATTAACCACTGTCGTCCAGAGAATACATTTTCACTTTCACTTGAAGGCACTTCGAAGAATAATGGCCGCAATGTTAGTTGCGGCGCAGGGTGAACTGGAATTAGCAATAATAGTTAATATTCATTTAATATTACTAACTGCATATAATATTTGTTTTTTTTTCCGCTTCACGCTGTATCCTGCCTTACAAACAGTAATGAAATTATTTAGTAGTCCATATTTTTTCTAATCTACTGTCTTTACGACAGAAGCAGAAGAAGACATATACAATTCTTCTTTTGGTTGAATAAAAAAAGTAAGTCGGTTCTTTAAGATTATAAAGGTAAATTATTAAATAAATTTATTGATAATAATCTCTTAAAAATATTACTGTGAAGGTGGCAGTAGTAGTAGTAATATTTTGTCTAACAATGTATATAAAATGAATGAACAATTTCTTGGCTACATTTTGGACGGGTAACTCATAACTAACATTTTAGTTTAAAAAAGTTGGATTTTATAAAAAAGAATATAAAAGTTTTATAACATTTACCTTTTTTAAGTTCAGACGAAGTCGTAGACTGCTTGCTGCTCACTCGAGCTGAGCGTCTCGCCGCCGTCTTCCTATTTTTAAAGAAGCCACTCGACATACGCGTGAGCTCCTCGCGCCCAGATTGTAATGCTGTAAAAATATTTTAATTACTAAAAGATAAAATAACTTTAAAATATATTAAAAAACCCTGAGTGATTAATGAAATATATATTTTTAAAGAAATTGTGTTTATCTTTTAATAGGGGGCTAACTATCCTATCTTATAGAATCATAGAGATAACCAAAAGGTTTAAAATTAAATATATACTTATTTATATATTCTAACAGTCATACTTAAATAATCTAATAATTTCCTATAATCACCTGTAACCGAATGCCTCCTGCTTCCGGGACTCGACGACGAGCAGTTGCTAGCGGCGGACAAAGACATAGACGCTAAGGAGCCGAGTGAGTCTCTCCCTAGCGGCGTTGCTGCGTCCACTTCTGATGAACCAGTTAGTGTTGATACCTAAAAATATACATAATAATATTAATATTGAGGCCGTGGGCACGGTGGCGGTCTTAAACGCGACAATTGTAGATTCGATTCCCACTCGGAGGAATTAATTATTTAATATATTTATTTATCGCTTTGGTGACAAGATACCGTCTCGCAAATCCGGCGGAAAAGTCGGGAGCGGAAGTGCCTTAATGGGAACGGAGTGTCTCAACACTAGGTTCCCAGGTTCCCTCTAAATATAGTTCGGTTGAAACAGCAGAGTCATTTCCATATAAATATGTACAAGATATTACAAATTACAATCACGCCTTAATAGATATTTATATCATTTTGGGTCATCGCATAACATCGCATGTTGGGTACAGTTACTTAGCATGCAGAGGGATGGGCGGGACGATGAGATAAAACGTACAAACTATCTGACATTGTTTATAATATTATATATTCTATTATAAAGACCTATACCTATGTATCAGAAATCTTGTTAAAGTAAATTATATAGGAATATATAAAAAATAAACTTTTACTCTAATATTTGAAACTAAATGTATACTAGTATTGTGAGATCTGAAGAGTATGATTGTTTGAACGTGCTTATTTCAGGAACTTTTATCGAATGAAAGAAATATTTCCATCCTGGGTGTTGTCCGCTTACCAAGCTTTATAGTTCTTACCGTACCTTGGTAAGTACTATAAAACATCACGTTAATCTTTACTAAAGAACTCACTGGACCTACGGTCTGAGTTACTTGCAGCACATGGAACATGTCAATTGGAGTACGTCGTTGATGCAACTCTTGGCGAAGCCATAGGCAAAAGCTAGTTATATGCAGATAAAGACGTGCAAATTTCACCATAACAGCTTTATTCCCATATTTATTTATCAGATAATAGCAATAATGTCGAGGCTGTAATGGCATTTTGCCAAGACAGTTTGTTTTTCCTTATTAAACCTTATATCTTCTATACAAATTCATCTCGTGTATTGCGGTTAGGATTAATATTCTAACGTCTGATGTTTTATGTATACCATTTACCTAATGTTAATAATAGATATTTTAAATAATAACAGTGTTTAAAAAGTAGGATTTTAGCTTCCACATTTAGCACTGTAAACCTGGGAACCTAGTGTTAAATCACTTCGTTTCTAGTGAGACACCTCCGTTTCTTATTTTCCGCCGAATTCTGAAGCTTGTTGGTGGAAGGTGTTGAGTAGGAACTCAACAACGCGCTTTGCCAGAGCGAGGAAATGAAAATATTGAATATTTCATGTTCTCTGGGTGGAAATCGAACCCACAGCCTGTCGCGTTTACGCTGGTGCTTCTGCGTCACGACTGGGTTTTTTATTTGTGATAAAAATTCTACCATATGAAATATTGTCGGTATTTAAAATAACTTCAATATATATATGTTCGTGACTTTTTAGGGCCAGATCACAACCTTTTCACTCATGTGCCAAGAACCGTGCGAGGTTTAAAATCGGAATGCGATATCGTCGATGATATATGTATATATAAAACTCTTTCGTTACTGAGCGACATACGGACAACGAGACTACTGGACTTGAAAAGTTGGAATAGGGCAAGTAATGGGAACACTAAATAAGGATTTGTCGACATTTCTACGGGAACGGGAAAATGGGATTTTCCATTTTACGTCTTAGTCAAAGTTAGTTTATTTTCTTATATTTTGATATCTTAAGTATCTTTCTAGGGAGAACATAGTGTTAAATTACCCTGTTCTGCGTTTTCTAGGAACTTTGTGGCTTATATTATTAAATTAATTGTATTAAATATGGTATTATCACTACTTACGATATATAGATGAATTAAAAAGTGATCATTTATTAAATTTACTTCATAATATTTACCGGACTAGTGTTGTGCGACGCTAGAGTATGCGCATCCAAAGATGCCAGTGATGTGCAGCTATCCCTGGATTTTCGGGATCCACGTCGTTCTCCCAATAGGAGTCCCAGACGCATGTACAGATCATTCTGTCTCCTTGATTCGTAGCCTTGTTTGATGTGACCACCTTCGTCATCTAGAAAAATATATTTTTTATTTTAGTTTTGGATATTTAGTCGGACATACATGCTACACACACATACCATGCATTTGCTATATTTATATTGGGTGAAACTGTTATATTTATGTATCGTCGTGACGAAATGAAAACTTGAAAATTGCAATAAATGTAGATTTTGGAAAGTATCGTTGAAATTTTAGACCAAATGGTCTAAAAATAAAAGATAAATTTTGAATAATTATATAAGTTTTCAATTCGTTGTGACGAGTAGTACAAAAAATATAAAAATTCTTGTGATTTTTATTTTCTTTTCTTTCTGCAGTGCTAGTGTGGGGTACTTATAATATATTTGTGCTCCAGGTGTACATAATGTGTGGGTGTTATACATATGCATATTATTACAATGACATTGAAAAAATATTATGATTACAATTGTAACTTGATATTATACAGTATATAAAAAAAATAGTTTATTCAACAAGTTTCATACAGTATATACTTCTACATTGAAATAAAAGAATAATAAAAATATTCTTACTAAGGTACTAATAATATATGTGCCTACATAAAAAATGGAAATCACTACTGGATAGTAATAAAACATCAAAGGCATGCCTTATTGTGTTCCCTGAAAATTCACATTAAAAATAACACAAAATAAACAAAAAAAAAAACCCAAAATCCATGCATTTTTTTAATTGAAAGACGTCACAATTTTATAAAGTCAATAAAATGATAATTGAGTAAGTAATAAAAGAAATAAATTAATATATTTTTTTTGTCGTTTAATATGTTTAAAGCCTGTTATAATATTATTGAATATATTTAACAAGCAATAGTTAATTTTAATTTTGGAGTCGATTCATTAAACGTATTTAATGTTCTTAGAAGTCTCGTCTATTTTTTAATTGCTCTAATTATACTTATCTATGAAGTACTAGAGACGGAATATATGTACAATTGAAGCTTAATCATTTCTCATAAATGAAGATAAGCCATACATACATACATATTATTAAATATTTATAGTTAAAATATTTTTAAAATATCTTAAAGCTAGAAGATTTTCTCATTGTCAGTTGGTATGTATCTGACTGAACGCCACTGTTGTGAGTTCAAATTTATTTTTCTGTATTTTATAGATTTTTCTAATTTTCAATTATAATACATACCTACTTGGATTAAAATTTAATTAGTAAAATACTTAACTCAATGTAGGTCAGTATAATCGTACCGAACTTTTCTTTTAAAAGCTTAGATAATCTTAAATTCTGGGATGTAAAACGAGACATGCACCTGTGTGAGAACTTAGTGGTTCCGCAAGTTTAATATGATATCTCAATTCATAAAGAAAGGGGTTAATATTAAAATAAGACTTTTTTGACAGCGTCCCTAATGGTTGTGAGTTCGACGATTATTCAAAGGATTGCTTGTATTTTCATTTTACTCGAAGAAATATTTAATATTTTCATTTCTGCGCTCTGGTGAGGATGCAAAGACTGGCGTTGAATTCCGCCACAGGTGGTGCACAAAGTGTCTTAATGGTAACAGAGTGTTTTAATATTAGGTTCCCAAATTCCTAATATTATACCAACTGCACTTCTACATACAAACAATAACATCAAGAGAAATTTAGCTACCAACAAAATGAACATTCATACATATTGTATAAGCTCCACCTTATAATATACAAGGAGAGAGGACTTATCGTGACATTTGAGAAATGGCTCTCCCAATTTATGGTACTCGTGAATACGTGAAGCGTTCTCTAGTCATGATTTAAATTAAATACATAATTAAACTATAATTGTATGGGGAAAGTGCTTGGGAGGTTGTTTGTTTTGTAACGTATTGTATATTATGTTAGCTACAAAGTAAATCTGAAGAGTTTATTTAGGTGAAGGCGCTAATCTCAGGAACTACTGGTTTCAATTGAAAAAAACTTTTTGTATTTTGTCCATATATCCAGGCAGGCAGAGCTTGAGAGCTTTAAAGAAAATGAAAAAAATACAACTCTTATTTGTTTTTGCTTTTTGCTGTAACCTGCACATGACAAAGTAGATAGAAAGTAGATTTAAGACACTTCGTTTCCATTAAGAAATTTAGGTTCCCCACTTTCCGCCGAATTCTGACGGCATTGCGTGTTGAGTGGCAGAAATTAGCACAATTATGAGAACGAGGAAAGACTTGGTTAGTTTATAATATGAGGCGAGGAGTTAAAGTTTTTTCCTTGGTCGTTTTGACTGTAAAAAAATATAATCCAAGTATAAGTTACTGCCAGAAGCAAATGTTTAAAAAATAAATATCAATAACACAAGTTAGTTTTAACAATATAAAATATCTCCACATAGTCGATAGAAAAGATTTTTCTGGAAAATTTCTGAAATTTATGCTTAAAGATTTTCTTAATCATGAAAAAGGACCTAATTATAAACAAAAATTAAAATGAAAGATTCGAACCCACATCACCTCTTAGTAAAAGGTATCATTTTACTGGAATTGTCAAGTACATATATTTAATAGTAAATTAGGTGTGGCAAGAAGTTAATAGAATATTAATATAATTTTACAGTATTGTACAACTCACGACTAGGCATTATCACTTGATATTTTACTTTAACATAGCATTATACTCCCAGTAATAGATAAAGAATTTATTATTTTCATTTTCTCGTTCTCTGTTCTCCAATAATTTTAGAGACAATAACATAAATATTAAGTTAAAAATAACAAAATATTATAAACGTGCGTGAATTATATGAAAGTTAACGGAAATGAGATGGATTCGAACTCGACACTTAAGCTTATAAGCGAAAACCGCAGATTCTTCAAGATTCTTCAATTTCGAGGGTTCCCCTTCAATTTACTCTAAGGATGTGGCCAGCCACGTTAGCATTTCCCACGTTATGGTAAAACAGGGGTATGAAAGAGATAACGGGTTTCCAAACAAAATTGTGAAATTACATTTAAGGGATTGTTAATTCTAAAAGATTTATTTTAGTTTATTTTGAAATTTACTCTATCTTAATTTTTCGTATTTGAAAGTGATAGCTGTATATACCAGTAGAGAAATAATAAATATTTATATAAATAACTACGTTCTTTTAGTTTACCCCGT
This sequence comes from Heliconius melpomene melpomene, assembly GCA_000313835.2. NCBI lineage: Eukaryota > Metazoa > Arthropoda > Insecta > Lepidoptera > Nymphalidae > Heliconius > Heliconius melpomene. The sequence continues at coordinate 267,864 of HE668945.1, read as the reverse complement.
TGAGTGCGGGATACAGCGTGAAACTGATTTAAGTTTTTAATTTGAGAGCAAAGAATTATTATACTTAATTCTGTATAATAATAAATAATTAATTCTGATCATCATCTGTAGATGCAAGAACGTATAAAAATCTCTTATCTTAGCCTAATAAAGCATACTATATCTTAATTGGTTCGTGTAATGTTATGTAACGTAATAGCATTCACTCATGGGAAGTAGCCACCGTAACGGCCGAACTCACACCGTGACAGAGTGGTGAGTGGCCCGTATTGCTTATGGGAAGTATTAGTTTTTTATTTAACGCATTTTCTATGGTTGGGTGGATTGATAAAAGAAAGAGGAGAAAGGAATCACTTATTTTTACGACTTTCGGTCATATTGTTTAATAGAAGTTCACATCAATGTGTTGTTAAATTAGACAGAAATTGCATTACCTTAAAACATTAATAAGATTTCCAAATATGTGTGGTAGCCTATGTGTATAAAAAAACTATTTTTAGTCAAATCATTTGCACCGACATCATAATGTAATTTACTTCTATTTTTCACTGCTTTACGCATAACACGGAAGCAAGTAGAGCAAAGATACCTAGAGTACTTCGTTCTCCATTTTCCGTTTAATTTTGAAAATATTCTTTATTGAGTGTATATCTTAACATAGCAGAGAAATGAAAATAATTTGTTCCCCACTCTGTGGATTGAACTCACAACTATTGCGTTTACGGTCCCATTACGCCACTAGGACATAAATGTATGCAATATTTTCCATTATTCCTTAGATATTATACAAAATTATAAAGGCGTTTTATAAAACTGTAGACGGGACGGGTTCTATAAGGTTCACGTCGATACGCTTGACGATGCCCATTGTTTTCAAAGGTCAATAGAAAGTACTGCATCTGTCATTTAAATAGGGCTTTTAGTATTCTTTGAGAAATGGCCGTTATGTTTAGAATATTTATATCGTGTATTTGTATGTATTTTTTTAATATTAATCACATGCGAAAATTCGTGTAACAATATTGTATAATGTAATATATTCTTCTGATCGTAAAAGCGACGGTTACGAGTTCGATCCCCACTAGAAGTAATCAATTATTTTTAATTTATTTGCTTCATTTCAGTTTAAAAAGAAAATTGTTTCCTATATACAAATGTTATTTCTTCAAAAAATACTATTTACCTTTTAATCATGTAAAAATATACAATCAACTCACTTTTCGTATGTATCAGTTTAATGCATCAATAAAGTAATTGTACGATATCTGACCACTTAAATTTCACGGGTTACGAGGTCCTGTCACGTCTGTCACGTTGACGTGACACTTGTGGCTAAAAGAAATGTTTCACAACGACCGGTGAGAGATAACATGCTGGTTATATTGCAAGCGAAAGCGAGCATTTTATTTTAATTATCGGATATTATTTTCAGACGGAATATGTAATTATGCTATATTGTTTGTGGGATGGGGTTAATAATTAATGCCTCAATTGTGAAAGCTTTCGATAGGACTGGCTGTACTGAAATTTTCATCAAACTTAAAGAATGATTCAAAGTACCAGAATTGCCTAAGAGAATAAAGAATATATTGATTTGAATTTGGTATTTGAACTACTATTTTTGTTCTTATAATTTTTTAGCTCATTTTGAATGAAATATATAAAAATTATCACATATCTATTACCTAATACACAATAAAGAAAACCAGATATTATTTTGTAAGTGTAAAAACAATCGCTCTCTTGTGCACCATACGTACAATACGTGCCTTGTTCTGATGCTATTATTCTTTGACCCTATGACTTTTCCCATTGACTCTATCCCGTGTCTGACGTGTGTATTAACACGATATATCTAATATTATTACGATACTTAAATATTGTTCATAATATCGACAATATTTAAAATATTAATATAATAAAACAGTAAAAAATATTTTTTTTTAATACATAAATGATAATTATTGTAAAATAAAATCATTTAGACACATTACCGTCAATACAGTTATAAATTATTATAATGTAAATTAAACATTATCCAAATATGTCAAGCCATTTTAGTGTGATTTTGTAATAAACATCCAAATATATAAACTGTTACTTTTATTATAGTAATAATTTCTAAATTATTCATAATTTGATTATCAAATACATATTTAATAAGTTTCTATAAGGATATTATTAAATATTAATTTTATCTTTTGTCAATATTAGTTTGAAGGCGTCACTCACCTTGGTATAAACCAGAGCCCACACGTCGCCCACTGTGCTATTGACCGACAATTTGTCAGATCATGTCAGATTAAATATAAAGACTGATGGAAGGATTAAGTACGCGAATTATTTTGAACAATAAGATATAGTATAGTAAATGCCCGCCTGACGCAGATTGAGGGTTTGATTTCTAGTCGGGGGAATTATTCAATTTAAATTATTTTTATTTAAGCGCAGCGAAGAGTTCTGCCACTCAGCACGCTGCGTCTAAAGCATTGGACGGAAAGTGGGAACGGAGTTTCTTAATACTAAATTGTTTGTGGCCTATCCACGAGTCTAAATCGAACTCACAACCATTGCGTGTCCAATTTGAAGGTATCCCACTGCACCACAACGGCCTAATATAATTAGCAGGTTCAAAATCTAAATGAAGCCTTGTACAGATTAAACAAACATTGTAACTTACGACCAACTTGTAAAGGGATTTAGAAAGGAACCTAGCGCTAAGCGTAATACCCTCGAATGGGACGATGTTCACGAGATAAACTTGTTGCCGTACAGCAAAGGCTGCCGGTAATGTACGCATTATTCAATACTGTCATGGGAACTTTGCAATCAAATTTCGCCATCAGATGTTGTGAATATCTATGGATAAAATAACATGTAGAAGATTGAGGTCAGTCGTGGCGCAGGGGCTCACGCGTGCGACTGTCAACGCGAGAGGTTAGGGTTTGAATTCCACTTGGGCTATTAAATAGTTTAATTTCCTGTCGCTCTGGTAAGCGTGGCGTTGAGTACCGCCATTCAACTCGTGATACCGCTAGCATTCGGCGAAAAATTACATACTTCTCATAAAAGAAGTTGCGAACTACAACTTGTTTTTACAAGATATTTTTAAATATCATCAGGGAATAATTGGAATATGTATGACATTTACAATAGCCGTTGGATTTATTCTGGTACGGAAAATAATATTAATATTTTAAAACATTTACAATTGCTTTTAGTTAAATATCGTTATTTTATGATTGAAATCATGATTCAGTTAGCGACTTAGTGAAAAATTCCATGGTCGGTGCGTACTAAAAATTATCATTTTATTTATATGTACCTACATATATTTTTATACATATAGTAAATGATTCTTTTAAAGTTTATGTTTGGCAGATCATATTTTGATTGATAAATCCAAAAATATATAAGAAAGGCCGTAATAAAGGAAGAAAAACGTAGGCGTTGAAGTACACCATAATTTTTTACGCAGTCGAGACAAGTCTGACTGCACACAATGGCCAAATCAAGAGCTTAAATCACACACTGTAATGTGTGCATTTTAAATATTATAAATTATTCTCTATAAAAGTAGAAAATAATTATATTAGTATTTTTAATTATAAAAATAATTAAATACAATTCATAACCTACGCTATACGAAAGTATCATCAATAGATTTCATTGTGTAAATTTAAATTTCTTGTAATCAATTTTACACGCACAGATGGGTATGTATATCTGATAAAATCAGCCTTAATATGGTGTTATTTTTGTCATCAACACTTAACCGTCATTATTCTCTGCGTCTTCCACTCAAGTTCAATTAGAAACCTCTAGTCATTGGAAAATCAAAGGCTCAAACCGACAGGCGATGATAAAATTGCCGATTCATCTAAAATATCTATTGATAGGCAATTACACGAACAAGTTAACAGTTACTATGAAAAATTAGCATACGACGATAAAGATACATAAAAGCTCACAAAAAACCAAACAAAACTGGTTCGGATAAAAGAAGCTGTGCATCAAATGAACGACGCAATGCAAACAGGCAAAAAGATGTGCAAAAATCGAGCGGCCGTGCCCGATCGAGCGGAGGAATGTGGATCGAATACCGACTGTGGTATTTGTTTAGACCAGATTTAGAACCTTGAAACGTCTAATGTCTGATCCTGTATATCTTATTCATTTATTGCTATATATGTCGACGATATAGCCATAGATTGTAGCTTATAATGATCTTTATATTTTTATTATTTCTTTGACGTGTGAAATATTTATATTATATATTTCGAAGGAAAATAAAGCAGGAAGTATTCGATCAACATTCCTTCAAAAATAACAGCTGCCGTGCCTGCTAGGTTGAGTCCGTGCGGTACGGAGGAATGAGCGGACCACAGCGATCTTATTTTATTGAACACGAGACTGGGCCACGCCGCACTCCTGGGACCCTCCTCCGGCAATCCTGTTAAAATATATGAAAATAACACCTAAATCTACAAATCTATCGGATTTATCATTCCAAGTCCATTTATATCAATGACAATGACGGAAACAGGCTGTCGGATCATAAAGAACGACGTCTATTATCGAATTGATTTGTACATTAACCAGTAGCGGTCACGTGTCGTAACACAGTGCAGCTATAATTTATTAGGTAATACAGCTGTGATAGCCGCTTTATATTTCGAAGGGACAGGAATGATGTAATTAATGGAAATCGAATATACCAGATAACTAGATAAGGAACGCCGGCCCGCAGTCTGCGCGGGCGCATTGCAAAAGTCTGCGAACTAATAAATGCGTTCAACAACCGGTCCTTTGTACCTACGTACATCCGGCGGCGTCGCGTGGGCATCGATTGTCACTACAGCTATCCTCGAAGTCTGGAGAGTGTTTAGTGAATGAAAATTGAAGTATTTGCGTGTAAAGTGCGCTGCGGGTTACGCAACCGAAGTGGAGGCCGCGGTCCTACAGGTATGCAAATTGAAGATGGCATGATAACACTTACCTGACAGGGGTACGTGATTTTCATGTGAATGACGACTGCGCTGTCCAAACGGACTTCTTAAAGACTTGGGGCTAAAGAATCTTCGCCTCGTGTGCGGTGGTGTGGGGCAACTTTGAGCGAGACTGGCTTGCTTTGGAGGTTTGGGGAGTCGAGACGGAGATTGCCACTCTGCATCTTGACGTTGAGGAGATGGGGTATACCGTTCCATAGTTGGTCGTCTTCCTTGGCTTTTCCTGGCACAGATAGGGCACGCTTCGTTCCTAAACATGCAGGAATAGCACCGTTCATGTCCGCATGTGTCGATTAGCTTTCTCTTTTTGCCCTTGTCAAAGGGCATGTTACAACTTGGACAAGTAGTTCCGCCTGTCTCGTTTTCTAAAAGCTGCCTCAGCGCTGCCAAATCTGTAACAAATATGTCGAGTAAAAAGATTGTCACTAGAAAAATATATCAGTAAATAACTTTATAGTTGTAGAATGTGATTGTTCTTAAAGAAATATATTCCAACAATTATCCTTGTCGTTGCCTTGCGTATAATTATTGTACAAATCATTTAAGTCGAGAATGTAGTACAAGGAGTTACATACAAATGAACACGTTGAATTAAATGTAGGTGAGTTGAGGTTGGGCAAGTTAATTATAACTAAAAACATTTGTAATTTATTTCTAGAACCTGCGTGCCTGTACTCGTGTAAGATGAATTTTAATTAAATCTGATTTATTGGTCTCAGAGGAAAGCAAAAAGAAGCTGGTTATAATAAATTACTTTAAACGATCAGTTACTCATGCGTCTTCGCGCATAGTAATTAAAACTTTTTTTTTCATCTCAATTTTGACACAGAGAAGACTTGGATAAGTCACTCTGTTCTCAAATTTCGTGTCTATTGGTGAAATTGCGTGCTGGGTGGCGGAACTTAGCGCCGTGTGTTGCCTAATGAACTAAGAAGAATAGAAATTTGAAATAGATATCAACATTTCGTTGAAGTGTCTTAATGGAAATGAAGTGTCTTTTACTAGGTACCCAGGTTCCCTCTGCCTATCCTGCTATGATTGCGATATAGCGTGAAGCTTCAATTAATTCCATTGAATAGTCATTAAATTAACAAACAAAATATTAATTAATTGATAAAATCACTGCGTTTATAAATAAATCAATTAGATGATTTTGCTGTTTTGTAATAAATTTAACTAGAGACAAATGACAGTGACAGTGCACTAAGATTGATGACATTCGTTAAGCTCTTCGTGTTATTTATGTTCGTAACTTGTTAATTGCTTTTTAAGCTCATAAGTTAAATGCTAATAAAATAATATTTTTATTGTAGTAGGTATAGCATAAAAAATGTAGAGCAAATAGTCAAATTATTTTATACAAAATAGGAAATTACTTGCTTCATTTTTTATGTCAGATAATTTACCACCAGCTCACTAATTACTGCGTCAGACCTGAGAAGAACCAGCGCAAGAAACTAGGTAGGATTTTTTATTCAAGACAACACACTAGTAAAAAATGTATTGATATAATTGCAGCGTGTCTGTCTTCATATGATAGCTACATGGATCAATTTCTGTGCCTTGATCGGGTTTTTTAAATGCACTAGATACACGAGGTTCCCAGGGTCCCTCCACCTTACCAGCAACGTGCGGGAAAAATACCACATATACAAACTGTCAGGTCAGGTCTATGTTTACATCTTATCCAGCATATAGCAGGCTTGTTAGAAATAACCTAGTTCCTCCCTGCTATCTCCATCCACCTAGCAGTTCTCGACTTGAAGACCAAATTACAGAGTGACGGAACACAACGCCGTGGTAAGTGGTTTCCAGCAGATCTAATTCCTTCATATTAATTTTAAAATGCGTAAAATATGATATGAGTAAGACATAATTTCAATGTTCGTCGAATTGATTTATTGGTTTCTTAAGTAATCGATTCCTTGTATATGAAATTTTGCATCACGACATCTTGTATGAACGCCCGCGGCAAGCTTTCCTTTTCTGACCTTTCTGTTTATATTAATAAATGTTTTTTTCAATCTGATATTATAAATTGTACGGTTTAAAGCAAATAAAAGATTTACATTACAAAAAAAATATATATTGTTGAATCTTCTCTTTTGTCAAAGTCAAAGTCAAAGTCAAAATATCTTTATTCCATAAAAATGCTTAACATTCACTTGGACATGTCATAAAAGATAAAAAAAAATGCAAAACAAAATAAGCAAAAAAAAATGTGCAATTTTGACTTGAAAAAAGCCCGTTCAAATGGTTGAGCTCATGAGAAGATACAGGCAAAGAAACTCATGGCCACTCTTTTTAAATGCCAACATTTGTTATAAATCACAATTAACAATTTTAACTTAGAAATAGAGCAACTCATTTCCAAACATCTTTATCGCGAAGATAATCATTAACAGAGTAATAAGCTTTTTGGCAGAGCCTGTGCTTTACCACTTTTTTAAATTTGTTCAGTGATAAATTAACCACGACGTTGTAAAGTCTTTTGAAGCCAGCCATTGTGCAGAAGCAAAAGTGTGCGCTGTAAAGACAACAGGTTATGAGTTCGATTCCTACTCGATCAAATTAAATATTTCATATTGTCATTTCCTCGCTCGGTAAGAACACTAAGCGCGATGCTGAGTTCCACCACTTAAACATGTAATGTCTCGATAATTGGAAAAGTGGGAAAGTGAAAAACGGAGTGTCCTAACACTAGATAACCTTTACCTATCCTCCTATATGCGGAATACAGCGTGAAGCTAAAAAAAAATGGCTACTTTAGATTTATTAAACTTAATCAGTTTCACAAATATACCATAAAGAACCAAAAATTGATAATAACCGTAATGACAAAGAAGCTTCAAAGAAAGAGCTTAATCAAATATTTTTTACCGAACTATCATTAAGTTTCATTATAGTTGAAAAGTTTCTAAGAATATTTGAAAAGTAGGTCTTATTTTTTACAATTGCTTATATTAATATAATAGTTCTCTTAGTGATGGTTCAAATTTGTCGGACGGGGTCAGCGCTAATTCAGTAATAACAGTATCTAACGATGCAATTTTATTTTTTTGTGTCTTTTAGCTTTACGCTGTATGGCAGTGTAGGTAGAGGGAACCTGGGAACCTAGTGTTCCAAACGTAATGCTTATCAGTTCCTGAAGCATCGTCCAATTTTCGAGATAGCATGTTCGAGTAGAGGGACAAAACCTTGCGGTTTGTATTTAAATACCAGAGCAAAGAAATGAAAATGATTCATTTCTTCTTCAAGCGTCGCATTTATAACCGACCTGATATGTGTAGGTCAATATATAAAGATTAAAAACTATTAATATTCTATACTATGAAAAACCAAATTGCGAATTATAACAAAAAATGTTTTATTAATTCAACACGCGTTTCATACTTCAAACAAATAGCAGTTCATGCCCCAGGAAGACGATCTCTCTTTCTATCATTAAACGTCAGAAAAAGAGCAAAAATATAATCCGCAGGAATTAAATAGTACATAAATATATTAGTCTGAGTTTGCAGACGCTGACTCATTCCACTTTCAAGGTAATGAGATCAGTGCATCTTTGATGTGCCGATTGATTCATTGTTTTCGTATTTTCACATTATTTTACGTTTCATTGATTTTTATCACTTTAGTGGGCGGAAGTGGATCGTAAATATTTTATTGTGTTTTAAGTAAATTTAAAATGTAAATAAGCAAATATTATTGACTTTTTTTATACGTTTATGCAAATAATAAGATATTAATGATTATTTGTATAAAAAGTTAAAACTTATGAACTATTAAATATTTAATTTATTCGATCTTAAATTGTTATATTTATATCTTACATATATATGGGGGAAAGACAAGAATTAGTGAATAATGGCATCTCATCTCTGGCATTTGCCGTTCGACTCCCATTTGAAGAGTCTTAATTTAAATCGTAATGTCTTAACTCTAGGTTCTCTATGCTTACTAGCAGTGTAACTAGGCTTTTATAATTCTATTATAAAACATCGCTGTAAACTTTATATGCTTCATCTTTTACAAAAAATCTCAATATTCACTTTCACTATACAACTAAATTACCATACTTATAACTGTATGGTCAATACAAGTTACGCGTATCGAACCTGTGACCTTCTCAACATTACGTCAGACAGGTCAATTTCAGCAATTTACTTCAAGGCTGACATAATATATAACATATCTACATAATGATGCGTAAAATATTGAGAATTTATTATTATATGCAAGTTCATTTATCAAGTGCCTACTATGCGTAAGGTATCCAAAGTATAAAGATGTATGTGCACATATATGATATTATTATATCTATATGAGGCTAACATTGCTTATTTATATTTTAAATATATAATTATTAATGGCCTTGTTATTAATAACTAGCGGACGCGCGCAGCTTCACTTGCGTATTTAAGGGTGAATTTTAATAACCCATGAAACATGTATTCAATGAAATATTTTTAAGAGTCTAAATTTCAAATTTTATAAAAATCGGTGGCGATTTAAAGATTTTTCTATACAAACTTTCAACCCCTTATTTGCACCAATTGCTTGCATTTAAGGGGTGAATTCTAGAAAACCATGAAACATGTGTTTAATTATATACGTTTAAGAGTCTGAATTTCAAATTTTATAAAAATCGGTGCCGATTTAATTTTTTTTCCATGCAAACTTTGAACCCCTATTTCACCCCTTTAGGTTTAAAATTTTTCAAATTTCCTTCTTAGTGGATGTCCAGATTACGAAAGTAAACATTTGCCCAAATTTCACGTTTCTACCATCAGCGGTTACGGCTGTGCGTGCGTCTTACCTCAGTCAGTGAGGACAAGATAGTAATAAAATAATATAGATAGATTATATAGTTTAAAAAAACTAAAAAAACACGCTTTTCAACATCAAGTGCTGTAAGTGCTATAGAATGTACTCAAGGCTATAACTTATATGAGGGTAAACTCGTGTGATTTGCTAGTGTACTTTGAAGAGTTCCATTCAAGTCCTAGGTCGATTATCAGACCAGCTCCGTGGCTGCGTAATACTGCCAAGTTTCATGATGATACAATTCTTAAAAGTACCCCATTTCACTCTTAGTTTTTATCTGCAACTTCTACGCGTATTTTGGCAATGACTCATTTAACAAATGTAAATTTACTCCAATTAAGCCTCGTAAAAGTGCTGTAGTTAGTCATATCCTACGTCCATGAATACGTAATATGTATTTTAATGTAGGACGAAAGAACCTAATCCTGTGTTATATCTTTTACATTTCATTTAAGGCACTTCGCCTTCGTTCTTCCTTTATAATAAATTTTTACTCATTATTAGTAAAAGTTTTATTTTTTTTTAATTTCGAGTAAAAATAATAAAAAAACCATTGCTATGAGCATCGGTATATCTATAGTTTGAGGACTATCACCCAACACGCCGTGATCGCTTTCATATGCCTTTATATGTACAAAATTATAAGCTATTTATGATATCTAAAATAAGCTTTTCTTAATGGAATTAACGTTTAAAGGTATTGTTAAAAAGCTTTAGCATGGTATATATTTTAAACAATAATTATTAAGTTAGATCGAGGGTTTTATAGCGGACACCAATTCACCTAACTAAATTAGTTAGTCAGTTATGTCAGTTAGTTATGACATGTAGTTCACTCACAAATACGAAGCTTCGCCTATCTGGTACCTAGGGCAGAAGAAGATATATAAAAAACTTATTTGTAATTCGTGTTAAATTAATATTACTTTTTAAATTATATTATATGAACATTAAAGTTTAACAAAACTTTGAATAAATAACTTGGCAAATATTTGGACTGCGCCTTGCCTCGTTACTCGAAAATATTTAATGTTTCACTTTCTCCAATGGAATCGAACCCACAACCTGTTGCGCTTAGAATCGTACGCTACGACTTGCCTAAAATTTCTTTATAATAAAATATACCTTAGACAAGTTACATTCAATGTCAATTGCACTAAATGACCTATGAACTGAGTTGGTATTTGTGGAAATGCTAAATTAAACGCCGTAAACCGTGTTTGATCTTTTGTTTTTGATATCAAATTTCAGATCTTGGATAACAGGTGACTAACATTACTTGGGAGTGTCTATATGGGAATATGGCTTCAGTGTTTGTTGTTCTTGCATAATTTATTATAAATAATATTATTATTATAAAACAACCAAAAACAAATTGATGATTAGTATTTTCGAATAAATAATGTGGAAAGAAAGTCAAAAACGTACATATAAAAATAATTATTTTTAAATGTATATACCATACGAATAAAATATGAATTAATAAGAGTTATGACCATATAATAGGAGTTGGGAAGGTTCTGTTTGCACAAACTGTAGATCGCTTCCATTTTGTAGAATGTTTTCTAATCATCGAAGTAACCGTAACCTTTTTCTTTTTAAAGTCGGTTAAAATGATAGACGAATCTCTAATATTATTTAAAAACTACGAAAGTTGGTAAAGGTCTAACAAATATTGACGACTGTATGAGGTGCCGCCTCTATGTTTTGGTAACCACATTTTCCGAACACTTAGTTCTAAAAGATTTTTATTTATTTTCAATCATCCTTAAATTTATCACTACTATTTTAAGATAATATACAGAAAGAAATATTAAGTTACAATTTTAATCATTATAATAACTTCCTTTAAACTTAACGTGTCAAACCTGTCTCTACAGTAGCTAATAGCTTTGAAAGGACTTTCACGATATATTAAATAAATAATTTTAATCTTTAAAACAAATACTTATGATAAAATAACAGCTTCTGTCGATATTATTAATCGGATTTAATCGTCACTCTGTTCTTAATATGACATGTGATAAGAATGTGATAACATTGAAATATAGCACGAAGTATAAAGTGACATCTGCTATCGAATAACGGTGAAAGATTTGAAAGGTATTAAGTTCAGATTTTTTTGGAGAAAGTTGTATATTGGTAGGCTGTTATATACATAATGTATAGTGTCAAATTGTATATTATATATTTCTTTTTGGCATGATTTGACATATGGTCCAAATTTTTTGTTTGAATAATCGGAGGTCACGCGTCATGGCGACTTTGGAGAATGATTTATGTTTATTACCCCGTTCTGGTGACAAAAAAAGCGCAGAGTTGAGTTCCATCACTCAACACGCAATGTCGGTGATGCGTGGGGATTATTAACAATTCTGCCTACCCTGCTATATGCGTGATACAGTGTGAAAAAAGGGAATATTCTCCCAATAACTACTGTGCGCACAATCAGAAAGTTCCTTACTGCACAAAAAGTGTGTTTTAACTGTTAAAATGCAATTCTCCTTGTTTTAGTTGCAATGTTGACAAAATCGTGTGCGGGCTCCGGGATGTAGTATATTACGGACACCTGCAATTCCACTACCAATTATCCTTTCCAATCAGATGCAGGCAGTTTATGAGCAGCGTACTACATAAATATGGGTGAATACTGCTAACATTTGTAGGGTTGATACAATAAAAATCTGACATAAGTAACAATTTCTGTATGTACATATATTTAAAATTATGGTCTTTTGAAGAGGCCAGTCTGTAAACAAGGAAATAAAACATTTAATATTTCATTTTCTTCTTCCGGTAACAAGTTTCGCCACTCAACACGTAATACTAAAATTGGGCGGAAAGTGGAGAACTGATGTGTCTTCATGGGAACGGAGTGTCTTAACACTATATTCCTATGTTCCCTCTGCCTAGCCTCTTATGTGCAACATAAACTAAAAGGAAAACACCATAACGACAACCCTAGCTACACTGTATTTCACACTTGACGCATTTATCGTAACTCAGCTTGTAGAGCGATCGCGGTGATCGTGACCACGTTTTATAGCACATCTGGCTCGAATAAGTAGAAATGCGTGTGAAAATAGCCTTAAAATTACTTTCAGCCTTATATTATGGACTGGACTGTAGAAAGTTTTGATTGGTGAGCTTTTGTCAGCTTTTGTCAGTCAAATGAGAGTAATTTATAAAACTATTATCTATCAGTGGATAACGTACAAAAAAATATTTTTTTAATTATTTTAATTGTATACGCAGTTAAAATAAATTAAATTTCACGATTAACTTTCTCTACATTTTTATTAGTTGACACGACGTCAATTAACTGTAATAATAAATGAAAAAAGGAGTGACACGACACTAAAATCTCTTCCCTTACCAACCAGGAAACAATATAATTCTGATAAAACTTATCAGATAAACAGATTAACAACTTAGATGATCGTCGGCGCTATAAAGTTTTATTTGCCCTTTGTTCAAAGCTACTATCGACTTCTACGTGCGTTCAGTAAGCTCATGATATACACAATCTGTATTTGAATCCAAATAGGCCGTGGGCCATGCAAAGTATAGATAGTAAATAACAATATGAATACATTTTCTAACATGAATTGAAGCATAAGCATCTTATTGTCTTCAATATACAGTTGTAAGAGCTACACGCTTTATCCCGCACACAGCAGGTTAGAGGGAATCTAGTGCTGAGACCGTTATCATTTTCCGCATTTTTTTTTAGGAATCCTGTGCAGTATGTATGAGGAACATCTGTATTACAAAGCATTTTTAAATATATAGGCAAGTCTCTAAAAGCTTAATTTTCTCTTTCTAATAAATCTTAGAACTTAACTTGAGGCCAACTTATCTTAAAAAATATATATATTAAGAAGATTTTCAATTCAAAAAGTGAACCTGTCTTGCGAAACTCCAAAGTAGCTTCTGTTGTTGTTGCCCTACATATTTTATATTCAACACCGTAAGTACTAACTTATTCAGAAATGTAGGCGTCGCCGTTTATCTGACAAAGCTAAGCTTTTATTATGCTCGACTTCCGTATAAACGTGCTATAATAATTAAAGGTTGATGCTAGGTTATTATTATTACTATTATTTATCTAGGCCGTCGCGGCACAGTGTTTGCCTGTAACGAAGTTTCACATGTTCGATTTCCATTCAGGTGATATTTTTATTTTTTTATTCTGGTAACAAGGAAAGGAGCGACGTTGAGTACAGCCACCAGGCCGCAATGCCCCGAAAATTGGCTCAGAGCCAGAGTTCTGATTTTTTTATTATTATTATAGGAAATATATTTCTGTGTATTATTGCTGCTTGGAATAGTTTAAGATGAAATCTCTTATTAAGTTCTTATTAAGTTCGGTAAATTACGATGTCAAATAACACAACAAGTAATATATCTTTAACCTGTATCTTGTTACCAGAGCGAGAATATAAAATAAAATAATTCCCTCGAATGAGAATCGAACCATTGCTCTTATAAAAACTGTGCCGCTGCGCCACAACGACCTTCCTGATTACAGAAGAAATTATAAATCTCCAAGCACTTTTCGCAGTATCTCGACTATTTCTACAATTGTTTTGTTATTCCGTTACCTCCGAGATGTTATCAGCGTTACAATCGTGACGACAATACGACCGCTCGCACGAGTTCTTACGAAATATACACTCGTGATGAGACACAGAGGTGATGCTATCGTGGTGTTGCACGCGTTCGACTTTCTTCATCTTCTGCTTACTACTAGTTTCTACTATAGATTTGATTTTCTGGGGAATATTGTGATTATAGCTGATTGTAATCTTGAAATTATTTGCTTGGATGCTGTCTACATATAATTTAGAATTGTTTTATCATTGTTTATCAGTTACAAATTTAATATAAAGAAGCTAGTAAGTAATTAATTAAAATAAATCCTAAAACGCTTTTTCTAAGGATTTACAAAGGATCAATGTATTTAATTCATATTCACTTTAATTGGTAACAAGACCAAGCACGGCGTTGGTTTCTACCACTCAACACGTAATGTCTCAAAAACCGTGCAGTCCGTTGTGCCGTTCTCCACCAAGTGCCTCAACACTAGTTAAAATTTTGCAAATGCAGGTGTATCCTGAACGAGAAGCTTAAAATATTATTTTTGAACCGACAAAAAACATAGAACTATACGAGTATTTGAGACGAAATATCTTAAAACTGTCCCAGGTTCCCTCTGCCTACCATGCTATGTGTAGAAAATAAATATATAATATTTAAGCTAATAAACAGTAAACAAATAAGTAAAACAAGCTCATCAAGCATACATTCAACTACTCATCACCTATCGCTGTTTAGAGATTGTCGCCCATTGGCCCTACGTCGTGCTCGTGGCGACAGCTCGCGCGTCAGTTACTGACGTGGTGACAGGCAATGACTTCAATGTATCAGTAACCTGTCACTTGGATTGATATTCTGGTTTATTTGGATTTTTTATTTAGTTATAAGCGATGTTTCTTTCATTTTATCTTAAAGAAAGATAAAACATGAAGGTTTTGCTAAATATGCAGAAATTTTATTTGAAGGGACCTTAGTTATTTTTTTATTTAATAGCTTTAATTAAAATTAAAAAGACAAAATGTAACATTGAGTTCTGCCACTAAACCCGCAATGTCTCGAAATATGGGAAGCTTAGTGTCTTAATACTAGTCTCCCTCTAAATATCCTGGCAAGTGACGGATACAGCGTGAAGTTAAAAGAAAAGTTAGTTTTTTTTATTTTCGCTGATCTTTGAATTATTTTCCCAAGAAATATCATCATAGTATTTGAGGAGAAATTATATATTATGATGTTACACTATTACATATTACTTATATTTACAGTTCACACCACCAGCCTTTTACAGCTTCTTTTCGTCCTATGTTTTAAAATCGCTTGGAAGAGATCGGTGTTTCGTGTTCCCGAAGTAATTATGATAGTCAAATTTTTATTTTCCTAAGTAGGATTTGAATTTTGTACCCACAGCTGCGGGGTATGATGTATTAGCTGATTCATGATGTCGTTAAAGCAGTAATAATCTTTTTTTATAAGCTAAAAGGTCAGCTCAACCGACTGAGTCATTTCTATTGCACAGCCGTTAATGTGTTCCAGTTTTAAGTAAAGTAAGTGAAATTACTGTATATGTAGGATTAAGAACAAGTGTAGTATACTTATTTACAAAGTTTGTACTGTAGATCATATAACGAGAAAAATTATGAAGAAATTTATAATGGAAAAAATATTACTTAAAATATTTTGAGACTTACATTTTTTGCCATAAAATTTATGAAGTTACATACGAATATACAAAAAATGTGTAGCACACTTGCGTGTTTTTTTATAGCTGCTTTTTAGGCATTACGCTTTATCTTTAGCTGAGTTAGTCTATTTTATCAATAAAAATATGTATTGAATACTAATTAAGACCTTCGTCTTCTGGACTTGACCTCAAGAGGTAATTGCAAAGTTCGATAAAAAAGATTAAAATTATAATGTTTTTATTTCCTGCATATCTGAAATTCGGGTCCTCTACACACTCTAAGTTTTCTTCTCCTTCAGAAAAATTTATTTATAAATTCTATTTTTTTTTCCTAAGATTCCTACATATTCGACATTTAGCTTCTATACACACGCAAAATTTTCAAAGGAAAACCTTTAGAAGAATAAATTTCTTTAATATATTGACAGGTATATCATGATAGTTTAGTACGTACATATAAAAGACGTCACAACATACGAGTGGCCGGACCAGTCCGACAAGACAGTGTTAACACGTTTGATGTCCAGTTACACCGTTATTTGATGGAGTTGTTGATCATAAAAGTTTATTATGTTGACATTTTGCTATGGAAAATATTTTGTTTGTAATATATTGTGTGGATATTAGTTTCTAGTTTTTTTTGCTTTTTATAGACTCGTATGAAATTCTTCTGTTACTAAGGTGAACTCATAAACGAAAATACTGAATATAGAATGTTGAAATTTGGTATGTAGGAAGAAATAGGGAAGCAAGAAGAGAGGATTTCTCGAAATTTAAATCCTAATGATTATTAGTTTTCGATATTTTTTTTGTTTATAATAAAATTTAATATATTTATAATGTAGATATAAACATGTATATATTATATATTACCCTTGAAAATTACATATTTCTTCAATCACCTGTCCATGTTATAAACAGGTTACTGGTATTTCATGGAAATCAATGAATGTAGTAATTAATGTAATTACAAATCACTATTTAAAGTGTGGATACATAATCGAGCAAATAATTTAAATAGGACCTTTGCAAAGCGTTAATTAAGTATGATTAAAACACAATTGGTTATACGGGAAGTAAGGTTACTTCAAATGTTAGAACCATGGTTGTAACTAAAATGGAAAAGACAAAGTTATAACTTTGTCACATGCCATTAAACATTCTTTAACTCTATTTAGGTTACGTTTGCCTAATGTTACAAAGTAATTAATTGTTAAGGATCTCCTTTATAAATAAAAAATTCTCCAATTTACACGTATTAGATATTAAGTGACATTCGTAACTAACGTTGGTAGCTTTTTCTACACGAAGTAAGTCCTATTGACATTTTTATATAACTTTAAAGTTTTTGTAATGACTCACTTTGTAATAAACCTATATACCTCCTTATAAAACCTATACCCACCTATTAAAATACAAATTTCCTCGCTTAGGATTTGAACCTATAAGCATCGCGATACTCAACTGCTCTACAATAGTAGTCGTGAAAGTAAGAAAACGTACAGTGTTAGTGTTTAAACGTCGGTCTCATTAGCTCTGTTTTCTAGCGGAAGTCCATACTCTAAGTCTATACAATGCTAGAATGACTTGTTGCCTTATAAGCGCAAGATAAACAAGAAAGTAATTGATAGAAACCAATGTGCACTTGCTGAGCTGTCAAGTTTTTCTTATGAGACAATGGGTTCAATCTCACTCTGGTCCAGACTGGATGCTGGGAAAAAATATGTTTTTTTCTTGTATGTTGGTAGAGCTAGTGAATGAGATGTTGAGTAATTTTCTCAATAGAAGACGCTTATTTTAGTTGATTAGGCTTATAAAAAGCTTTGTGGTAGAGGAACTTAGTGTAATATCACTTTTTTACGACGTTTTCGTCTATACGTTTTGTGTGCCGTTTTCTTCCATTTAGGTATATTTAAGGTTAGTGAGAGAGTAACGTATACCTACTTGTGCCAGTGCTCAAATATTAAGTTGATTGATACTTATTTAAAAGTATAAATTTTAGAGAGTTTCCGTCCAAATATAGCGTTGTCGAATGGTGTAATTAAACGCCGAGTTTTGTCTTTTTACCAGAGCAAGGAAATAACAATTATTCTATTCAGATAAGCTATTACAATCTAGTACGAAATCAGGTGCACCAACTTTGCATAAAGAAAAGTATATTATAACATGTTATACAGTACTTTTATTAAATTCACAACGGATGTCCACCTTGTCGATTGAGCGCTTCATATATTTACCTGTGAACAAGAAAAAAACATATTTCTTACAATTCATAATACTTTGAATCGTGTTCGTTTTAAAAATATTTAGGCGTAACTGAATTTTCAGGCCTAATTTTTTATTACAAAAAATATTTGGACTAGACACGTACAAAATTCCATCCCCCCTACTATTCCTATGCTTTTAAATATCTTCCAACTGCACCACGATGGTATCAGTAAATCATTTTCCTTATAAAAATCAATAAAAAAATAATAACATGCTACCTGCTAGCGAAATGTGTATAGGACCTGCCCACTTTGTTTAGTTAATTACATATATATACATACCTATATACATATAATTGTATATTATTTTTTATTATTGTTCGATTCAGTAGCCTAAAACTATAATTTTAATGACGAAACAATTTATTTTAATCACCACTTTGGCTCCAGAAGATTTATTGTATAAAAATATCTCTTACACATCAAAGATTTCAATTTTATTTAAAACAAAAAGTCTTTTATGAAACCTATTATTAAGTGTCTGTTATTAAGTTAAGAAATAAATGTCATGGCGATGATTGACTTTAAATCTTGCTATATAGTTTTTTCTATATTGAAAATACTAGGATTCAAGTAACTCTATAGCATTATTATAAAAGAAGTTTAAAAAATACAGGACAGTTGTAAAGAATGCAATGTGATTAAATTTTGCATGGAAAATTATATTTATCTAACAAATTAATGTTTTGGAAGTTGGGCGGAAAATAGAGATTTAAAACTAGACTCTATGCGAGACAGCGTAAAGCTGTGATGCTATGTGCTGTGCTTATAAACAAATATATAATTTATTTATTAATATTGACAACAGTAACTAGTTTTTTTGCGTGACAGCAGTAGAGCGAACCACACCATATTGATTACAGCCAATTGTACCCACAATTGGTCCACATAATATATCATTGAAACCATTTCATTTGCCCACTTCGTGAGAGCTAATGATTTATGACTGGCTGTTATTATCATTATATATAGATCTTTAGATAAGTGGAGAATACCGTTTTAGTTTGAGTGGTTATTATTTTACTTCATTGAGATTTTCATTTTTACGTATAATATATACGTAATTTCATCGTAATACAGAAAAAATAATAATTAATAATAATTAACGTAATTAATTCAGGCCATGGAAAGGGCTGGCTGCTTAGGCTGGATTTTCCAGGTCAGATGATTATGGGAGCACAGGACCTAGAAATATAAATAGAGTGTCTATCGCTATCGAGTATTTAAGATAGTTAATTCCGATTATAAAATTTCAATTGAAAATGTATTGGCCGTCATGTGGCAAAAGCACAAGCGTGTGACTGTAAATGCAACGGGGTTGTGGGTTCCCAGGTTCCCTTTGTCTATGTGCGGGATACATTGTGAGATGAAAAAAATATTCACAAACAAAGTATGGACTAACCAGTAACTAACAGTATTATAAATATAATATCAAATATTTTATAATAAAATTTGCAAAGATCTGAACGTCAAGTAGTGGATATTGACGACTCCGGCGGTTAACTTATTTAATATAGAAAGTGGGACGGATATTATTTATGTGTGCTGTTTTGTATACATTTAGAATAGATGAGAAATAAATCGAAAGGTAAATACGACTTTCGCCCACTGTCAAGTGTAGTATGTGAAGTATGAATATGAAATTTTGCTCGATCGTGATAGAACTGCTTTATGTTATTGGAGCTTTTAGAAGTGATTTTAAGATAATCTAGTGTTTAGGTATTCTATGGGAATTTAAAAAATATCTCTATATAAATAATAGAGGCAGTCGCGGCGCAGCGGCACAAGGGTGTGTAACGCGACGGTTGTGGGTTCGATTCCCACTCGAGGAAGTAAAATATTTATTTACGTTTTTATTTCCATTTCTTCACTCTGGTATCGTATCGTTTAAGACCATAATTAAGCTCTACGTTCTTATAGAAGCAAAAATTCTATAACTTAAAAAAGTATTGAATCAAAAATGTACATTTTAGCACTTTATTAAAATAAAAAAATACTAAAGTATTTTTTTAATGTTTTTTTTTTTTAATATAATGAAATAGAAAATCAAGTCAGTTATTCAATTGTAAAACAATTCTTCGTATTCTCCGTTTCAAAAGACCCCGTTAAAGACGAAAACTTCCTACTTCAATTTATACTATACGCAATTTAATAAAACTGTATCAGCTATAGAATAGTTAGTGCAACGACGTCCACGATAGCAGGTTTCTTATTCACTGTTCAGTTTCGTTACTTGTCGAGTGTCACCGGCCTTAAAATACAACTCTGCCCGTCTATTAACGTGGGAGTCGATCGAAATCTACACCTAAAACAGCCAGATACCGTCCTAGTTAAAGTAATTTAAATAGTTCAATTAAAATTTCGAGTTGTATTCATATTTGTATAGATTGAGATTGGAGTTTGTGATGTATAGATTATGTAAATTGGCTTTTTTAGTAATAATTTCTGCAATGCTTTTGTTTTTGAAATAAGGTGGATTATTTCATTTATAAATTTCAATTGATACTGAAACTCTGGCAAAATTTAAATTGAATGTAATATGACAGACTTCAATTAAGAAAATAAAAAAATTACCGGAGGTTCATTCGAAATTGCTATCCTTATTCAGTTATTGACATGAAAAACTATTATAGTTTTAAAATTTAATTAAGTTATATAAAAAAAGTATGAATTAAATAAAGGACAGACAAAAAGTAGACAGAGGAAAAATCTTAAGACACTTCGCTCCTGAATTTCTGACCAATTTTCGAAATTTCGCGTGTCTAGTGACGGAACTCAACGCTGCATTTTTTTACTAGAGTGGAGAAATTAAATTAATTTATATAATCATTTCTCCTTGAGAAATTCGAAACCACAACCGACGTTTTCAGTCAGACACTGCCACCACCGCCTCTGATATAATACTGTATAGAATAGACTGTCATAGATTTGGCACCTAAGATCAAACCACCATTCTTTATATCGAACAATAGCCGTCATTAAACACTCTAACAATCTATTATCATATCAACGTGATTTCAAAGAACTTTGGCAACACAGTACAGTATAATGATTTAGCGTCATACTAAATTTCACATAAAGCTGATTAAGAAGAGGGAACCTAGTTTTGAAAAATAAAACTGTTCTCCACTTTCCATTAAATTTTTCTAGACCAAGCGTGTTGAGTGGCGGAACTGAACGCCGCGCTTTGTCTTGTTACCGGAGCAAAGATGTGGAAATATTGAATAATACATTTCCATGAACGGGAATCCTTAACCCTGGCGCTTACGGCTGCCTCTGATCCATAATGATTTAGCGTAAGGGAAATTTTAATAAATCACGTCGCCTCGCCGTCGCAATCAAAATATCGTATCGAAAACCGGCTGTTAGGAGGCAGGCCAACAACCCATGCTATGTGGGCTTATTGCTTCCTTTTTGAGCGACTTTAAAAGGGCAACGTCAAAATTATAACAAGAAACAAATGAGTATAAGGGATTACATTTTTGCTAAATAATGAGAAGTTATATTAGGATTTTAAGATTTTTGAAGGATGTCATTTTTTTATTTAGGACTGATATTAAAAATGTTTTATTTATTTCTAAGCACATACTTCCCGATACATACATACAGCGTGAAGCAGATTTATTTATTTTTTATTGTATTCGTTTTACATTATTTTTCCAACAAATAAGAGATCAAAACCTGTCTCATTAAAATTTTTGTACACAATTTCAATAAGCTAATATAATTATAATATTTGGCTTAGGGGTTATAAATCGTGACCAATTAATAAATACCTGCTTTACAGTTCAAAATTCACACCTTACTATCAAAACAAGATTTAGGCAATAATATTATACGGCTATAGCATTACTAAAAGCAAATACTAAAAGTTCTACGAACTAAATATTATCTGAGCTTACAAATTGTCATATTACAAGCAAAAGTAAGAACATGTCTAACTTGAAGGCAACAATGTGGTAACTGTATAACAGTGGAAACCACGAAATTGGTATTAAACGTGATTCACGGCCCATAACAATAAATATGGGTGTTACGAAAAATATTATTCGCTCCTTTTCGTGCTGAGGTTATATTATAAGGTGTATTTTATACTATTTTTTTTCTAATATGAAGATTAAATAATATGAAGTCGTTTTGTCGTCTGTGACTGTAAATATGACGGTTGTGTGTTCGATTCCCAATCGGTGGAATTAATTATCTAATATTTTCATTTTTTCGCTCTGGTAACAACACAAAGCGCCGCTCTCCGCTACTCAATACGCATTGTCTCGAAAAACACTGTTCTGTTTTTTTAGCTTTTGTGACCTCTACCAAGTAGGGTAGGAATAGGGAATCTTCGTATCTAGTGCTAAGTTCCCATTAAGTCACTTTCTTACTTTCCGCTGAATTCTCGAAGCATTGCGTTTTTCTCTTCTTTTTTTCTTTCTTGTCTTATTTCTATCACTACGTATTTTCGAGAGGACAGTGATACTTCGTTGATAGGATTAATGATAATATTCCTTTAAAAGAGGTGTCAGCAGAGAGATTTGTGACATATTACTATTTTTAGTATGTTTATGATTAACAATTTAATATTTAACTAAATCCTAAATCATTTTCGGAAAGATAATATTCAAATATTGCATATATTCAAGGAAGGCGCTAAAAACAACAATAATATAATTCAATATATAAATTACTCAAGACTAACCAAAGTTGGCGAACAGTATATTGTAGTAATAAATCTTTATTTAGGTCTCCAGTGTTTAATAGCTTGCTTTTTCTTATATAATTGCCTCTATTATAGTGTCGATGGCGGCCCATTCAGTGTATTTTGTGCCTAAGCTTGCGTAATATAGCACGGCACTGGCAACAGTAAAGGGTCTGTCACTTTTGTTTAAGATGTTGACATTTTAATACTGTATAAATTTGAAATTTAGATCTTAAATACGTTTAAATGCAAGGAAGTTATGGGATCGAGGCCAGCGTGTGACTGTTAATGCGACAGGATGTGGTTTTGATTCCCTCTCGAGGAAATGAAAATATTTAATATTTCTATTTCATTTCTCATTCTATTTTCATTTTCTGGTCGAGTACTAGCTGGAACGGAGTGTATTAACAATATTCTCAATATCCTATCCTATCCCGTTTCTGCGGGATACAGCATAAAGCTGTATTGCATTATTATTGTTATTGGAAGAATTTTGTGTTTCATAAATTGAAATGAAGGTGTGTAAACGGTTATAAACAAATTTTTAAGACTTTTTTTTAATTATATTAATTTATTAATTATATTAATTTTTTTTTATTGAAATTAATCAAAATATAACTAATTATGCTTAGTGTAATATACATTTCGTTGTCATTTTAATTTATCCAATAAAAATGTCTGCATAAAACAAACAATATTTAAGAACTACTTATGTCACTTTTTAATAGCAATGTTAAGGTTTTTGTTTTTCTATGTAAACTATTACATATTAAGAAATAATAACTTAATTTTGTATTTATTTATTTGTTTTTAGTTATGTCTTAATATTTTAAGATTATTGAAGATATTTGTGTTGAATTGGTTAAGTATAAAAAATATATGAATAGTAACTGCAGAATTAAATCGTTAAGTTTATAAATTAAATTTATAGGTCATTCAATTCAAAGAAATGATCTTAATACATATAAATGAATAAATTACGACATACAATTAGTTCAAATCGGATGGAAAGAAATTGCCTCAGAAATTGGCCGCGTTAAGCTTATCTTTTTTTGCGGATTTATCAGAAATATACCGAATTTTAAATAAAAATCGTCGGCCCACTTTTCCTGTAAGCATAATTATCGCTAAGTAGTTGAGTGACGATAAAAAATTAAGATATTTTCAATTTAATTTTTGTAAATGTCGAAACGAAAATATTTTATATTTAGTCAAGATTTTTTCTTGAAACTTTTGAAAATCGATTATTGGAACTGGAAATATCGATTATTGGAAGTTGAAAATGAATCGATATTAATATTTTTGTTTGCAATCAATTTAATAATTAAATTCTTGGTAGGCAGCCGTAGATTAGCTCCACCGCCCAATTTTCGAGACATTGTGTTTTGAGTGGCGGAACTCAACACCGCTCCTTCGTCTTATTACCATAGTGAGAAAGTAATTGCTTTCGCTTATTGAAAAAGTGGAGAAAAGATTATAACCATAAAGAAATCGTGACCAAAAAAATAAATTATACGAATATATTATGTTATTATTAAATTTATCCATTCCTAATAAAAAAGCTTAAAATTTTATTATTTTAAAAATATAATATTTATTAATATCAACATTCTATTGTCATTTGCTAGCATCTGGGCCATTTGTCATCTCTGATCTCATCATCAGTAGTCCTGGCACGTTCAAAAGAAATATTGGTATATTGATATAGAGATGAGGAGGGTCTGTTTTATTAGATAAGAGGCCCTTTATTTCATAGAATATCAAATATTAATAAAAAAAATTGTATGACTGTTTGTAATAGATATATAGATATTATATTTTAGGATAAGGATAACACTTTTAAAAATGTTTACGGATATTTTAATAGGCTTAGGTATCTATTAAATTTAACCGCTAGTCAATAATAAAGTAAACATACATCGATATCTCGAGTCACGATACATTTCGATTTGTGTTATAAAACATCGAAACGAACCATTAAACTAAACGGTCTGTGATACCGTTCCGTTGATTTACAACTCAGCTTTCTACTAAAATCTCAAATGTCATTTGAGAAATGCCCGCGTCGATCAGAAATTCTGATTTGTATTTATTTTGATAAGAAAAAAATAATTTGATTAGATTTTTTTTGATTTATATAAATAATTAGTATATATGTAGTAATAAAACAAAAAACAGAGAGAGATGTGGCACTAATTTAAAAAATTTACACTTTATATAAAAAATATATATTTAGTTTGCCTTTTAAGAAAGTTCATATTAAATGTCTCTCCAACTTAAATACATAAAACATACTAGATCGTGAGTCAGTATGGGATTATTTGGAGAATTTCGTGACATCCGTCATTACTGTAATTGCCTTGTCAACCCTGGCTTCAAGCGAGGAGACGATGTGCATTCATTATATTTACACTGGATGTCCTTGGTTTTCTTTAAACTTGTTTCATTATTTACTTTTTATAAGACTTACATTTGTCAACATATTTTTAAAAAACACATATTGAGACACATATTGACATATTGACATATTGAGACATATTTCTTGCCAATGACAAAGGAAGTGTCCTAGTGGGAACGGAGTGCCTTAACACTAGATTCACATTTCCCCTATGCATACCCTGCTGTTAGACGCGTGAAGCTAAAAAAATATATGAATTTGCATTTAAATATCTTCGTTCAGAATTTCAGGCTACAAGTGTACTGCGATATATTTTTTATTATCATAAATAGCAGTTTAGCTAAATTTAATTTGTAATCTTACAGTTGTATTAGGTTTAACACATTTATTAACCTTGTCTCTCTGTCTAGTTAATTGGTAGTTAACCTAGAATATATCCAACCACTGCGCAGGTATTAAGTATAGTTTGTTAAAATTAACCTAATTTAACATCGTTAATGGTGGAGGTGTGACTTTGGTTTTTATAATGAATGTTGTTTCGATTACTTTTATTTAATTTTAACGAGTGCAAAAGAGGTCAAAATTGTTTTAACATTAAAGTAAGTACTAAGTCTGTATTTAGTATTAAAGCTTTTAAGAGGTGTAATGGAGGAGACACCACCGTGGTACAGTTGAAATGTTTCTGTTTGAACACCAAGTTTTTAAGTTCAAATTAATTTATATTGTTTTAAAGATGTTCGTTTCGTATAGTAATTTTAATTTAGAAAATGACGTGTAAACTATCTGTGTTTTAAAACAACAACTTCTTTTTTCAACAATTCTTGAAACATGTTCAATTATAATATACTTACATATATCTATATATATAAAATCGAAAGGTCACTCACTCATCACAAAATGTCAGAAACTGAAATTTTGCATAGGAGTCACTTATAGGACGTAGGTGCTCGCTAAGACGGGAATTTGCAATATTCGACTTCTAAGGGGTTCTTTTTGGGGTTGAAAGTTTGTATGAAACTTCGTTACTATAAATGCTAGGAGTCTCAAATTCTGCATGGACGTCACTTATAGAACGTAGGTACTCATGGAGAAATTAATAATAACGTAGTTCACGCAGGCGAAGCCGCGAGCGGGCCGCTAGTATCTCTATATACAAATCATACATTCATAATTTTATGAAACTTTTATAAGTATTTCCAATAGGTCATCCTAAGTAATTTTAAGACGACAAATGAATACAAATAAAACTATTCGTTTAATTAACATGAAAACTTTTTACTTAAGTCTTACCTAATAAATACCACATACATATCTTAGACGACCTCTAAACAGGAATAAGAATTCGATCGCTCAAAATAATTGTTTCAATTAAAATTGAATTCTTTGTCCTACGCATCGGCACGAATGGAATGAGAGTTTTAGCTGCGCGTGCGCAAATACACTGGTTTTATATATTGTTATCCTTTTGTATGGCAAGGTCGGTATTTGACTGTAATGGTTGGGAAAGGAATGTCTTTTGTTTTATACCTTTTTTTTAATTGTTATTTACTACTAATCGTTTAAATATGTTTAATGGATTATTTTTAGTTTTTATGTTTCTTTTAGATTTGACAACTCAACTTTCTATTCGACTCGATCATTTATAGGGGAGGTGGATTTAACATTTAACATTTATATTAAAATCAGTTGAATAAAAAAATAATGAGCCAGTCATAAACTCTAAGTCAGTGCGTACTATAACGGCGTCAGTGATATTTTTATTACATAATATATTATAAGAAGCAGGTCTTACATTAAAATATCAAGATACGACTTGATAAGCGTTGCAAAGATGTTTATCTTTGAATTTAAATATGTCTGATGAGATAATGAAATAATCTCTTAAATAAGACACTTCAATTAATTAAAAAATTTTTTTTTATATTGTTTGTTTTCCTTTTCTACTTCATTTACAATTACAATTAAAGTAAGTTTATCAAATTTATTATAAATGCAAAATTGATTTCACATAGCAATAAAAGATATAAATATACATTTATTTCATGATAAATAATTATAAATACATGGATACGTGTCTATAAGAAGGTAATATTTATTAAAAGCTAATTGACGTCTATGAGTACGTGTTCTACGGATTAAATTTACAACTTCCACTCAAATCATATAGGGTATTAACTATATTTTAATTATAAACAAAAAACAAGCTTTTACTTGTAACCGAGAACACTAGCCTTAGTGTTAAGTGGAACGGAAATAATCAATGTGAATATAAAAGGCAATATACTACATTTTGAATTAATTAATTTAAATAAATAAAACTAACTAATCAACAATAATTTGAAAACTTGAAATGGTGTTTTCAATTTCGTTAAAATTCTTAAACTTTTTTCTTAAAGATTTATTGCTGTCCGAGTAAGTCATATGTGATAGCGATTTCCTTTGTGAACTTCGAGTAAAATGTTTTTAAGTTATTTATTAGTGTTATTAGGATATTTGTATAGTTTCTGCCGTCCACTCTCTTGGTATATTAAAATTTGCTTCTAATATGGAGACGGTCGTGGCACAAGGGTGAGACTGTAAGTGCTACGGGTTGTGTGTTTGATTCCCACTTGAAGAAATTAAATATTAAATATTTTCATTTCCTACAAAACATTTCTAAATATTATGCTTTATCATACAAATGCAATGCAACACATAGGTAACCAACAAACGGTATGATCAATTGATTACATACATCCTCTCTGCCTCTCCTGTTAGCTATATAATTATTTTGTTCCTTCTGCGGTTCCAACGACTAAAATATATGTATAATATTAGTTTTTTGAGGCCTGTAAACGCGACTGGTTGTGGGTTCGATCCCCACTCGAGGAAGTGACATTATTAAAATTATATTAGTGACATTTATTTAAATTTATATTTTAATTTCTTCGCTCTGGTGTCAAAACAAAAAGCGGCGGTGTTGACTTCCGCCACTCAACACGTAATGCATCTAGACTTCATCGGAAAGAAAATAAAAAAAATAAATACTTCAAAATAAAACCTTACTAAAATTCTCGACTTGAAGATATCCATATTTGTCATAACATACCATGGCAAGTGAAAGTTGAGGTATGTGAAAAAGTGTAGGATTAAAAATTTAGAGCAGATTTATATCTAACGATTTATTGCTTCTGAACGAAATAACAGATAAATGCACTTTTAAACCACGTTCTTAGTGAACTAGAGTTACTATAGAAAAACTTAATAAATATAGTTGGAATGTAAATCTCGACATAAAAAAAATATTATGTTTTAAATCAAGAAGAATTATCACTATGAATGAAACTTTTTTCCGAACTATAAAGACAATCATCATTTTAAATTAAACTTTACAACTTAATTACTGAAATAAATTGAAAACCTATAATTTCTTGATTGATCAAAACAAAAACTAGAGAACGGAATAATTTATCACGATGTCTTTACGTTTTCTAAATACTATACCATAAATAAGTACTAAGAAGAATTAATACAAAAGGATAGGTAATAACTCTACTTTAATTCTCTCCACTATCCCATCTTAGCGCATCTTGGGATATGAATAAACCTGATACCCGATTGCTAAGATAAGCAAGATTTGCGTTCGAGCTCTGTCCCATATAGCGGAGGCTTTACAAGGCTTTGATTCAATCCGCGCGTAACTATACACCGCTGTCCTTTAGTGATGCGACTATATCTATCGTTTATTTAAATGTCAGCTCTCTTTCGTGAAGTTGTGATGTAGTAGTGATGTTAATCTTTCATGATATTTATTATAGGTTACTTAGTTTATAATATTATTTGCGTTTTAATTTTATTTTTGCAAGATTTAAGAGTTAACCTTTGAGAGCAGCCTGAAATTTCATATAATATCGTAGGGGCGCGTGTTTTTTACGAGTCAACTGCCTTAGTTGACTTTTCAATTGCCTCAGTTACCAAACTGCTAGTGAACCTTCAATACATGTTTTTCTTGGTTATGATATTGTAATAACATATGAAATGATTCTTCTTACCAAGCCCGGTAGATGGTGTCCGAAAAATATTAATTTTCTATTGTAATATACATATGTACATATATATGTGTTAAATAAATTAAAAAAAATATTTTGTACTATCCTATGCCACATGAGTAAAAATCTCAGTAGAACCCTCTCAACTTGTCACATATAATTATAAATATTAAGTGCTTAATAATTAAATTACATTTGATTAAGTCTCTACTAAATTGATAGACATTGCTAGACTTTCATGATCATTACAGTGACATTGACATTACATTAATGTCAAAAATGACATTTGACGTGTTTTTTGTCGATAGTTTTAACACATCACTAGCGGCCAGACGGGTATTATTAGGTCTTCCTGCTCTCGATTCCGCCACGAGCATCGTGCATTTAAAATCAGGTATTTTCATAGGCTATATTAGTTATAAAAATAACTGTTATACATAAAATGTTAAAGAAACAGTTATGAGAAGTGGCAACACGCAATATGTACGCACTGCAAGCACAATAATGCCTTATTCGATAAAAATATAGTATTTTACTTTTTAATTATATATTTAATAATATAAAGGCATAACATAACTATAAATGCTACTGTTACTGTGAACGGTGTTGTTACTGTATTTCTATTTATAAATTTATTATATTTCTGAATAATAAGATCTGTAGAACATTTCGTTTTATACAAAAAAATATCAATAAAATAAGATCTATAGAGTACAAATAATCTGCTCATAAAACAAAATTAAAAGTACATCTCATTAAACAAGTAGTTCAGTTGCTTATAAAAAACGAAGGCAAAACAAATAAAAGTTACCGCCACAGATAATTAATTTATATGACATCTGCTTAAACGATTTAATGTATGTTTGCATTTATAAAGCCAATTAGTGATGTGCACCTGATTACTGTCGGCCCCTTTATGGAGTGTGGGGCATAAGTATAATTTCTGATTGTCAATCTATTAAATAATTTAAATTAGTTACTTTAACATATTGCGTGGCAGAAGCCTGTTTTGATTTTAGATAAGTTATCTTGATTCTAGATCATTTGAATAACTATTTATCTTTAATATATAATGTATACAATTTATTATTTTTTGCTACACTTAAAAAGATAGGGTTTCTTTTTCGTTCAGTTCCTTTTTAAGTTTACCAAAATAAATAGCGAAAGAAGTGATACTATCACATAGCGTGAAATGTACCTTCCTACTGTTTAAGCGATTTAAGTTTTCTTTCCACTCCATTTCCATTCTCCATTTTGTTCCCCATTTTCCGCCGAATACTGGGGGCATGCCGTGTTGAGTTTATATTCTTCAGACATATAGAGTAATTTTTAAAATCTTTTTATATTCTATTCTATTATCTTAAGTGGCTGAACTAAACATAACAAGTATTTCTGGAAAGCGATATTTCCCTACAAAATTCTCTTACCGACGAGCAAAGTCAGTCAGTCAGGCTACTAGTTAATTCTACAGTATTACATTTCATATTCTATGAATCAGCGCCGCTTACAGCCACTACACCGCCATCAAGTGTTGCAAGAAAATAAACAAAAACACATCGTTAGGGGTCTCGACTTACATTCCTTCTAACATGTGTCTCTATGACACTGGTAAAAGCTTTCTTTACCGTTAACGTATTGTGTAGGATTTAGAATATTTGTTGTATGAAGGGTAAGACTTCGAATCCTGGGAGAGGTAAATATTTTTTTTGGATTTCAATCGAAAATGAAGAAATGTATTTTTGGGTTCACTCTTTTAGATGAAGTATGCAGATAAAAATGGGTTATTTTTACGTTTGACTCAATTCTGTACATAATTATTAATTAGATCTCACGATAAGATTAAGAGGAACGATAAATCAGGGTCACGCATAACGTCTGATTATGAACGCGATGGTTGTAAGTTCGATTCCCGTTTAGGTGAATGAATTACTTTCAATGGCTTGCTCTTATAACAAGTAAAGAGCGGTATTTAGTTCCGCCACACAACACGTGATGACTGTAAAATGCGGCGGTGTGTAGTAGTGTCAGTAGTGTAGTAGTAGTAGTGTCAGTAGTGTAGAGTAGTGTCAGTAGTGTAGAGGAGTGTCTTAACACTAGGTTGCCCCTGCCTACCACATTGTATGCGGGATAAGGCATGAAGCCTAAAAAGCCTAAGAACGAAAATAGAAGGATTTACTCCATTTCAAACCTGCATGAATAAAAAGCAAAACCCCATACCACGTTTATCACACGGATACTACATCTAGATAATATAAAATATAATATTTATTAAAACACTTGTCAGGTACAAAGAAATCTGTGTAAGAAACAGTATCAATAGGAGACATTCTGGATCATAAAATGAAGTGCGCAATCATAGTAGATACCAAGTATTATATAAAGAAAAACTTAAAGATGATAAAATTATTTTTTATCATCATTGTATGACTACCGACTACATCTCACCAGGTTGATCTCTTTCAAGCAAAAACCAAGAGTCCCGTATATTCTTATATCCTGTTAGTGTTAACCTGATAATTGCATCTTGATAACATTGTAGCGCAGTTGGCATGTGTCTACGTAAGTGATAGGTGTAGGTTCGATTCATATTTATGAAGTGTTAATATTGAAAAAAAAAGATTCCTAATGAAAAAAAGAAATTAAAAATAATATAAATATGAAAGTCTAAGAGAGAATTGAACCCATACCCTCCGTGATTTTGTCAGACGATGATCTTAATTATAAAAATATGATATGCAACATTTTTTAACAATAAACAATGCTTTAAATAATATATTTTTCTTATACATCGTTAAAAATGTCGTTCGATAACAAGATATTTTTCATACTGACAACCTTATTTTCATTATAACAGTTTCCTCCTAATAAATTCACATTATGCAGATGTCCTCGAATATGTATGTATAAATAAATAAATTTTAAAATGAAATTATTACAGTGGAATGGGGCTGGCACTTTAAGATTTATGTATGTGAGTTTTTGCTCGTTATATTACCTGCTAAATTAAGAAGGTATGTTAAATGCATAATTTCAATGTTTTAATTAATTTAAACGTTGTTAAGATTAAGAAGAATTATAATTTTGTCATAAAACAAGTATTTAGGGCAAATAGAGTTATCTATGCTTGTAGAGTTTAAAGTTGAATTTTGTTTTTTAATATCGGAATTACTTTAATGTAGCACAGTTTGTTTTGAACATTATCGTTTTTGAGACGTAGCGTAGAGATACAACAGTTGTGGGTTCGATTTCCACTCGAACGAGTACAGGCTAACTGTGACGCTGTGTTCCGCCACTCAACACACAGTATTACAAAAATAGAGCCGAAAGTAGGGAATGGAGTGTTTAAACACCGAGTACCCTCCACTTACCCTGCAGCCAGCTACATGAGAGATACAGCGCGTAGCTAAAACATCGTTATTTCGGATGTACCAAAGGAAGTATTGCTAAATGGTGCTAATACAAATTCCTCTTGATGAGGTATCAGTTTCTTGGTTCTAAAACTTCAAATATACTAAATACGTCTCGTCACTTTGGCTGTACATCTAAATGTCATTGTCATCGTACATATTTTATCTTCTTTTGAATATACTCGTATAACACATAATTTTATGAGATATGGGTAATGTACGACGACGACCTCAATAACAATTATTTAATATGTCCATAATAGTTTATGATAATTGACAATATAAAATGATCATAAAATTGTAATTGGACGAAGTATATTTTAATTACTATAAAAGTAAATAAATAACTAACAACTTGTAAGAGATACGACGATCAGTGATCTATGAAGGCTTTAGATTGACTTTCTATCATTTCATAGTTATGGTTATTAAAAAACCATCATTTTGAGCTATAAAATTAATTTCCTTTAGCTTCTCATACAATCTATATTTACGGATTTAACGGATTGATGTCTGTACTTGGAAGATATAAAGTTGTGTCAATATAAAGAGTTGTGTGCGACAATATTGCTACAAAATAAGTGTTTAATTGCAATTAAATAATTAATTGGCTAAATGCTTTGATTTAGCAATTTTTCAATCAGTCTTTAAAATGATGATCATTTTTATTAGTTTTTATTATTAGATTTAACTAAATACTAACTAAATTACTAGATTTTACTAAAGTACCTTAATGAAATGATAAAATAACTGATTCAGTTGTACAAGCCGGCGAAGCCGCGCGGGAGCCACTAGTATCGAATAATTTTATCCAATTCCAGTTTCTTATAATTGATTGTTTCATAGATACTAATAAGTGGAAGACTTTATTGACATTTTAAATGGTTAACTGTAAATTTAAGTACCTATTATTTACTTTATGTATTTCTATATAAAAAGTTATAGTATCTTGTAGAGGCCGTTGTGGTACAGTTGCTCGTGTCCCACTCGGGGTAACGAGGCAAAAACACGACCGGGGGCTCTACCACTCAATAGACAATGCCTCGAAAACGGAGTGTCCTAACACTAAGTTCTCTCTATTTATAAGCGAGATACAGCGTGAAGCTGAGAAAATAAGCATAATACATGTTCCATATAATTAATATTATTGAAATAGCATATATTTATTTATTAAATTTTCGTGTAAGTATTACATTATGTGTTTGGTATTTTAAAAAAAAAGTTCCCACATACGTTTCTATTCGATGTTTCATTCGAAATAAATAAAGGAAACATCAATTGGTAATGTATGGTCATATAAGCGTAATGTAACATACAAAAAAGTTGATTAGATTATTTGGAGATTTAAGTTACGAGTCATTCATTAAGATGCTATTACACTCATTAGGTAAATAGACCGTGAAGCTATAGACGTGTTGACAGGTACAGACATACATATATTTATATATATATATATATATATATATATATATATTTACATGTATAATTATATATTTCTATACTAATATTGTAAAGCTGGACTGTTTGTTTGATTAAACGCGCGAATCTAATGAACTAGAGTAGTGTAATGTTAAATTTTAATAAGCATTATAGTGTTTAATCACTACCACCATCTGTTGTATATATAATGTTTACTCATGTCGAATTGATAAATCACCAACTTTAAATGTATATAATATAAACAAACAGACACTCGAATCTTTTCTATATTAACTAAAAAATGAGGAAGCAAAGAATTTCAATTAACTAGACGATCATTAATATAAATTTTCGTCGGTTAAATTATTTGTTGGAATGGAACGCGTGGGTCGATGGTATGCTGTAATTAATTAACAATTTACAAATTTTTATATGACTTAAATTACTTTTGACTATTTATAGAAGCTTTCATGGCGTAGTTTAAAACTTCAAAGCTTGGATGTGTGGATTCAAATCCAGCATATTTTTTTAGCTTAACTCTTTTTATCACTGACGGGATAGCCAGAGAGAACGAACAGTCAAATGGTACAGTCACTTTCGCCTCATACTTGACCTTCGAGGGATCCTCATGCTTTTTATGAGACCTTCTTCTAGCATCATCGGTACTGTGTTCTCGAAACTTTAATGTAGTATAGTTTTTTTATAATTTAATCTCAGGGAGTGTATTAACTATAGCTCTTACCGCTCTTAACTCTAGGATCGATCTTGAGAGCGATCTTAGAGTTGAAGCTTTTCTTGCTTGAAGCTAAAATAAACTATTTTCGATCGTCTGTCAACATTACGCCTTACAACTCTACAACAGTTCGATGGTGAAACTTAACTTGTATTACGAACTCGCTTCTTGTTAAATGATGATTAAAAAATCTCAGGTGTCAAACACAGTGAAGTAAAACATGTGTCATATAATTATTATAATTGACGTACAAATTATGAATTACGTATGTTTTCATGTAAATGGTGATTGTATGGCGAATTGTGTTGACATTTTGGAGGAGTAAAATTGGAGCAGTAGGTTTATTTTTATCGTAACTTAACCCTTAATGGTTTGGAAGATATTTTAGTGTTAAGTCACTATGTTTTTTGTAATTCTACGGTTTTTGATGAGTCAATAATAGTAACTACGTTGTACGTTGCACTTTGCATAAGAAAATTGGTAAACAAGCTATATTTTATTACGTTGGTTAGATAATTGCTTCGGTAGCTTGATTTTATAAAAGCTATCCACGTTTCTCTATTTTTTTTATTATAATAGCGTTCTACTATGATCAAATTGAGGCAACTTTAAGGTAATAATAATAACATATTTAAGAAACGAACAAATTTAACCTTTTAATTTAAATAAATATTTAAGTTATTTACCTACAATATTTTTTAATCGTGTTTACCCTAAAGTTATGAAACGGTTACCTAAGTGGCAAGAAATTGAGCAATCGTCATTTACTTTCTGAAAATAATAACCTATCATTTTCTTTCATTGCATTAAATATATAATGACAGTTATAAAATTGAGTAATATTTAAATTTAAATAATAAGTAATAAGATAATTTTACTTGTACTTTTCAGTAATTGTTGCGAGAAAGTTATTGTTTAGTAAATAATAAAATTTAATGTAGGAGAAAGCGCGAAAAAGATAGAGAATTTCAATCGATTTTGGCTTATCATTTTAACTGCCTATCTCACAGTGAATTAGTTTCAAATATGATCATATTATCGAGGCCGTCGTGACGCAGGGGCGCAGCCGTGCCACTGTAAGAACAACAGTCGTGGGTTCTGTTCCTACTCGGCGGAATAAAATATTTATTATATTCATTCCTTTCTTCTTCTACAAATCGCGGCGTTGAGTTCCGTGTTCCGAGTGTCTCCAAAATAAGCGTAAATTAGTGTTACATTTCTTTGCTTAAACATAAAAAATATAATAGATGCAATTAGTTTAAAAATCAGTAAACATCCAAAAAGATTTTAACCAAATTAAGTATTATAAATGAGCTAAGTGATCGCGCACCTAATTTGTTTATTCAAATCTTTTGCACTAGATACGTTCATTTACATACTAGAAACTAGAATATGTAAAAATCATGGGCTTAGTTAAAATAAATGTGAATATTAATCGAAGCGAATAAGGCGAATATATATGTATAATATTTATATAGGTAAATTTCTCCATTACTGAATGAAAAACAGACAAAACTGGTGGATTTAGAGAGTTTCCATTTGGCAAGTAGGTTATGGAGGGGTATGTAGGGGAGTTCTAAAACCTTATTTACCTTATGATAGTATTTTAGTTTAGTCAAATAGCGGCTAATTTAGTAGCTGAAATACTTGCTACTGTCCAAAAATCGTTCGTGCTCGAGTAGGTACAGTATACAAGTGAGCGGTGTTTGGCAAGAGCTTATAACGTAATAAATTAAATAAAATGTATAAGCTAATTTATTATTTTTAATTCTATTCTCTGGTATCGAGATAAAGCGTGGCGTTAAGTTCCACCTCAATACGCAATGCCTCTAGAATTCGGTGGAATGTGGGGAGCGGAGTATCTTAACACTAGGTTCCCTCTCACCTGCTACATGCGTAAAACTAAAAATTATGGTATTTTTGTAACTAAAAACTTGTAATTTTATCTTTAGGATTAAATATATGATATTTTAAATTTGAATTTTAGCATATTACATTTACATTTTAAAAAATCTTATAATTAGTTTAAAAAGTAATTTCATTTATTACATACTTGAACTGCCAAAAATATATCGAACCTAGATCCAATCAACTAGTTTTTAACTAACTACTGAGCTATAACTATAGAACTAAATATTAATATTTAGAGAAATAATTTAATCGCGCCATTAAATGTGGAAAATGGAGTGGTTACTTATCTTGATATCTCGGTGTAACAACCATTGCGTAAATTACTAGATTTAGAAATCTAGTAAAGCATTTATACAGGCACTTAAGTTAATTTTTCTATTATATTTATTATTCTTTTACTTATTATTTTTTCTCATATGTTATTTTTTCTACTGCATGGAGAACGGCAAGTAAAGATATTTTAGTGTCACGCCATAGCCAGGGGAAAATATTCTTTCGAGCTTTTTTATCGTTAAAACTCGCAACCACTGTATAAAGCACAGATATTTTTTAATTAAAATATAAATTCATAAAGTTAATAGAAAAATACAAAGAACAACGAGAATATATGAAATGCTAAACAACCACTAGGCTAGGTTTATATAAACATGTATGTAAATAAATGGAAGCCGTGTAATATCCATGACAACTGATCTTATCTCGTTTAATTAATAGAGCACCGCGTATTAAACTACTTAATTATACTTGTATTAATATAATATTATAAATTAATATTTTTAGGGTTCGGCACCTCAGAAGGAAAAAAAAACGAAACTCTTATAGGATCATTTTGTTGTCCGTCTGTTAAGACAAGATCAAGTCAAGATATAGAGAACTCGTAAATATATCAAGCAGAAATTAATATCAAATATTTATATATACAGTTTCTGTGAGTCAACGTAATCGAAAGTTATTACGTATATAATATCAGGTGTGAAAAATAATAATTATTTCCTCGAGTGAGTATAGAACCCAAAACTATTACATTTACATTCAAGCCATTTCCCACTGGGCCACGACGACTTTATTTTTTTTTCAAGTTATAAATGGACTTATTAAATCTAAGAACACTTCAAAACTTTCATCGGCCGCGTCCAACGTATGGTAATAAAAAGTAAATTAAATTGTAAATTGGCATTACTTTTAAGCGATATGTGAACGTATAAGGAAACCATTCAAATTGGTTTCGATATATAAGTAAGTAAGTATACACATATTAATATTATCTGAGTTTCCATTTGTCGGGATTCAATAAAAACAATAAACGAAGCAGTAAAAATACAAAGTGTATTCATAATTTATAGTAATTGTAGAGTTGGTATGTAACAGTGGCTGTAAAGGTGTATAAATAAATACTAAAATGAGGTAGGTAGTTGATTTTTTTTTTTAGCTTCATGCTGCATTCCATTTGTAGCATGGTACACAAAGGGAACCTAGTTTTAAGACACTCCGCTATTTTCCGGCGATTCCTTCGCCGCTTAATATGCAATGTCTTTAGAATTTGGTGAAAAGTGGGGAACGGAAGTGTTTTAATGGGAACAGTTCCATGTTCAAAAAATAGTTAAACATATACAGTCCAAATAACACAATAAATATAATATAACCATAAAATCTGGTTTTTAAATAAAAAAGAAGGTATAATGACGTAAAAATCCAGAAAATACATACATCTGTGACTTGAACGTTGCAAAAGTATAACGCAATCGTAATAATTTAAAGTTTAACGATTTAAAAGAAGTTGATAAGTTAATTTTAACACATTTCAATTAAAAACATATAAAAACATTTTATATTTAAATTCGTTAATGTTTTTAATTATGTACGGTCATTTGTATACATAATGTAATAAGGAGGAGGGGGTAGAATGAAGTTTTTTTTCTACTTAAGGTATCGAATATTTTCATTTCCTCGATGTAGTAACGAGACAAAGGGCAGCGTTGAGTCCCGCCACTCAATGGATAAGAAATGGATGGGATGCAGTATCTTAATAACACTGACTAATTTTTTTTTTCATTATTATTTTAGAAGAAAACCTCCTTTAAACATCAGCTCAATTTGAGCTTGATGGATAAAATAATAAAATATTGCAAAGTAACTTTAATAATAATAATTACATGTGGCAAAACCCAAACCCAAACTTTAGTAATCCAAAACCTTTCTAGATGAATAAAAATTGACTGGAAACCAAAAATTATCAACAAAATCGACTACACTATCTCCTCCATACACATTAAGACTTTTATTATCCATACATAAAATACTTTTAAAGTTATCACCAGCACCACCAGGTAGCGAGGCATGGCAAGTGTATGCACGCTATAAATCCTACGCTTTAGGACGCCATTACTGAACGAGGCTTGTATATTCTGCTTTCACTGGATGTAGGCCGACTTTATTTGCTTAACTTATGTAGTATTGAGCTTTGAGCTTTTTTTTATTTTCTAAGAAATGTGTGCGTTTTTTTGCTTATTTTATGTAAATAGTGTTTTACAACTTTTTACTCAATTTATTTAGAGAGCTTAAAACTCGATTGTGTAAAGTAAAATAATTTGTCCAATAACACTCGCGCCTTCAAGACAAATTGAACGACGTATCATTTATCTGAGAGAGCATCGCCGCAGTCGGGTAAAAACGTTTTAAAATGTAAGCAAATATTGTAATTTCCGTACGTATACAAATCATACAAATGTGTGTGCCTGTATGAGGGATGCAGCGTCAATACAGGTGAAGCTAAAAAAAAATATAATTGTATATATATTTTACTTAACAACCAGCCCTCACACCGGCAGATGTATCAGCAGATACATGAAGATAAAAAAATATGCTTATGCATATTTTATAACCAATTTGGGTTATTTTACGACACTCAAAATTGTCAGATTAGATGTCACTCATAACTCAACAGCTTTGGGTTTTGAACTAATCCTAATTCTTTCAGTGACGTTCCAAAAAAGTATCGTTAACTTAAATTCCTTATTTTTTTTTTTACTTTTTGAGAAATCAATTCTTAATTTCTTTTTTTTGAGAAATAAATAAAATTTTAAAAATTTTTGTGGTCTTGAATCTTAAAAATAATCAGTAAGTGGGAAACGCAGAGCCTTAACACTCCGTTCCCTTGGCCTTCCATAGGCATATCCTACTATATGGGGGATACAGAAAAAAAATGTAACAAATATTCTATCAAAAGCCCTCTAATGTTGATTCGAGGGCTATTTTATCAAAGCTCGACTCCAATGATGCAGTAAATTATCACCGTTCTACCTGTTTTATGTTCGTCGTTAATCATAAAAATAAACTCATATATGTATATTTCTTTGAAGCTATTTATGGCGAGACAGATTTGAAGCCATATCCTTTTTAACACATGTTCTTAGATTTATATCTTAAGATATACGTTTGCGCGTTGGTAAATTTTCTTTGAATATTATTTTTTTGGCGTTTTTTCGTAAAATATATTAAAGAAGTTCTCTTTTTTTAGTAGGAACAGTTGTGGGTTCAATTCCCATTTAGGGGAATTAATGATTTAATAAGTACATTAGGTTTACACCTTTTTTTAAATATATTTTCATTGCCTCACTCCACCTAGGGCTACGTTTGACTCTAGTTATTAATTATCAAATAAACATATAAAACTTATCAGGTCATGGCACGAATAAGTAATCGACTCGATTAAGAGCAACACTTCAAATTAAAATTCAGATATATCGATTTGTATAAGCCCTGGTAGTACTTATATAATCTTTGTAGCTTGTAATATAGGTATCATAAATATCAGCAAACTTTTTTAATGTTTATTAGTAAATTTTTAATGTTAACAGATTTTTGAGCTTAATATTATAATAAAAAAAATGTTCCTCTGGTGACTAGTACAGAGTGTCTTAGCTCTACTTTCTCTCATTACACCGGCTATGCGCTGAGTTTCGCTCAATGAAGTTAAAAATAAATATTTTTACGAATGTTTGCTGGTTTGCTTGTTTATGAGATACATAAAATAAATACATGGTTTTACAGATATTATTTCCTTCATATTGAAAACTAATTTAAATAAATTTTTATTTATCAATATCTATCTATCATCTAATTGTTAGTCTTATAATGTTAAAAATAGGAGATTAATTTATATTCATAAATACAATATAGGTACTGTATATTTATTCATTTTTCATCAGAAAGTCCGGAAGTGAATAATCACTCCGTCCTCATTTTAGTAAGATAATCTGTTTTTGTAATTTAGTACTAGATTCATTTGCATTGGCCCAATTGCAAGTTAATTGAAAATTATGTTTTTACCTACAGTAATGGATGTTTAGACTAATATATATTTACAAATTTTTCGCAAAATAACTTTAATTTTATAACAACTACTATTTTAAAACTAATAGTCTAGTGGATAAGAGCAACGAGATGCAAGATAGGCATGTCCACAGCTAGAATTGGGCAATTATTTTTCTTGGAAATTGATCGGTTCGTGAAGAACGGAGTGTCATAACACTAGGATTCCCTTTTCCCTGCTATATGTGGAATACAGCGCGAAGCTAAAAAATATCTAAGTGTTGTAATAGATAGAGCACAAAAAGTGGTGATCGTTAAAGATAGCGCTATCCACTATTATCAAATACTAAGTGATTTCTAATTGCGGAACGGGAAATGTAAACTTTCACTACTACTCGTTGATTAAATTAAAATTATTACAAAAAAACTGCACTTTTTTTGAGATATCACCTATAAATATTACATTAAAGAAAAAAATGTAGTATATTATTTTAGAAAGTGACTTTTTGTAACAAGCGTTACATAATCGATATTTAATAAAAGATAATAAAATAAGTAATGTAACTTTTATATTGAAAATAATAGCGTTTCACTCATCGGAATTGGTGGCGTTTTATTAAAAGAACTTCCACGATTGAAAAGTATTTATTAATTTCTATTTTCCTACTTACCCGCATCTTACATATGCCAGGGTAGGCAGAGGAAACACAGTAAAAAGACACCCCTACCTCCATTTTGCATCTAATTATGAGTGGTGGAACCTTACTAGTTATCAGAGCAAGGAAAGGAAAATAATTTATTCTCTCTGGTGGCAATCGAACACACCACCACAACTACTCCAAGCCCTCAGCTACTGGTCAGCAATACATCTAGGCTATCAGTTAGTAAAAACATATCGTATAAATCGAAAATACATTTCTATCATTCCTCAAATAAGATAAGGCATCGTCTCCCGTTAGACCTGTCCAAACATATCAGTAACCAAATATATGAAAGACATATTGGATTCAATCTACAAACGATTGTCACTAAAATGAGCCTTAAGAGCTTCAAATAAGAACTAAACTTGGATATTTCCGTTGTCATTCCTAGCCATTTCACCTGCGTCAATAGGGACAAAGTATGTCCGTACAGAGTATTTGGTTAGACAAATAGAACCCTGTCGTTTTAAAACGAGACGTTATCGTTTGGATAATATTGTAAAAGTTTTACTTTCTGTTTATTCAGTTATTACAAGTGTAATGACATATTTGATTCCATAAATGATTTGGGTCAGCTTTTTTATTATTATTTTTTTAAATAAATAGTCAGTGCCATGATAGGAAGCCGTTTGTAACAAGAAAAGCAGAAGAAAGAAGTTAGTCTTATAAGCCTAAATTACGTTTAAATTAATAAATGTCCTGTTTAAGGCTTCACGCTGTATCGCATATTAAATAGCATATTACCAAAATCACTGCTTCTATATATTACATGATTTTTAAAGGAAATTTAAATATACTTACTCATAATCTTAAGTGTGGGAATAGCACTTTAAGACATAAAATAAGCATATAAAGCTTGTTTACTTTGTAAGCATTACTAGCTATTAAGCTTAACGAGATTTTGCATCGTTAAGTTTATTTAACTTTAGTCACTTAGTGGTTATAGTTAAGGTTGATGCAATAACCTGATGCAACTCATTAAATCGAGCTTCATATATCGCCACCTGAGATGCATAATGTTTCACACCCACTATTAAAGTGTCAAAATTTCGTTAAAAATGAACGAAAGCTGTTTTGACATATTGTTTCTTTTTTTGAGATGAATCAACGCGGTTTGGTAATTTTGGGTACTTTAAGGATATAGAAAATGTATAGACTCAATTACTGTTTTGTTTTTCAGCA
The DNA here is from genome assembly GCA_000313835.2 of Heliconius melpomene melpomene. Lineage (NCBI taxonomy): Eukaryota > Metazoa > Arthropoda > Insecta > Lepidoptera > Nymphalidae > Heliconius > Heliconius melpomene. The sequence goes on along the minus strand of HE668945.1, from coordinate 224,701 downwards.
ACATAGCAGGGTAGGTAGAGGGAACCTGTTAATCTAGTGTTGAAAAACTCCGTACCCTAATGGGAATAATTAATATGCACTTCTGTTCTGCACTTTCCTCTGAATTCCGGAGGCATTATGTGTCGAGTAGTGGATCTCAACGCCGCGCTTTGAGAGAGCGAGAAAATGAAAATATATAATATTTTACTTCCCCGAGTGGGAATCCAATTCACAACCATCGCGTTTACATCCGCACGCTTGTGCACTTGTGCCACGAGGGTAAATATTTATGTTAAGCTTAATTAAAATAACTTGTATTCATGTTTCACTTTGTATTACAATTTCACTTAATTTCTCTTATTTACCAATTAGTGTTAAATTTCATCTACCTCGGTACTTACTTAAAATATTTGGTTATTACAGACGAATGCATTTTAACTTGATTTTCTTCGTTGAAGTGTGTATTTGTAAATATAACATGACAACTGACGACAAAGCGGGATGGTAATGGGTTCAGTCTCGTTTCGAGGTAATGTTATTTTCATTTTCCCGCTAAACTAGACACAATGTAGCGTTGTATTGAGAATTTTACTTTTACTTCACGCTGTATTCCGCACACACTGTGAGCAAAGGAACCTGAACTCGTTAAGACAATCTGTTTCAATTTCCCATTTGTTGCGTTTTTTTGAGAAATTACGTGTTGAGTCTCAGAACTCAAAGCTCAAGATTAAGAATCGTACACACAACACCAAGAAGAATTCTAAGTAAATCTAGCCAATTTAAAAACTACCACAAAAACGGTACAATAACCACATACGCCCAATCCTATATTTCTCAGAGAATGTCGCTACAGTCTACACTAAACTATAATTTAGTTGTTTGTTCTACTTATAAGATGTTATTTGTGCTTGTAATAACCTATCAATCTAGTGTACGACCCGGGGCAGACCACCCGACTACAGATATATTTGCTGGCCCACTTTTTTTAATAGTGGTAAGTGAGATGTATTGGACTTTTGAGATCTACGGATGAAGGATTTATTGAGTGTATACTAATATTATAATGCTGGACAGTTTGTTTGGTTGAACGCGTTAATCTCAGGAACTATAACATCGAACTGAAGCATGCTTACAGTGTTGGTTATTATTTTACATCTTAATATAAAAAAAACTTTCTTAATATTGCTGACATGGGTTTCACTAGTAGAATCAATAAATTTCAAAAATTTTTTTTACGGTAAACAGAGGGAACCTTGTATTGGTTCACCCAAGGTTCCTTACCTTTTGTTAGTCTTCAAGACTCCGTTTTAAATTTTGTTTTAAGATTTTAACTTGAAAAACTATTTATATAGTAATATTTAATTTATATAATGAAGTAATGTAGCTGGGGTATACTTTTACAATAATGTTTTACATACTACCATTCCTTGTGTTAACTTCATGTAAATAAACTGCCAGTACATACCTGAAACAAAAAAGTAAATGATTAATTAAAATTTGTGTGTCTTTCTATATGAAAGACAATAAGAAATATATATCTTATGTATTTAAAACAATTAATATATTATAAAGTCTTTCCTTACTTCCGTGATTTACAGATAATATATAGATAGTAGAAATTTGGCATAGAGATGGGAGTTTGGGAGTGTAGGGGAGCAACTAAACGATTTTCTAAAATAAATTGTTAAAGTAAAGGAAAAACAGCATTATTCATTTTACATCTTAAAGTCCACGTAGACGAAACTGCGAGTGGCGACTAGTTAAAAATAAATATATTCAGTTAAGTTAATAAAGAACTACATTTAAAACAAGGCAAAACCAGGATAGGGCCTTAATAACGTAATACGTATAGATAATAATACGTTTGAACGAAAGCGTAAGTGTCGCTTACTTATTTGGTGTCCGCCCACAGTGTCTCGGTGTCTGCCCATTCATACACTTTAGATCTACTGGCGAGGAATAAATTAGAGTAAAGGCGGTCGTCTTACACTATGCTTTATAGAATAAAAATAATGTTTAATACTTAGTTAATAATTGTATCATAGATACTTATTAATATTTAAGGAAAACTAAGTTAATATCTTGTCGCGTCTGACTGTAAGCACGGTGATTATTGGTTCTATTCCCACTCGGGAGAATGCATAATTGTTATTTTTTTGGTAACAAGAAAAAGTTGAGGCACGGAGGAAACGGAATGTCTTAATATTAGGTTCTGCCAACCCTGAAGCGAGTAGCTAATGTTTTTTTCCTAGTATATCTGAATAAATTAGCTATAATGTACATTTCTTTCATGTTGTTTTTACGAATGTTATTAGACGATGCATGTAGGATAACGTGGGCTAAGGGATTTCTCCCTATGTTGAACAGCTAGCATAGATATTTATAAACAATGTTCCAATGAAGAATTAAAAAAATTATGACATTTCGTTCTCCACTTTTTTTTCTTCGTTGATTCCGTGTCTTTCTTATTTTCCTGAAAGTCCTAAAAACTATTAAGCTAGCGTAATTTACTCAGACGGTGCTACCATATCAATATAGTCACTTATAGCCCACTTGACGTTATAAAACAGGCCAGCCTTGTGCCCACACCGACTACGCAAGAAAGGAAATGCTAATTTTTGTGTGACGCTCACACTCGGCTAACTAATGTTCATTGTGTTGAATTAAGTAGGAAGTTACGATTTTTTTTATGGTTTTAGTCGATTTTCAAGAAAAATACCTAATTTTATTATTTTAAAGTGACAGTGTAGTGTAGTATGCGTAATTCGATAGATGAATTATGCCTTCACAATTAAATAGCAATATAAAATAGCGTAAGCGGGAGAGCTTAAGAGCTTCCTTGGCGTGTCGTGTGCTCTTAGTGTGGTTTTGGTCATCATTTATTTTGCCAAATGGAAATATTTTTGATATCTCAGGCAAAGCTACATGAAAAGCTAGTATATTGTTAAATTAAAAATGGCAAATGTAACAATATTATTTCATATTTTTATATACAGTTTAAATTTTATATTATTTATAGCAAGACACGCAATGCCTCCAATTTTCTAACTACTTTATACAAGGTATTAATTAATAAAAAAAGGTATATATTACAATATAATATATAAATATATACATTTATTTATTTCAAAGTCACGCAACAGACCTATTACTAGTTGGCGCGGGTGGTCCGTAAGGCGTCGTTTGTTGACGTCATTATACACGTTGTAATAGACAAATGTGACTTATAGATGGTATGTAGGCGTATTCAATAACTAGCTTGTGCCTTTAAACAGAAGGTGTAGGTTCGATTTTATTAAAAACAAGGTGATAATATAGTTAGTAGGAGAGAATATCAATAAGTACGTCGCACGCCTCTATACGCGACAGGTTGTCGGTTCGATTCCCACTCGAAGGAATAAATATTTAATATTTTCATATCATCGCTCTGGTAGCGAGGCAAAAGTTAGTTAAGTGAGTTAAATTCCAAGTTAAATTAAATAAACTTTAACTACCAAATCTAAACAATCAATATAATAATAAAAGTCAATAAAAAAAATTATACTTTAAAGCTATACGAGGAGACAAAGAGTTAAACAATATTTTGTACCCTAATGAGATTACTAGATCAGCTAAGAGTGTCTTTCTTGGTATAAACGGATGAAGCCAATGAAACAATGTAGAAATCCGATTTGTGGACGGTATCAAAACTGACAGTAACTGAAGTAAGGTCATTTAAAGTCAAATACTTCATATATTTGTATTATTTTTACGTTTTCTCCTTTTTGTAAAGGACAGAGAGATATTTATAGCTTCACACTATTACTACACACTAGTACTACTACTATCGCAGGGTATAATATAGCAGGGTGGGTGGTTGTTAAAACATACGGTTAAGTTTACTTACTTTTCTTGCATACAAACGACATAATGATATTCGAATATCTCAATGTACAGTCGTAGATTTAAATCATAGTTGTTTTTATTTATTTACAGTACCCACTTTAAATTACATTGTTTTATTTTCTGCTATAATTTACCTAAATCTTTATCCTCTATAGGTCATCAATCTTATATTAATTTCAGAATATTACTTTCAAAGGTTAATAAAGGTCATCCCTTTCCTTGTGTTCCGTTCACTTTTGCATAATATGAATAAACTTTAGCAAAGATTATATAAGAAGAGTCTTAGGTTATCTAATTCATGTTTTGTTTAATTGTTAATTAACTGCATGCTTGTTAATTTTAAGGAAACAGAAATTAGTCTATTAATTTGTGGGACATTTACTTTTTCATATTGAGGCCAGGGGCACAAATTGTGATTAAACGCGAGTGGCTGTGGGTTTGATCCCCACTCGAGGAAATGAAATAGTTATTTAATTTATATTTCCATTTCTTCGCCCTGGCAAAGGGCGGCGTTGAGTTCCGCCACTCATCACACAATGCCTCCAGTATTCGGGGACAAGTGGGGAACGGAGTGTTTTAACACTAGGTTCCCTCTGTCTACCTTGCTGTGTGCGGGATACATGATTTGACTGGCATTTTCAGAATGCCATAATCAAAGAGGTATACCATCATTATTTGCTTATTAGCTTAAATTATAAATGGAATTCTTATATATTGTAAAATATTTTTATTAGTTTCACGCTGCATCCCCCACTTTCCATGTTGATAAATTAAATATTCCTAAGAGCTTACATTCAGAGGCTGTCCTACTGCGGCCTTCTCTACAAGAGAAGGAGGTGAGAAGAAAATTTGTAAGGCAAAAAATATGTAAAAATATAAATATGTATTCATATCAATTAATCTAGTACTAATAATTATCTACCTAGTACTTATCATCGAGTACCTTAGTTCTTATAATAGCACAGCATAAATCGCTTGTATAATATTAATTCTATAGATAATCGTGACATCACCCACAATGCAGTAATGACACGTTCTTATGTTTCATATTGTGACTAATTTGTGGAATGATACGTGGGCAATCATTTTGTCGTACGTTCGTCGTTTGATGATCGTTGAGATAACTATGTATTTTTAGTAATAATTTTATTCTATTGTTAAATGTACCTATAAGTAAGAAGATTTTCGAACATAAAGAGGAGGAGGACATATCTTTTTGGAGTAAGAGGAAAAAAAAGTTATAAGAATTCGTTCAATTTTCGGAACTCAACACTGTACTTCATCCTGTTACCAGAGCGAGGTATTGAAAATAACTTATTCCCTAAGTGGGAACATTTACACTTAATCGTTGTGCCGTGATATCTATATAAGGATTTTTTAAAGAATAATAATGAATGTAATAACAATGAAAATTGCACAATGTCACCTGAATCGGCATTGAGACGATGATTCACGACGGCGCCAGTGAAGACGCCATCGCCAGTGTGCCAGTTACAAATACTTTGCATGTGGTCGAATAATTTGAGGGGCAGCCGTTTAATTATAAATATTAGTTAAAACAAAAAAAATGATTTAAAACTTAGTTTATTATTTTATCTATTTCATCAATTAATTTCTCATGTTTCATTAAGTATATTAAATTAATATGTAAAAAAAACACTAGTATATATATATTAAACAGGCTTAGGTTCTATCTCAAAAATATAAAAATTACGCCTTTAAATAAACAAAGCTCATCTTAATTTCTGCTTCATATTCCTACTTACTGTACCTTTTACATAGCCTGATTAATATAAAAAAAAAACTAAATAACTAAAATATTTATTACTTATGTAAATTAAAGGCGAGTCACCAATTTCTTTAACAAAAATCACTTATTACCTCATCTCTGATCATATTAACAATAACTCGTGTTATGCATAACATTCAGCTTTCAAGTAAATATTTTCATCGCGACATATTTGGAAAGTAAGTACGAACCCGCGATTGTTGTAAGTAATACGTTTATTGATAATGAAAAATATGAATAATGAGAATTATTTTCGACAGTCATTACTTAGTCTATTATGAAATATTTAGCTATATGGTACTCAAAGTACACATGTCTACAATTTAATTACGAATAAGCATTTTCTAACATTTATAACTGACAAATAAATTAAATAAATATAGTAAATACAAAATACAATATAGAAGCAAAGCAAATAAAAAATTCTAGCATTCCTTACAAAGTTTAAATCGAAAATATAATCCTGCATACAGCCTCGAAAACAAGTAATAAATCAACATAATTATAATGACTTTGGAAAACCAATATTGGAGTGTTCGTTAAGATTGAGATAAAAAATAATTTATATTTAATAGTCTATATATAAATATGTCGGAATAACGAAAGATGAATGGTTGTACCGACATTTATACAGATAGCGGTAACTTTATTAAAATTCAATTTTAGATATTCTATACAGATTTACCGTCATTTAACAAGTATTTATTTAAATTTGGCAGAAATTGGGAAACAGAATGCTTTGACAGTTTTTAGTGCTGAGCAGGAAGCACCGATGCAGGAAATGCATGAGGCAGAAAAAACAATTTCTTTTTCAATTAAGATGTACTAATATTATTATTAGATGAAATCAAACTAGATGTATGCTTTTATTAGCATATATCTAATTTGATTTCATCTAGTTAAACTTGATTACGTTTTTCTGATCAACGATAATAGTAAAAGTGCTCATTGAAAAATAAGAAAATTTCTCCTGTTAGAAAATCACTATATCTGCACAAATAGACTAACATGGAAAACAAAGGAAACAAGAAAGTAATGTCTGTCTCAAATACATATAAGATCTATATATGGCAAATTCAATAATAAACATTAGAGCTCGTCGCTGCTGGGAAAGTCGGATTACACGTAAATTGTAGATTCGATTTCCACTTCGGGCAATCTAAATATTAATACGAGAAACACAAATTAATTAATGCAGAATGTTCATATAAATATTTAAAATTCATTAAATAAATTTAATACACTCTACAAGATGTTTAACAATAAACACTTTTATGTCACAGGTTGCAATGGCGACGCATTTTGTACTCTTCCATTCCTTTTGTCAATTCTAGTACCTAATATACATAGATATCAAATATTAAAAATTTTAATTTATTTCTACACTCTGGTAGAGATGATGATGTAATTTTCCATCACACACGTAATGTTTGGAAATTGGACAAAAACGTGAAGAACAAAATCTCAATACTAATTTCTCTCTCATTCTTCTAAATATAAGAAATAAATAAAATTTAATTTTAAAAACAACGTAGATAATATGTTAAAAAACATCTGTTAGTAGTTTGTGTGTAACACACTTTCGTTTGACTACTGGAATGCGATTGGAACAAACAGCGATTGTTTGATCGGGAATGCGGTTTGCTTTCTCTCACTATTAAATGTGATGAATACCTTTAATTAATCTAGTATATGTAGTTATGGATTTATTTTAACTTAGTAATTAACCTATTTTTAAGGCATTTCACTTTCCAACTTCACGCTGTATCCCGCACACAGCAGAGTAGGCAGGGGGAACTTAGTGTTGTGTTCTGCCGAATTATGAAAATATTTATTCTAACGCTAGTTACGGAATACGTTGTAGAAATGAACTAACGACAGTTCTCAACAGACCCAGATCTAACAGACTATAGAGTTTAAATCATAAGCAAATCCACGGAATTCTTATTAATTAAAACTGTGAAGAAAAAGTGAATTTAATTAAAGAATCGATTGTCCTGTAGTATATATACTATATACCTACTATGAAAGTGGGTTAATTTTATAAGTACAATTAAATTAATTATAACTGTAGGCTTTACTACTGTTGGTATTACCCACTATTAAATTACTACGCCTTAGGGTATAATACTTATGTCTTTGATGAATTTGAGTGCAAAATTAATGCTATTATATTGATTTGGTGGTATTATGTGTATAAAAAAAATTGCGAGTTGCAAATTCATTTTAATATACTTTATTATCTACACGCTTTATCCCGCACATGACGGGATAAAGGGCAGTGCATACCTGGGAATCTAGTGTTAAGATACTCTCTGCAAAATTCTGGAGGCATTGCGTATTAATGCCGCGATTTGCCTCGTTACCATAGCGAAGATATGAAAATATTAAATACTTCATTTCCTCGAATGGGAATCGAACCTACAACCGCCGCATTTATTGTAACTGTACCACTGTGCCATCACGGCCATGTACTGCAGTGGCAAGCAAAAAGTAATAAAAAAAACAAAATTCAAACAAAACCTATAAAGTAAAATTATATTACAATTAACAAAGCTCACCCAGTCACGCTTCAATGCGCAAGATTTGGCTCTTAATAGCTCTATTCATTTAGATAGCATTAAATTACTTTCACTGATTTAATATTACTATTACTATAATATACTAGCGTATAACGTGGTTTTCATCATAATTTGAAATGTTTTTGGAAGGATAATTAATTTAATATTTTCTATACATAAAAAAATGTACCCTTTGCGTACCCTGCTTAAATTTTTAAGTTGTTCGTAAGAAATGATCTGACATGAGGTAATTTAATCAAACAACGAAAACGTATAATTTTACTTATCAGTTAAAATCGTATTTATAAGGTTATGGAAGAAAATGAAGCTACAAAACTTGGGTGGCATACAAGATGTGCAGATTCAAAATTCATATCCCACCACGTTCAATTTTTTATTTGGTTTCCATAAAAGTATCTATTATGCCTAATAAAAGAAAGAACCACAGTTCATTTCCCACTAAGTACTAGTGTAAATAGAACTTCTAATCTCAATTTTAGTGCCTTTCTAAAAAAAAAGTGAACAAATCACGAGAACAATTATTTGATTGACATGAATTCGATAACCGAATTATTCTTCACTTTGTATAGACTAGAAAGTTTCCATTATGAAAGATATACCTGATAATGCACTTATAGTTAAAAAAAGTATGTATTATATACAAAAAAGCAGTTACACATTTTTTTTATTTTCTCACTCTGGGGACGAGGAAAACGCGGTGTTAAGCCCCGCTATTCAACCCGCATCGCCTCGTAATTGGGAGAAAGCTAGGAAAAGGATTACCTTAAAGCTAGAATCCCTCTGGCCATTATATACAGCGTTATTTTTAAATAAATTTCGTATAAATATATTCGATATTAAAATTTAGAGATATTTCCAAAACATTATAAAGCTTATTACTTAAATTACCATATAATATAATATCCATATCAGTATGTGGGCTTTGTAAGTCGTGTAAGACTAATATGGCCATTGTCACACTTTACTGCATTGTGTATTCACCGTGTACGAGATATCTTGAGATAAATCGTTTTGCCTGCGATAATCGTGATGGGAACACAAATTGATACTTATTTTATATTTTTTATTATTTACAATATACAATTACTTATTTATTATATATTTTTTAAATAAATGAGTATATTGTCTAATATTTAGGAAACGAAAATCATTCATTATATTAGTTTTAAGCTAGACGCTCTCTAAAACTTATTATATACCTAATTATATATTTAATTATATGTGAAAATAATAATTTGACATATTAAGCTCTCTTAACCTTTGGTATTTAAAGATGTTTTATTCAGCAAGAGTAATGTGGCTATTGTCACACTTCTCAGTATTATGTCTGAGTGAGATAGCACAAAACAATAAGGCTTTGAAATGCACTTGTCTCTTGTACCTATTTGGTTATTTGCGTTAAGCTAAAAACCGTTAAATAATACATAATTAAGAAGAGCTCAAGTTTAAATAGCTTTTAAAAAAATAATGAATATTGAAAACATAAGCTGATTTTTTACCTATATCATACGAATTAAAAAATATGCGCTTGGTTATAAAAATAATAAAAATATTGCCTTTAACTAGGCCTAATTAAACACCACATTTATTAATATCTGATTTGGGACTTGAATTAACAAACTACAATATCAACGTAGTTACAAACCAATATACGAACTACCAAAACGATATGTGGGCTTAAAATGTATGTTAATTCACACATGTCAATACACTAAGTACCTACCTACTACATTCTCTTAGCACAATATTGCAAAAGATTTGCAAATTTTAATGAAAATCCCTACTATAATAACAAGCTCGGAACATTTATATGTTGTGTAATTTTATTTATGAAATGCTTAAAACTTAATTAATGCTGCCCACTCACAAAGTTTGATCGGAAAGTTATGACCAATTAACTTCTTAGTGCAGTGGTTGATTTGTATTCTTAAAAGTGCAGTGGTTGCCGCTTCATATCCTACATCACTTTGTTTGTGGTAATGTCCTATTAAACGAAATTGCTTTTGTTATACTAAGAAATAGTTGAAATAAAAGTAAATAATAACTTTTGTGTTAATAATTATACTAGGTTTTGGAGTATTTTCCACGTATTTATTTCTAATTCACATGAACTTGGCTCCTTTTTTACTTTTATTTTTTATCTGACTGTAACGGTTGTCGGTTTGGTTTCCACTTAGGAGAATGAAATATTAAATATTGTCATTTCCTCGCAACTTAAACATTTATTTAAATGTGTATTTCCAGTTCTTCACTCTAGAGTCGAAGCAAAAAGCACGGCGATGAGTTCCGTCACTTAGCAGGTAATGGGGAAAAGTGAGTAACGGAAGTGTCTTAATGGGAAACGGAGTGTCTTAATACAAGGCTCCCAGGTTCTCCCTACCCTATTATGTGAGGGATCTTCCAAGCGGTCCTTCTATGTGTATTAGCACCATGATGAGCTTTCTATGATATTAACAGTTTTAGTGCTAGTACTTAACCTTTAGAAACTTGACCGTTTAGTAATCACTTTCACTTAAGCTATATTAACCAACTAAAATCTATGAGACCAACTTTAGAGTGTCATTAAAGAAAATTGCAAGACTTCAAAACGTATTAACTATTCGCTACAACTTTATCTCGCAACAAAATCCACACATTGACATTTACATATTTATTTACTAAATAGAATAAGCAAAAACTAGGTAATTTTAGTAATGATATTCTGTAAAGTATTATTTACAAGTTAGATTTCTTGTCTCAAGTTAAAATTCTCGTTTACATTCTTATACATTAATTTTTTTATGTACCTTAATATAATAAAGTTGAAAAGTTCGTTTGTTTCAACGCTCTAATCTCAGGAAGTAATTGTTAGAACAGAAAACTTTTTTGTGTTGAATAGCCCATTTATCGAGGAAAACTATAGGCTATATTACATAACCGGAAATCATTTCGACGCAGCCCACTGTCAGAACCTACAATCAGAATTACCTTTATGTCATATATAATACACAATTGTTAGCTTTTTTATATTGAGAATATCCGACAAGCAATAAAATTTATAGAATTTCAGGATTTAATGGATAAGCTTAATTATTAAACTCCTTCGTGTACAATAAATTTACTTCTGAGGAAATAGTTATATTTAAAAGTAAAATACAGTAAAAGTGGCAAAGGAATAAGAAAGTTGAATTAAAATAATATAATACGTATAATAATGAAATTCATAAGTAATCATTCGAATATAATATAATAAAATTTATTTAACGAATATTATAATGTAGGAAAGTATTCGTATATAATACCTACATGTTAGAAAAGGGCAGACCTTTAACCTCAGACTGCAATAACAAGCTAACCGATGAAATCAAACGAGATATTATCACAAATAAACAATTATAACCCTTATTGTTAATGAAGATAAAGCTTTTTATACTACAGTAAGAAATTAAATAAAATTATAATATTTCAGATTAATAGAAAACAATATTGTTAACGGATTTTCATTAAGTGTTTTAGAAATTAATTTTAAATTACTATCCCGGCGTGTTTTGTTTTCGAGTGCGTGTTATACTCGTATATCCTTGTTGATATTTCTGTATCAGGTAAAGAGAGCTTTTTGATAAATTTCTCTGTTCTCAGCTTCACGCTGTATCCCGCACACAGCAGGGTAGGCAGAGGGAACCTTATGTTAAGACACTCCGTTCTCTACATGCTGCCGAATTCTATTTTTATTCATATTCATATATAACATTTTATTCCCCGAGTCTGAATCGAATCCATAACCATCGCATTTACAGTTACACCCTTTTCACTTTTGTGTTTCTGTGCCACCACCCAGTTTCCGAGACTTGGTGGGAAGTGGTGGAAATGAACGCTTATCATTGTCTTGTTACCAGAGCGAGTAAATAAAAATTATATATTGTCCTGATTAGGAATCGAACCCCCAACGTCACGTCGGCCTCACAATTCAAGTAATATTTTTTCTGAAATGAGGAATTATAACCATAATTTATTTCGCTCTATGTATAATATGTAGAATAACTGCCTGAAATACTATGAAAAAGACAATACTATAAAATGCTTATACATTTTACACATCTATTATTTACGTATAAGAATGTATGAGTATGTATGTAATTTATAATTGTTTCGTACACTGTTGTAGATAGTATCCTCTTAGATTTAATGCTACAAGCGCAATAAGAAACCAGCCGTCGATGTACGAGTACCTACAATGAACGTTTGCGGTGTCTTCGATTTGTTTAAAAAAATATATGAATTTAATATAAGATTTTAGTTCACAACAAATTTTTAAATTTTTGTTAAGAATAATACCGTTTATAATATGCTTACTTCACGTGCTTCACTCAACCTTCTTATTCCTTTTTTTTAATTGAGAGAAAGACGAGGAAACTAGCTTAAGGATATTTTTGAACCAAATTTCAAATGACTTAGAAATATATACGTCAAGCCATCGCGGCGGTTGTGGAATGGAGAGACTTGACACTACGTTCGCACTGTTTGGAAGCTAAAAATAAATAAGAATGTACAACTATCAGACAAATCCAAATTAAATTACAAAATCAACTTTACACAATCTCTAATTCCACTCTATAAAGATCTAGTTTTAAATAAAAAAAACTATATTAATGATAGACCAGCCAGCACTAAGTGCGCTATTAAACCAATCACATATAATAAAATGCTTATTAACACTTCGAATTCAAAGAAACTCGGCTGCGGAGCAATTTAGAGGCATTCCAATGTCCAAGGCATGTTTTGATTCCAATAGAATCAATTAGATGCAGCGATTGAGTCGAGTGCGATCACTTTATACCAATTACTGGGATACCCGTACGTATGGCATATGAAGTATTGTAGAACGGTTGTTTTAATGGAAATAATACTCCTACAATAATTTGAAACTCCCTGCACACAGCAGGGTAGGCAGAGGGAACCTAGGGAAACCTAGTGTTATTCGATTTCCACTCTGTGCAAATTTTTATATGTTAAAAATTATAATATTTAAAAAAATTGTCACTTCAATTTATCACTGCTAACCTTCTGAAGAATCAGCAAAAACATATTTTTGATACTACTGTAATTAAAAATATATACTCGTAAGTACCATCATAATGATAATACATTGTGACCACACATACAAACAGTTTAGTTGATTCGATATGAGAACACCAAAAGTGTTAAATAATTGATTTTGTTTATCATCTTATTATAGAAAGCGCGGAGTTAATCACTGCCACTCGACAGCAGCGCGACTTGTGAAATCTCTTGAAATCAGATACATAGAACTAAGTTACATATCGTCGATATAGAAATTACTGTAATGTCTTGCAATATTTTCAAATTATTGCAATGTCTTGCAGATAAAGAAAAATCTTGACATTAATGATTAAATTTTTTTATAGTTTCTGTCGTAGTTAATAGAACCGGTGGGTACTAGAGGTCTATTATTTATGAGTGATACTCGCCTCATTACATCAATCGGATGTGGGAACCTTGGTAACATATTTATATTATTATGAGAAATATATTATACTGCAAAATATGGCCTCAACACATGAAAAAAAAATTAAAAAGGCATAATTTAGAATTTTTAAAGATATTATAAAAAACCATCAATCAACAGTTGTAAAAAATATACTAAACCTTTGTACACACGATTAAGCTCATACAAAAATTTCAATCTCATAGATATCTCCATAACATAGAGGAGGTGTTATAATAATTTATTTGTATTTGACCTCAAACTCTAAGGAATTTATATATGAATACATTATCAGTCGAAACGTATAGATCAGAGTAATTGCTTTATTAGCCATAATAAACCTGACAGTGGCCAAAAATATTACTTTTAGAAGAACCTATTATATGAGGCATCGTAAATCATCGTGGGTTCGATTTTATCAAATAACTTATTAGACTTCATTCAGCGGCTGCTGTTTGAATACTAGTTAATTTGATAGTTAAATTTAACCTTACAGTTAGGCTATGGTTTGTCGATTGTTTCGAAATCTTTTTTTGTTCATTTTGATTTGGTAATATAATGGACGGCCGCACACAGAAACTTCAATTAAGATTTAACTAATATTAAGCCGATACTCGTAAAATTCTGAAATTAGCGTGAACAAACAACGGACGAATTGACAACATTTTTAAAAATTGTTGTTTTTGACAAAACATTTCATTTTCTTTTACATCTTCCATGTACACTGTAAAAACACCGATCCGTTGCGATTTTATTATAAATATAGATAAACATTTAACAACAAATGTTTGATAAATTAAAATAAAAAATTATGCGTGACTAATCGCGACAAGATAATTTTGTAGACGAAGCTTACATAAATACACGACGACCTCATATTACTTACATATATATAAATATATGACGAAGCCAGTTTATATATAGCGAATAAAATACGTAAAATACGACGACGTATTGAAATATTGAATATTTTCACTTTGTCACTTTGGTAACGAGGCAAAGCACGGTGTTGTGTTACGTTATGTTTAGAATTCGACGGAAAGTGTGGGACCGAAGAGCCTACCCTGCTATGTGCGGGGTACAGCTACAGGCGAAACTAAAAATAAAAACATGAAGACGAAATCTCTTATAAATCAAAATGAAACCATATAAAAAGTATTATCCATCATCAGTAGTCATAGTCGAAGGCAATTTATTATTAATGTCACGACCCTACCATTTTATATAATCTATTCAAGGAGCTTAATGAGTGAATGATTAAGTCTTTTTTTTATTAACACATTTGACTATGCTTACATTTTGCAAGGTGCTAGATAGAGGGATTGATATCTTATTTAAATTGTTGTTAGGCATATTAAACAAATTAATATAAAAAGGTAATCAATTTTATATCATAATACCGAAACTTAACGCCAAGTCACATACTTACTTTATCATTACAGATCGAAAAATTATCATTTCATAAATTAAAATGTTCCCCAACAGAAATTTAAACCCGCGAGGTGCAATTTCCACTTGGGGAAAGATATTATTTTCATTTCCTCGCACTGGTAACAAACCTGCCAGGAAAATATGGCGGAAAATAGGAAACGCAGTGTCTTAAAACTAGGTTCCTTCTCTATATGCATGAAAACGCATATATTTGACTTTTATTATACTTTTTAGTTAAATAAACTGTTTTTTAATTAAATTGTGTTATAAAAATATATAATATAAAAATCATACTTAATGCGGACGTAGACAGGTGATCAATCTACCCGTCGGAACTATCAAATTATATTTAAACGATGATAAGCGCTGATAAGGATATAATTCGTCAGCATAGTGTTTGAAACACGAAAGCTTATCAAAAGAAGCGACATAGTAAATTGTATCCGGTCCGAACATTTTATTGGACGAGATTATGACTTCCGAAACTTGGTGGCTTGATAGTATCATGTTACAATATTTGCTAAATACTATGAGGGGGGAACGGAGTGTCTCAGCACTTGGTTCCCTCTGCCTATCCTGCTGTATGCGGGACGCACAGTGAACTTCATTTAATGATGTAAATTTGGAAATATTGCTTGTGTTGTGAATGGACTTAACGGCGTTTTCTGAAGTGGAAAAAAGTAAACAATTTTAATATAATCATAGTCCTAGTGGTAATCGAATTTACAAATTACACAGTAGAGTCAGATAGATACTCCTAAGTATAAATTTTCGTTTATATTATTTTATTATTTCCGTATTTCAGTTTTTGTTATTTATCGTTATTGCTGTAGAACTGTAGAAACGTAAAAGTATAAAATTTACTTTTATCTAGGTTAACGTAACTAAACTCAAGAATATAACAATAATATTACTAAACATGTAATTTTCAGTTTTACAATAATTTTATTATAAGTGTCATTAAATCTTATAATTTATAACTTAACAACTCTTATGTTTGTTTACAAAATCGACCTGTTTGATAGTTTAGTATCGTTTTATAATCTTTAACTGAAATATTTCAAAGAAAAATGTACCTAATTACTATTCTAATGAAGTTGTAAATGCAATACATCATAACAACATAAATAATGGATTTCCATTAAACACACAGGATATTGGAAAAGGTCGATATCTTATGTCGATATTAGTTTCGTTTGAAATGATAATTAATAGTTTAGTAGGTTGCAGGGAACACATATTTATACATATTTATTAATCACTCCGGGGGACGAAGTGAATATAAATCTCTCCTAACGTTTTCCTTATTTTTAATTATCGTAATATACTATTTATTTAAGAAAATTGTGATAGCCTTTGACTGTAAGCGATGGGATTCATTCAATCGATTTTAATTATTTTTATTTTTCCGCTCTGATAAGAGATAGCACGGCGTTGAGCTCAACAAAATATCAACACGAGGACAGAGCGTTTTGACGCCATATTCTGTTTGTGTAAACGACTATTGTAAAACGTTAACGTTGCAAAGAAAAAAAATGTAATAAAATCCAGTTAAAAGTATGAGAGTAATTTGGTTGCTCTCATACTTTTAACATAATTAGCTGAATGTCAACTGAATTTCCATAGAAGAATAGAATTAAGACATAGAATTAAGTTCTCTTCTATGGAAATTTAAAGTTAAAGTTTTTTAGTACTTTGCTTCCCTAAGATGGAATTGAACCCACTGATGATTTTCTTTCTACATATTTACGTTCTAGAACTCCAGTCTTGCTATTACGTCTTCAACAAGGTCAAAAACGCCTATAGGCATACAGCAATATCCATTATTTGCTTAATATAGAGAAAGTTTTGATAGCTATCAAGTCCCTTTATTGTACCTTACGCGACTGTCACTTGTCAGTCAACATCAGAAATTACTTATAGATTAATTTACATATAATATTATTGAGATTTTTTAATGTTTTAAATAATAAGTGATTCATAAAATGTTAAAAAATAAATCATTCATTATTATAACAATATTTAGGCACTATCATGCAGGCGGAGAAAATAAAGTGATACTCGTATATTGTTCCGTTCTCCACTTTTCAATATATTAATGGAATTCTTAACTTCAAATTTGGCATGTAGTAGGTAGGTTAAATAGTGATGCACTAAAAAATATTTCTCAAAATTCCTATGGGAACGGGAGAAAAAGAGATACGTACTCCTAGTATTCCTACGAATATATGTATAATATAAATAAATATATATTACATTTAAAGTTTAACTTTCCTAGCAACGTTTACTTATTATTCTCGCAGCGGCACAAGTACACACACTCACAACGATACTTACATTAGATAAGAGGGTTCATAAATCTCAAACTTATCGTCTCCGTTTTTATCAGGAGAAAGCTGCCCAATGAGATACTTACGCATATGGGAAAAGTTCTAGCAGTCAGCTATAGAAATGTCTGATTTAAGATTTTGATTCTTTAGATTTATTTACAGTTTTTTACAGCTTTATGAATTTTAAAATGCTAACAAAAATTTGTAAATTTTTTACCATACTTATTATTGAAAACGTTTCAAAGGGTTTTAAAGTAATATTTATTAATCACACTGTATTCTACATATAGCAGAGTAGGCAAAGGAGACCTAGTGTTAAGATACTCCGTTCCCCACGCATCGCACAATTTTCGAGACACAGTGGCATAGTGGTGGAACACAACGCCGTTAGTCACCAGAAGGATAAAAAAAAATCATTCTCCTAGTGGGATCAGAAGAAGTTACATTGTTATATAATATGTATAGAAATTAGTCTTATCTAAAAACATGTTAAGAAATAAAGTTTTAATTACACTCACAGAAACAGCTGACGCTAAATGTCCGACAACGCTTGAGTAAAATCGACGTTTTATCTTATAAATTCAATTTATAATGCATTTATATGTTTGTGCGGCGATAACAGTAATATATACAAAATGGCATTACGTAGTTGTTTGAAGGCTGCAAAGAACCGTTAAGTTGGAATCGTTATAGGAAATTAATGTTCCGTATAGGTATTATATTATTTTTTTTCATATACAAATATCATTTTTGTAGTCATATTTTTTGATATTTTTTTTATTTCTCCTGAAATATTTATTTTTATATAAATAGAAATGTGTTAATGTTGAAATTAAATGCTATACTGTTATATTATTTTCTATGAATTAAGTCATTACATCATGTTGTCATTACACGAAGTTAGCAATAGCTTGGGATCTAACTAATGAAAGGACAATATTGGCACTCAATGAAATGAAAAATAAATTAATTCGTATTTGAAAACATAATATTTATTATATTCAAAATGACATATATCGTTATTTTTTATAATGTCAGGTGGTAAAGTTTCTGCTTAAAAATAAAAAACAAAACGACAATATTATATTAATCTTTTTATCCAATATATAAATAAACAATTTTAAACAATTCTCCTTCTTCATTGGCAGTATTACATAAATTGTAGCTTTTAAAAGTGCACCTGCTTCAAAAAAAAAAGCTTAATAATAGCAAGCATAACTGTTTTTCAAAGTAATAAATATAAAACGAGTTTTTACATTAGAGTGTAGGGACTCTAAGCAGACATGCGCGGGCGCACCCAATGTAAACATTCCCTCGAGGTATTTCAGTTTCTTTGTATTTTACTTCTTATTTTAGATGTTTTAACTGTTGTTGTAACTTATTTATCGCTTTACTCGGAATAATGATTAAGCGTACAAATATTTTTTTTAATGAGCGGAAATCGATATTATATTGTACGTAGCTATGATATATTTAATAAACAACTGAGTAAAGTTAGCATGGTGTTAAGACCTCTCGTTTCTCATTTTCTGTTGAGTATTCTGTTGTGTTGAGTCCTCGTTACCAGAATGGAGAAAACGGACATATTAAATATTTCATTCCCCCAAGTGGAAATCGAACCCATAACCGTCACGTTTACAGTCGCACGATTATTTATTATGTCTACAAATATCACCTACATAAATAATTTACAACTCTGTCAACCTAATTTTTTATAATCATCTTTTTATCATCATCTTAAAATTATTCTTCCAAGTCATATTATATATACAGCCAGTCAATGGTCCAAAACACACTATGTTTACATTACCCGCCATTTCCTTCAAAGTTCAATGTAATTTAAATACTATTCCGTTTAAAAAGGTTTTTTTAACTAAACAAGGTAATGTTCGTTTTTCTTAAAGAATCAATTTTAACTAGATCCGTCATGTATACAGGTGTATCGTCTACAGCCTTCCTTATCCGTTGGCGACGGTTAGTTCTAATTAATAGTTTACTGTAAAATGGAAACGTGTTTATTATATTCATTTAAGAACCAATTTTGTTTTTGTTTTAGCTTCACGCTATATACCGCCTATGTCAGGTTAGATAAAAGGAACCTAGTGTTAAAACACTCCGTCCTGGAGAACACTTAAACTCAATTTTCGAGACATTGTGTGTTGAGTGGTGAAACTCAACGCCGCGTTTTATCTTCTTACCTGAGAGAGAAAGTACTGTGCCTCATTTTTGCTTAAAAGCTAGACTGGACTCAGCATTACAATTAAATTGTATATTTTTTTCTAGTCCATAGTTACATAATTTCCTTTAAGCAGAAAAAGTGAACTGACAGTGATAAAACACTACGTTAAACATAAAAAAATATTGTCTTGGAAACTGTTCTTTTTAATGGTCACGTAGCTTATAAAGTGTACCATGTAAGTGGCTTTATTGCGTCGCGTTAGATGCACTAACTGGTTGACTTAGAACGGGCCTTGCGGAGTTACTAAGCCACGTAACCTATATAAAAGTCGGGTAAATTTCTATTTACACATCATTTTCTAAATAATGTTTAAAAAAAGATATACCATTATATTTATAGGGCCCATCCCATAATCATAATTATTAAGCCAAGTCAGTCAAATAAATCAATTACTGACATAATCCAGTCCTCAAATAAACTTTGTCAGTCATACTGACCACCGGTCTGGTACTCAAGGCCACATAACATAGGTCGTTAAATACGTCTAGATTGCTATTGTAATGCTAATGCAACTATTATTGAAGCAAAAAACACGAGGCCAAAACAGGTTTTCATTTAACATTTTTGCATTTCGGCATAGATCAAATGAAAAATAAAACTGGTCAAGTGCGAGTCGTGTTGTATTATGGTAAATGGGCAATTATATGAAAAAAAAAATCAATCTAAACCTGTAGTTCATGAGATTAGCACGTTCAATCAAACAAAGAACACAGCTTTATAATATTAATATGGATATAAATAATTACGTTTATGCTTAATATTTAAAGAAAACCTTCTAAACTAGTTTATAACAAAATTGGAGCACACTTATTGCCTATTTGAATGCAACGAGCATCAGATAACTGGCAACGGCCTGATGAAATGTCATCGTACTCATCTCGAACTAGAATACGAAAGTAGTTGGAAAGGAAGAAGTATATTATCTATGTATTTGGTTTAATTCTCTAAAAATTATAATATAAAAAAATATTTTTTTTACTACTAGGAGTGAAGTGGACGTCAGTCTCGTTCTGGATGGATATGGCCCATACGGATCCTCTCCATCTTTCACCTCCGATTTGAACTCGCAATATACTTATTTTAATAATACGACGAACAAATAACATTTTCATTCATTAACAATTAATTAAAACTGTAAAACACACTATTATACGTAAATATTAATGAATTTAAGATAAAATACTGCGCATACGCACACCCATAAATTATTTATATAGTAAGTAAATGTCAAATATTGAATGTACTGTGTAATAAATCTCAGTAGTGTAGTACGAGTAACTACTACACATCGATCGCTTTCTTTCTGTCGACACGTCCAATCTTGTCATTAATCAATTAATGAAATCGAAAGCGACATGACATGACACGCTCTCTGGTACTAGAGCGAGTACGATCTTATTGTAAAGAGGTGTAAGTAAATATTAGCTTTTTTTATATATAGGTGTAAAACACATAATGTTTTTTATCTTTTCATTTCTCCGCATTAGTAACAAGAGGATTTGCGGCGTTCAGTTCCGCCACTTAAGACGTAATATCTTGTAAATTGAATGGAAAGTGGGGAACGGAGTGTCTTAACACTTTCAAGTTCTCTCTGCCTATCCTGCTACACGCGGAAATGGACTTTGGACAGGAGAGAGTGAAACGACATTCTGTTATCAATTTAAATTTCATTTAGTGTTTCGAAGAACCAAGTTCAAAGACGTAATTTAATTCACATTTTACAGGTTTTAATTACTACAGTGTCTTTATATATTGAAATTGTAATAACTTGAATACTTAAAGGACACAAGACAAGCAAATGGTTATTACAATTGTGTGTCACACCTGCCGATGACTAATCATTTTAAAGCACTGTACTTGTCGTTTTAACTTTTAAGTGCGAATTTTCATACATTTATGTATGAATGTGTGAATGTCATGATAAAAAATATGTTAATGATTTTGTTATACATTTAAAATAAATAATTACTATAGAAAAATAAATCGTAGTCACTCAGCTCAATGTTTTACTGTAAAAAGCTCTAAATTAAAATATATTTTTTCTTAAGTATACATTTTTTAAAATGCTTAATATTATCGGTTAAGCCTATTTTCACAAACTGATATACATAAAATAGTGCTAAACGCCCGATAAGGAATGAAAAGGTAATTATGAAAGCTATTTGTTCTTAGTCAATGATTAGATAACATTAGTTATTTTTTATTTTTGTTGTAACGTAAATATTGATTCATGGTTTTGCAATTTTTTCTAGTAAATGTAATAATTAAAAATATATCTTGTCAATTTTAAATATAGACTTAGTGATGTTATACTTCACTACCCGGTCATTTTGAAAATCTTGTCTGCTAAATGGCCTAATTCTAACAATTCTAATTTTGTTTGCGATTAGCCAAACGTTACGATCTCTGCATATCTCTTTCGGTCCGTCCACTGTCATCAATCTCCTCGAGCATACTTCCCAGATCCTTACACTTTTTACGTCATCTTGCGTCAAAATCACCGATACTGTATTCTCGAAGGTCAACCGAGGTCTCTCACCGCATCTCCTACTACTCACTCCCTGCTTCATAATTATTTTTTATCAAATTAAATATATTTTAATATACGGATTTCATTAAATATTTTTCTTCTTTAACAGTTGTGATTACTAACGCGATTTTTCAAATATATCTTCAATATTTTGGCATAGCTCATATAAAATCGAAAGTTAACAAACTTTCTATACCACTAGAGTTTTACAACCGGTACTAATGGAGGCAAATGGTTGTTAATCTTGTATTTGAGTTACAATGTTATTTAAAGTGAACACTTTTATAGACAAATTGTTTACAATTGTTTGATTGATGATTGATTGAATGAGTTCATATTATTAATTCAATGTCAAATTAATATTAATATAATTGGAATAAATTTGAATCGTAACCTTTATATGGAGTTTTATAGTAATAAAAAAGTCTCGATAAGATTTTCTGTAAATCAGAAGGTTGTTAGGTTTATTTTCTCTAAAAGGATAATATAATTGATATATATAAAATATTTTAGAGCTCTCGAAAACAAAGAAATGCCTTAAGGCAACGTATGAAAATTGCTGTACAAAATATCATATTACTTATAAACATCTAGTTATACTTTGAAATGCCTTTTCTTCTGTTCCCGTAGGAATTTTGGGAAATTATCGATATGTGAAATTACAGCGTTCTATGCCCCGCAGTTTCAACTGTGCGCTATCTCAGTCAGTCAGTAATTTAAGAGTTTAAGAGTTTAAGAGTACATTTTAAAAGGTGTTTTGTAAAACGAGTATTTTATTTAGTTTTAAAAGCTTTGATAAGCTTTCGAAAGAGCTTTATGCTCCATGTAATTGTTTGTTTGACCAATTATCATTTGGTATAATGGTAAAATTTCAAAAAACAAGATAAAGTGAAACGCCATTTAGTATTTTGCATGCCAATAAAAATAAAATGTTTATATTTTGCAAGATGGCGGTTTGGCAATTTTAAGCATTTACTATTGTTTACTGACCACAGAGTACTTTATACAGAGTACAGAGGAAAAATAAAATTTATATGAAATTTTGAAAGGTTTCGTAAATAAGTACCTGAATTTAAAAATAATTACTTTTAAGTCTTTCCATTACTTTCTTTTTTCTTTATTTTATTTTTCAGCTTCATGCACAGGGTAGGCAGAGACAGCCTAGTGTTAAGACTTCTGGATGCATTGTGTTTTGAATGGCGGAGCTTAACGCCACACTTTGTCTCGATACTAGAGCGAAGAAATGAAAATATTAAATATTTCATTTCCTCGAGGGAGAATGGAACCTACAGTCTATCACGTTATGCCCCTATTCCACGACGGACCTGGCTTTTTATTAAGAAAGAAAATAAAGAATAATCATCAAATAATAAGGCTTATTACAAAATAAAAGACTACAAACATAATATGCGAGTGAAAAAAAGTCAAAACACTAACTGACGATGATTGATGATTCTTATCCAAAGAAGCGTGAGTATAATTAAGGCTTGCAATAAATTGTTAACAATTTGGAATCTGGTTAAGTAAATTACTATTTTTCTGTAGGGTGAAAATTGGATATAGGTAAAGGAAGCTAATGTTAAATCACCTTAAATGTTAAATTATTTAACTCTACCTAGTGTTAAATCACCCCGTTCTCCACTTTCCGCTGAATGTTCGAGACATTAGATACGTGTTGGGTTCATTTCTCCGAGTGGGAATTAAACCCATAACCGTCGCGCTAATAGTAACACGCTGTGCAACCGCGTCTATTAAATTAATTATTAAAAATATTTAAATTCAACTAAAACATTTTTTCTTGTTCTACGCGTAAGTTATTATAGTAACGAAACTTTAAAACCAGTACAAATAGTTACAAGGAAAAAAATCCACACGTGTATTTATAATCTACCTTGAACCTGCCATAAAAGGCGTTTAGTTTAGTTAACAAAAGCTCAACACGAACTAACTTAATTTAGTTATCACTGGCAAATACACTAAAAATGTCCACAAGTAGGATTTTAAACTTTTAGATAGTAATATTTTTTTGTTCGTTACAATATTTGACTTATAAAACATAGTATTTACATTATAATTCATACAGCAGTACTCACCAACTACACACACCAGCGATTTGTAAAGATTGTATAAAAAAAGAAGCATGAAAAAGAGTTACACTGGTTTAGTGCCAATAACTTGCTTTTAAATAGTAGTAAAACTAAATGTATCAGGTTCTTTACTAAGAATGTTCAACAAGTAGAAACCAGGGTTTTGATGAACAATAAGGAACTTAAAGTAGTTAATGAAACTGTTTTCTTAGGTATAACATTAGATGCTAAGTTACAATGGGGTCCGCATATAGAAACTTTATCTGGTAGACTTAGTTCGGCAGCGTATGCTGTCCGCAAGATTCGTCAACTGACCGATGTTGACACCGCGCGTTTAGTATACTTCAGCT
The DNA here is from genome assembly GCA_000313835.2 of Heliconius melpomene melpomene. NCBI lineage: Eukaryota > Metazoa > Arthropoda > Insecta > Lepidoptera > Nymphalidae > Heliconius > Heliconius melpomene. The sequence continues at coordinate 200,014 of HE668945.1, read as the reverse complement.
ATTTTCATAGCATTATGTCTTACGGCCTATTACTTTGGGGTAGTGCCGCTGACATAGATACCATTTTTGTGCTCCAAAAACGGGCTGTCCGAGCAGTCTATAAAATGGGTCCACGGGAGTCACTAAGGAATAAATTCAAAGACTTTAACATCCTCACACTACACTCCCAATATATTTACGACAACTTAGTATATGTGCATAAGAATATTAATAAATTTAATAAAAACAGTGACCTCCATCAATATAATTTAAGAAATAGAAATAAGCTTGCTGTGCCCTTCTCTAGGCTCCATAAAGTGTCTCACTCATTCGTAGGTAAAAGTATACACTTTTATAACAAACTTCCAAACGACGTGGTTAATTTATCACTGAACAAATTTAAAAAAGTGGTAAAGCACAGGCTCTGCCAAAAAGCTTATTACTCTGTTAAAGATTATGTTCGCGATAAAGATGTTTGGAAATGAGTTGCTCTATTTCTAAGTTAAAATTGTTAATTGTGATTTATAACAAATGTTGGCATTTAAAAAGAGTGGCCATGAGTTTCTTTGCCTGTATCTTCTCATGAGCTCAACCATTTGAACGGGCTTTTTTCAAGTCAAAATTGCACATTTTTTCTGGTTATTTTGTTTTCCATTTTTTTTTTATCTTTTATGACATGTCCAAGTGAATGTTAAGCATTTTTATGGAATAAAGATATTTTGACTTTGACTTTGAGTGAATTAGATTAATCTAAGCAAGTAGTTTGGGATTACCAACGAATTAACCAGAAATATGTTTCGAGTTAATTTGTACGCAGTAAAAGTAGGAGCGAGAGGTATAAAGGGTACTACTATATAATACTAAAGATGGCCTTTCTAGAATTAATACATTTCTGAAACGTATTTCTAAGGCGACACGAGTGGGATCATTCCAAATTTGGCCCTTAAACCTAAAATTTGGGTTATAAGACCCAAAACCTGCTCTAAGTTTCCATGGATTCATAGAGGACCCTTCTGATACTGATGATGATCTGATAAATGCAAAGTAATTACTTCTCAGAGTGCAGTGGTTGGAGATTTAACTTACGAGTCCAATTTAGAATATTTCAGACGAGGTCTTACCTGTAAACAAAAAAAGATAAATTATTAGAAACAAATTTTCCACTCCAATAAATAAAATAAATAGGCAATTGTGATTTAGACTCGTGATGCGATATTGAAATCTGAAATTATGTTTTAATATTTGATGCAAAAGGTCAATGACATAATAATCGAGATGAACTCAACAGACAACCTAATTTATGCCTACATGTACACAATTATAGAAAAAAAATATGGGATATGTGTATATATATTATAGATTTGCATCTAGTCTTAAGTTTAGTTCAGCAGTCTAAAAAAAATTTAAGTTTTTAGATGCAAATTAGTTATTGCCTTTCTTCTTTCTGTCATAGAAAGATATGAATACAAAAATATGAGAAAGTAATTATAAAATCTATAATATCATGTGAACAGTGATTTTCTTACAGATCACAGATAATTTCCATTTTTAATTCTACTTTAGTTTTTACGTCTAATATTGTTATAGCTAAGCATGACTTCACGATTTAAGTGGATAAATCCAAGTGTATTCTCACCGCCTGTCTGTATTAACTAAAAAGTGTCTATGAAATTATAATCTATAAAATTTTCCTATTTTCCCATATTAGTAATGTTAAATACATTTATTATTAAGGTATAATGCCTTTTTATATCGAAATATCTTCCCAGACCTTACAACAAAGTAAATTCCCAACTCTCACAAGTAATTAGAGGCCGTCGTGACGCATATTCGGTTCCCACTCGAGGGAATGATAAAAAAGGTAAACGATTTAAAAAAACGCGGCGTTGATTTCCGCCCGCCACGCAATATCTTGAAATTGTGCTGGAAAGTGTAGAACGCAGTGTCTTAACATTGGGTTCTGTCTGCCTACCCTGCGGGAAAATGCGTGAAACTACCCAAGTAATTAAATATAATTCACGCTGATATTACAGAGTTGCAAAAAGAAAGTGCTCACAGTAAATGTCAAGTGAAAAACTACTTTTTACGTAAATATAACGACATTTCACTTAAAAGGTAAACTGGTTGCTCATGCTGCGGGACTTGTTGATATATTACAAGCTTTTAGTAAATCATATCAGTAGGGAATGATGTTTTTATTTTTTTGTTATGAAAAGAATATTAGCTCTAATGAGGCCTATGATTTTTGTGATTTTTACCCAGTTTTAATGAATATCGCGTAGGTTTATCCATATATGGTTAGTCAGTCAAAAATCTCTTTACTAAACCACCATTTTATTTCTGGCGAAATCTAACGCCGCAGTGAAGCTAACTAAACCCAGTTTCATGTATAAAAAGCGTACATTTAAAACATAATTCGAATTCACGACCATCGCAGAAAGTCAGATACTGTCCCAGTATAGTATATTTATATTTATTGCTTATCTTAATGTCAAACTTAAGCATAAACAAGTATACTGACCATATCAAAGTAATAGTCGAGACGCGACTTATCGCTGGAACATTAGCTCAGCAGCACTTGCACCGATAACGGACTAAAACTATGTATATACCGCTATGTATTTACATTCTTAGATCTTGACACTATCGTACCTCAGTGAAATGTCTGATTGTAAGCATTAGTTGTGGGTTCGATCTTCAAATGTTAACACAAAAAAATGTGTTTCTTATGTTTGGGAAGCTAGAGAGCGGCGTTAAGTTCAAACACTCTGTTGTAAAACAAAAATTAAAATAAGACGGAATAAACACTAGGTTTTCAGCGCTATAGTTGTAAATATAATCAAAGTTGCAATGTAATGTTGTGCTTATCATTTTGGATAAAAGAAGTATTTTTTCTTAATAACTTGAACTCGTACGTACTCGTTACTTTATACGTAAGTTTCATCTACATAGGTAGGTTATAGTACGGTAGGCAGAGAGAGAGAGAGAGAGTAGTATTAAGATATGATGTTCGGAAAAATGGGGAATTCACTTTTTGATCTATTTTCAATACATTGTGTGTTGTAAGGCGGACCTTAACGCCGCGCTTTGTCTTTGATTAGGACAAGGGAGTAAAGGCAGCGGGGAAATAAAAGTATTATGAGTCATTCCGCGAGTGGTAATCAAACCCAGGACCGTTACGTTTATGTTCAGAGTTCAGACGTTGTGCGGCAACGCCATAATGGCCTCTAATCAATAAATGCGTATAAATAAAAAAAACATCTAAATCTAGCATTTCAATTAAAAAATAACACAGTAATCAACAGTTACTTTTTCAGCCTAAAGTAAATAGTAAGACTGTTTCGTTGCGCAGGCGCCGGCGCCCGATACCAACCAATACTATTTATGGCAAGGAATGTTTTAAGAAAACACCAATGAACTGTCAAGCAATTAAATATAGACTCTATTTTTGGGTGATTAGAATATATAATCGCTTATAATTAAGGTATAATGTGTTCTTCGAAATGTATTGCTTTCTGCATACGAATTAGTTATATTAATGTCTAATGAATGTACATATCATATTTTTGTACGATCGAACATTTTATATATCCAATATAGGTGGAGTGTGACGTGATTTTTCTTTTCTCTTTCTCTACTTAATGGTTTTATCAAACTGTGTTTTGTCAAAAAAATATAATAAAATAACTTTCTTATAGGCTGGAGTATATATACAATTAATAGGGGGCACCAAATATATATACGCTTAGAATTGAGAAACTCCTCCGATTTTTTCGGTTAAAAAAATTTTTTCATTCTTAAAAGTAGGAAATAATTGAAAAATAGTTTACAGTAATAATTATCATTAAAAATATTTGATTTCACATTCAAAAAAAATCTAATCATAAGCCTAATCTATGAGATAATCAGTTATAAACAGAATGTTTTAATATTACATGCTTAATCGTCTATGTTTTTCTATAATCTCGTAAGTAAGACATCAGGGAGACACGAAAATATTTTTTTAGGACTGTATATATTCAAGGCCGCCGTGCTGCCGGGGCATAAGGCGCTGTAACGCGACGGTTGTGGATTCAATTCCCATTCAGAAAAATGAGTTATTATTTATTAATATTTTCACTTATTCGCACTGGAACCAAGGCAAAAGCCCTGCGTTCAGTTCCACTATTCAACATGCCTCAAAAAATTTCGCGGAAAGTAGGGAATGTAGTGTCTTAACACTAGGTCCCTCCCCCTAGGGATACGTCGTGAATATGTGTAATAAATACAACAATAAAATTTACCTTTTTCTATCATTTTTTTATTTCTTTTCATCAATAGACCACTGAGTCTCCTGGCGCCACCCAGACGTTTGACCGCCAATTGATAACGATAAAAAACCGATAAGCCTTATCATTACCAACAATAACATGAGGCATAAACTGAGGTGAATAGTGCTATTATTTTTTTATGACAATTTCAAAACTTTAACTGGATTTATGGCTTTGTTACGTGGTAGGTAGACTATTATGTTTTTTATGTGTCTTGCTTTGAAGATACTTGTATATAGGTACCTATGTTTGTTCGGGTCAGTGTATAGGCTTAGAATGTTAGAATATTATATTATTATTATTGAGATATTGATTTTTAATGGCAGTTTGGATCTTCGGTTTAATCTGTCTAATAAGATGGACACAAGACTATTCTGGGATGGGCAAGGAACGACACGACTAGACCAAACCTCCTACTTTCCATATATCTACGCCCAGTGCAATAGACTTCTGAATTAATAGTCTTGTATGCCATATTTAATCTAATTAATACTTCATATAACATAAGCCTGATTCATCAATAACATACGTGGAAACGTATCAAATGTTTTTTCATAGAATATGGTTGAATGGATATAAGAAATTTACTACAATGAGAATACAAAATGTCGTATGATATTAAAAATGAACCAAAAAGTGAATGAGAGCGTCGAATGTCATAATATAATGTTAAAGAAGATTTTGAAAGGTGCCGGTCCGCTATTTACTTTTCAGAATAAAATATCAATAGAGGAGAGAGAGAGAGAGAGTGAGAGAGAGAGTGAAGAAATGCTCAACCATTTGTCATAAAATGTATTGGAAACTCTCGAGGCATAATATTGTGGTGAGTGGCAGAACTTAACGCTGCGCTTTGGTTTCGTTACCAGAACGAGGAAATTGAAATATTATATATCTAATCCACGAGTGGGAATCAACCCACAATCAAATCACGTTTACAATCACACGCTAAACCAAATTAGGGGAGAGCGGGGCCAAAAGTTCCGATTTTTTTTGACCTCAAATATTACTACGAATACTTGATTTTAGTATTTATACAATATAATCAAATTCAACTTACATATCTAGACTTGCAATTAAAACAGTAATTTGTGGTATTCTCTGTAAGACTTTTTTATTATGATTTTTTTTATGACTGAAGTCGGAAAGTAACAACTTACCCCGACTTGGGGCAAGTTGTTAACAGACTGGGGTAAATTGTTACCATATTTTTAAAGCTATTATTTGCAAAATAAAAAATAATAAATAATCGAACAAAGCCTGTTTATTTAAGGAATAATCAACAGTATCATAATAATTACCAGGCGCAAAAGCAAATCTTTTTTAACCGACTTCTGTAAGAAAAGGAGATTATCAATTCGACTGTTTCTTTTTTTTATGTATGATACTTCATAACTTTTGATTAGGTGAACCGATTTTTATGATTTTTTTTTATTTGAAAGTGCTTCCCATGTGGGAACTAATTTTTTTTTAAATTTTATTTTTGACAATAGTATCTTTGAGAAAATCACATAAGTATTAAATTTGTATTGGTACGTGTGCGACAAAATGACTAATAACTCAATATCACGCCAACCGATTCTAATGATTGTTTTCTTATTTGAAAGGATACACTTCAAGGATAGTTTGATGAAAGTTTGGTTAGGTTCTGATTATAAAATCCGGTTAAAATTGAGAAAATTAGTTTTTATTTTGGTAAATATTAATTATACTGGAATAGTTACAAGGGAAAACTTTGTTAAAATTATTATCAGAAGTAAGATTCCCCATCGTTGCATTTCTTTTCAACCAACCTCAAAAAAGAAGTTTTCATTTTCAACCGACTTCAAAAAAGGGAGAGGTTCCCAATTCACCCGAATATTTTTTATGTATTTTCTTGTTAATATGCCAAAATGTTAGTTCCCACAAAAATAATACCTAATTGAGTCAAGTTTTACATATCACAACAGATGCCACTCGTTAACAACCACTACCACCACAACAAACACTCGTTTAAGAAGTATCCTTTTAAGGTTACTTATCACTTGAAATTGTAAAAAGAATTAATTTTGAACAAAAAAAATCGAATCGAAAAACAGCGGAACTAAAAAGTAAAAGATAATTTTACATAAAATAAAACTTATTTTGATTTTGTTAAACCAAAATAATAAACAAAAATTTTATACCTTTAGGTTTTCGCACTTAATATGTATATGTGATTCTTTGGTAACAGTTTTTATCTTATTCCTGCAATCTTTGAAAACTACATCCGCTGCTTTTTGCATCAACTCATATGACACATAACCTCGAGTTGATTTCCGAACATAAGTCCGCATGTTACTAAATTACAATATTTTTTAGTATGAAAAATTACAATATTTACATCCCATTATTGGTACAAATGAATTGGCGAAAGTTTTTCGTTACAACAACAGGTCACAACATGCCCCAAAAAAAGGGAACATCTAGCCCCAAAAACACGTGTTGAAAAAATTTAATATAAATAAGATATAGAAAACACATATAATTTACAAATAGTGTTCCGAAATAGTAGGTAATATAATGTAAAAAAAACACTAACATACTCGAGGCTAATCGTTAAAATTTGTGAGATAGACCAAAAATATGAAATGCAAAAATATTTACAATCGTGCACCAACGACACCTGTGTGCTATTCCATTGGTTTCGGATGCCACTGGATTGTTCAATATGCTGGCCATGGGTGCGCTATCACATTGCATTTCACTATATGTTTACTAAATATTCCTATCACTTTTCTCCGCGAAATTATTTCCATCGGAACAACTTACGTCGGTAACTTTTAGCCCCGCTCTCCCCTACTCAGTAAAAAAATCGAGTATAAAAATATGACGATGCTTAGATTTTCATATTTAACTAAAATTAACTAACTAATTGCCATAATATTACACTGATCAATTACAATGTGGACGCGATAAGGCAAATTACTTTAAAATAACCATTTTCTCACAATAATGACAGGTACCTATCAAATTTACCTACCTTATATTGTGTAACGAAACAAACCGTTAACTTTTGGTATCGATATTATCTTAGATAAGAGCGCGGGCACTCGTGGCCTCGTTTGATAAGATATCAATATAAACAGAGTTCTGGGTATTTCGACATTTTCCTCCTTTACTTTATTTTTTAAGCAAGAAACTTAAGACATTCCTGTAATTTTTTTTTCGATTTTGTTTTACATTAATTTGTCATAATATGGTATTTAAGTTTCTTTATTTAGCAAAAAACCGCCTCAAAATGACTTTTAAGCTTTAATTAAAATTGTTGTACTATACATTACATTAAATATAATCTAAATTAGATCAATTAAAGTTAATTAAATTTGAAAATTTCTATTTCTATTTAAAAATTCTATTTTACCAACATTTATATTTTTGTAAGTAAAGTCGCGTGTATTGCCAGTTTAGTATCTACCATAATAATCCTTTCACATTAAGATATATTTATTTGTATCCATTTCATCAAAGACAAGACTTAAGCGCTATCGACACTGAACAGATTTAAATTAATACACAAAGCTCATTCTAATCGATTACTCTTGTAAAACATGTATCATTTATCTTCAATTTATTTGAACATGCCACGTTCATTTGTATTTTTAACGAGGCGAATGTAACAGTATAGTAAAGTTAGTATATGAAGCTTGTATATATTGTACTAATCGTACCTCACTGCTTTGCCCGCGTGGACTTTTAGATGTAAAATTTGAAATGTCGTTATTTTCCCACTTTTGTTAATTTTAAATTTCAACTTTCTAAGACCTCTAATATAAACTACTCTAATGTTTTGTTTTTTTTTTATGTTTTAAATTATAAATGAAAATGGCATCTCAAGATCGATCTCAGAGTTGAGAGCGGATAAATAAGGGCCGAAGTCCAGTAGTGTGCGCTTTCTGTCAGTCACTCAGTAACGGAAGAGTTAGCTCTATATTTAAAGTCATACAGTTGGACGTTTCACTACTGTCAAAACGATTGTGGATCCAAATTCTATACAAATTCAAGCTTGATAATAAACTATGAATTTGTGTTGTTTTTCTCATTATGTCACATATTACTTATTCGTATTTTTTGTATGCGTAGGAAATTAACACTACTTTAATTATTTCCTAATTTCCTGGAAGTTTAAGATAGTTTTCTTCATTAGTATTTTCCTTTCTCAATTGTTCCCTAAAAATATAATTTCATTATCAAAAAATGTCATCTACATACTTCACAAAGAATGTACCAGAACCAAATTTCACTTTACACTCAAAAATTTAACCAAACCGTTAATTAATTAAGCAATTTAACACAAAATTACTCACTCTCGCAAAAGGAACTTTTCAAAATCGCATACATTTTTCACTGACACGATCCATACGCTCTTTTATTACTTATTAAAAGCGTAAAAAATTAAAACTGTTGATATAAAAATGAGTTAAAAACATTATAAAGTATTATAAGTCAGGTATCATTTAATTAATCAGTGTAATATAAAACGCTATCGACAAGATATATTATGTTGGTATCAGAATGTAATTACTGTCTTACTTTTATGTATGTTGGTACCAAAGATATTAAGTACATCTTTGGTACCAACATACATAAAAGTAGTAAGTGTTGTGTTTTCTTAAATATATGTAGTCGGAATTAAAGGACTTCTTCAAATTTATTGACTTGAATTATTTATTTTGGATGGTTCTTTTACACTAGATGATCGTAGATTCGATTCGTATTCGGGAATTTACATTCTAAATAAACAATTGTTTAACATGTTTCTAATTATAATTACCGAAAAAAGGTAAATAGAAGTCAGTAGTGATTTTTCTCATTTTTCACTATTTTAGATTTTTCAGTATTCTAAAATATCAGAATATTTAAGGATGAATATTATAGTAATTTTGATATAGTATAATGTATATAGACCTAAGCAATGTACGGACAGATGGTTGATTACAAGATAATTTGTTTGGCCCGAGGGAAACATCACGGCTTTTCAGATCGTTTGAGAAAGCACCATTTCTGCATATCGAATCTATTGTGCAACGTTCATTTGCGTTGAAAATAAATCCATTTTTGCCTTCGGCGTTGTGCCTTGGTCTAAATTATCTTAGATCTGCCAGCATTATACTGTTAATATCACATACGTTGTAACGCGATTAAATATATGGAGAAGGAGTGGATGGATATCATCATCCATTCCTCATCATCCAGACAATCATCCATTTGGATGAAAATAATATACCTAGTCTAATAGGGTCAAAATTGTGGTTATCAATTATATGTTTACATGTTATATGTGCAAAACTTTGGGTGATTGCCGTCGATACTACTACTGGGTTCAGCAAATTAAAAATAAGTATATAGTTAGGTTAGAGAGTGTAGGGAAGTACTAAGAAAGGATTTCTTGAAATCTTTATGGGAACGGAAATGTCAGGTCCATTTTATGTCACTCAAACAAAGTTGCCATTGACAATGAGTTTAAGCTAAATTTTTAGAAACTTATAGAAATTTTGTGATATATGCATATGCATAAGCTATATAGCTTAAATATTTTCAATAAGTGGAAGTGTTTTGAGGGCACGGATTCAAATCCGGTAGGTTCGCACAAAATTTCAATACATAAGTCATAAGCAAGTATTTCATTATAATTTATATGTAATTGCTTCATTGTTTCATATTATCTTTTAATACGTACATTGTTCAAAGGCGACGTGCAGTTGTTACTTAGCGATACTAATGTGATGTAAAACAGATAAGTATAGTTACAAAACTCTTTTACTTTCTGTAATTTGCCTTACATTAGGATTTAACATTTTAAAATATATTACTCTGATTCTACTTAGGTTTTTACAGTAAATTTCTTACAATAACGTTGTAAACATTAAAAATAATCTTTAAATAGGCATAAAATATAAGAAGGTTTAAGGTTAATGCGTAAATTTCACAACAGACACTCCGAGATAAATTCAAAAATAGTTTATACGCGTTGAGAGTATCACAGTTCATCTAGAATGCCGGCAGCGGTTAGATTGTTCTGATAATTTAACTACTGGTTTTATTACTATATTCATAAAGCCATAAAAAAACATTGCAGGGAAGTCTTATTAGTAAATGCACTATACTTATTTAATAAAAATTCAGTAAAATTTAAAAAAGAAAGATTAATATCTAGTATGTTTAATTTATTTTTAATTACATTCATTATATAAACTAGGTAACAAGGAATATATAGATATTTTTTTAAAACAGTAGAAAATAGTTTCTACACCGTTGTTACAAGTGCTGGTAGAATGTAGTGCTCGAACGAACTATAAATTAAATTAGCTTAACTCGAGTGGTTTACTAGCAAACTCTTCACTATTCAGGTCTAAATTCTTATTATCAAATCAGCTCGGTGATATTATTAAATTGTCACCTAACTCAAATTTCATGATATAATTTGGTATTTAAATTTCTTCCGCTTTCAAAAGGATTATTAAGTTGCCTGGACACGATTCGCTTTAGTGTCTTGAAAAGCCTTTTAAAAACGGGAGAAATTTACAAAATTAGAATGATTACTATATTTCTTAATTTCAAACTATTATTATTTAAAAGACTAACTAAAAAACTAAAGGTACCTTTTACTTTCGTAATCCCACAGTGGCTCTTATCACAGATGTCATCATCAAGTGATATAAAAATTCTTTCCTAGAAATATGCTTCACTCTTTATACTTTTGTCGCTCAGATAAGAATGCATACTTTGATAGTTATCATAATACTTGAATTAAATTAAAGTGTGTTCATGATATTGTTAGTCTTGAGAACACTTAACGTGTTAGATCTTTTTTGGTATAATTAATTTACTTTAAATAATTAATATAAATTTATCTTCCTATAAACTAAACCAGATTCGAAACATTTTACAGTGAAAATGAAATATTCTCCTAGATAAACTGAACACACAACTATTGTGACCAGAAAAAAGGTTCCCATTTTGCCACGAACGCATCCATATAATCCTAAACGTGTTACATATTTCCTGTTTAGCCATATATATACACCTATATATGTAAGTAAGGCATTCAAAAGATCCACATCCTGTTGCAATTTTGATAATAATCACGCTGGTCCAGTGAATTGCAAGCGTCACGTCAGTCAGCGTTGGGAATTTCTATAGAGTAGCGAGATAATTTTGTCAAAACAATTGTTGCAAAATGACTGACCGCGATATCCGACGTGTATTGTACTGTACATCCTGTATGGACCAAGGTCACTTAATTGGTGATATTTATGGAAAAAATAACCGGCCATGTGCGATTTATATATTTTATGCAAAATACTAATTAAAATATTGTATTGTCACTTCGAAGCCGACTGTAAATTGACGAGACTTAAAAAACATAAATGAAGCTTATAAAAAGTATTTTAATAAAACTTAATCTATATATATAAAATCGAAAGGTCACTCACTCATCACGAAATCTCAGAAACTACATGTGCTAGGAATCTGAAATTTTGCATACGAGTTACTTATAGGACGTAGGTGCTCGCTAAGACGGGAATTTGTAATATTTGACTTCTAAGGGGTTGTTTTTGGGGTTGAAAGTTTGTATGAAACTTCTTTACTACAAATGCTAGAAGTCTCAAATTTTGCATGGACGTCACTTATAAGACGGATTACACACGGAAACGGGAATTTCCAATACTCCACCCCTAAAGGGTTGTTTTTAGGGTTGGTAGTTTGCATGAAACTTCGTTACTATAAGCGCTAGGAGTCTTAAATTTTCTATGGACGTCACTTATAGGACGCAAGTACACACGAAGACGGGAATTTCCAATATTCCACCCCTAAAGGGTTGTTTTTAGGGTTGGTAGTTTGCATGAAACTTCGTTACTATAAGTGCTAGGAGTCTCAAATTTTCTATGAACGTTACTTATAGGACGTAAGTACACACGGAGACGTGAATTTCCAATATTCCACTCCTAAAGGGTTGTTTTTAGGCTTGAAGTTTTTATGAAACTTCGTTACTATAAGTGCTAGGAGTCTGCATGAGCGTTACTTATAGGAAGTAGTTGTTAACTAAGACGAGATTTTGCTAAATTTGATACCTAAACATGTAGTTTTGGGGTTGATATACAATATATGCAATTTCGTAATTACAAGTGCTGGTCAAAAGTCTCAAATTTTACATACGAATTATTTTAGTGTCTACGTGCTACCCTAGATGGGATTTTGACATGGATTTTGAAACAAGTTTTTTTTCGAAATTCGACCCCTAAGGATGTGTTTTTCGGCATATAAGTTGTAACATCTATTAACTATATAATGTATTTCATATTCTACACATAATTAAAGGATATAAAAGCGAAATCTGCACATGAAAAGTATAGGCCTTCGTGGCGCAGGGGCACAAGGGTGTGGGTTCGATTTGCACTCGAGGTAATGCATTATTGTACATTAATATTTTTATTTCTTCGCTCTAGCAGCAATTCAAAAGCTGGCGTGAAGTTTGGCCACCCAACACGCAATGCCTCGAAAAATTTAGTGAAAAGTGGGGAAAGGAGTGTCTCAACGTTAGGTTCCCTTTGCCTATACTCTGTGCGGGATACAGCGTGAAGCTGAAAAAAGAAAGATAAAGAGGCCAGTCGTGGTGCAGAAGCACGAAAGTGTTATAGTAAATGCGACTGGTTGTAGGTTTTATGTCTACTCGAGGAAATGAAATATTTATTTAAATTTATATTTTCATTTCTTTGCTCTGATGTCGAGGCAAAGCGTGACGTTGAGTTCCATCACTTAATACGCAATGCCTCCAGAAATGGGCGGAAAATAGGGAACGGAGTATCTTAGCTCTCGATTCCTTCGGCCCATCCCACTGTGCGCTGGATACAGCGTGAAGTTGATTATAAAGATATAAAAACTTAAGAATTAGGTCCATTAATATATCGATAATATAGGCTTAAAATTACTTAATTAATTAATTTTTGTCTCCGATCGCGAATCATGCAAAAGTGGTATGATGGATGCTGGCAAAACCAAAATGTCAAGCCTTTTACAGAATATTGGATGCTCACCGATTCAAATGGCTCTAAGTTGTATGCAAACATATGGTTCCAAATGATACTCGGGTGCATGCCTCGAGATGAGAACAGTACTTCATTTGAGGTCGATCTTGGGATCTTTACATTACCAATCGGTATTTTGACGTAAAGTAATGTCTCGCTCTGCCGGTGACTCCCAGTGTCTTTGATGCTTACTCTTGCTCTTAGATAGTTACTCGAAACGTTAAAGCCCAACATGTTCATACTGAGAGTATATGAAAATTTTTTTTTTTGTTTAAATTAATAATGCTCTATAACAAAAAATTACATAAAAATGATAAGAGCCCTATCAGGAATGAATCCCCGTCAAGGCCAGTTATTTCATCTTTAAGTCTGTTTTTTGTTCTTTAATCCCTAATCGTTAATATATGTATTTACAAAAAAATACTTATAACCGATATTAAATCTTAGGTAATGTAGGTTGCATTCTTTTAAATCATTAAAAAATCTTATAACAATTATGCTAATATGGTACCAAAGTTATTGAAATATTCATATTAGAAATCACTAAGTGCGCTGCAAACATGAAATATTAGAACATAAAGTAATTCAGTATATTGAATAAATAATTATGTAGTTCAAGCGGGCGAAGCCGCTGGCGGTTGCTAGTATTATATAACCCAGACCAGAAAAGGTAGAAAAACCTACCCTGTGAAATGCAAGATATGTGAATGATATAATTTTGATAAGTTATTAAATTAAATCAAACCAACGAACAACCTTTATTTGGTTTGGTTTTTTTTTGTGTAAATTTTAAAATACTATAAGTTCTCCTTCCTCGTTAGCCTCTTAAGGAAAAGAATTTACAAAAGATAAGATATGAATCGGTCAATTGTGTAACCCTTTGTAAGTTGTTCAATTGAAAAAAAATTTTTTGCTTCGCATTTCTACCAAGAGCGTGATTAATTAAAATTTATTATTTTCTTGCTAATTTAATTTGGATACAACATGAACAGTTAAAATGTGTTTGATGTTTCACGTATCGTAGAGTAGGCAGGGAAAACTATTGTTAAGACACTCTCCACTATTCTCCATTTTCGCCAGGAAAATTTTACGCCGCTCATAGTTTCATTAGAAATGAGAAAATAATAATAATTTAAATATAGTAATTGATACAGCCCCACGAATAGAAATCGAATCTGTTTTAGGTTCGATCCTGTTACGTTTTTAGTCTAATGTGCCACTGCGCCATAACGACAAATAAATTATTTATTAGTGTAAGAACTGTCTATAACACTTTCTTATTATTACTTCGAAAACGCATAGAAATTCCACTTAGCGAGTGAACAACAATGCAACCTGTGCCTTTGTTCTGTATTCAATGTTAGCAATGGACGCCGCGTCGCGTCGCATAGATTTATATGCGTATTTGCATTGGACTTTAAGGGTCAAGTGAACAAATATTTCAGATATATACATATTTGGGTTAATATTTATGAGATTAAGTTTTCTAAAAAAGTTATAATAAGAAATCGTCGTGGTACAGTGGCACACCATAGCATCTAGCTTTGGTAACAAGACGAAGTGTGGCGTTAAGTTCCGGCACTTGCCGTCTAAGTCGTAAGTCTTAAGAATTGAGCGATGCGTGAGGAATTTATTGTCTTAAGGATGGTTGGTGTGGTTGGTTTCTCCTGTCTCAGGTCTCCACAAACAAGAACACTTACTCTAAATACTGTAATCAACTCTTAGAGCAACACGTTCCCACTATTTAGTCCACATCAGACATTTACAACCTGTTTTAAAACAAATATTCCTATATACTCATAAAAGCCGTTTACTAAAATGGCAAGTAAGGAAAAAACGGTTACATCTGTGCAAACACTCCACGGTTACCATGTCAGGCACTGCCTTGCCGGCCGTTGAACTTACACAATAGCTTGTATGAGAGACATCTGTGTAATTGTTGGCTGGAGTGGTTGGAATAACCTAATTTCTTACTTGTCTTCATTATAGTGCATTTGGCGTCTGACTGAACGCGTTGCTCTTGGGTGTGAGTCCTGTTTTGGGATAATTATAGCTATAATACGGAAATATCTTAAATTTAGGTTTCCTGATTTCCTTTGCCTATTCTGCTATATGCAGGCTAAAAAGCTAAAAAAATCTATAATATCTGGTAGTACTTAACACGGCATTGGCTCAAACAGAAAGCTCAATATCTTTATGATCAGGGAATTCTGTATTTATAAATACAGGATGAATATTTTCACAAGTTCTAGCAGATTGAGAAGAAACCTTTTTCGATTTAGAGTAGACTTTATTGATAAATGATAGAAAATAAGGACTCAATTCATTTATGTTTTATCATTGTTTTTTAGTCATTTATATATCTTCAATGTCTCTTGCAACATTTCTTTACTTAACACCTGGTACGAAAATATACCACCATAGTAGAATATTCTTCAATATAAAAAAAAAAACTACTTTTAATGAATTTAAAGAATTTACTGTTTCTGACTATAATTTGTGTGGTCGCGTGTATTTTTTTTAAATTAGCTGTTTCAAGTGCCACTTGTGAACATATGTTCGCGCAGGAAGGAAGCTAACTATTAAGTTGCTTTAGCGGAAATTAACGTTATAAATTAGTAGTCCTTGGAAACTTTGGTGGAGCATTCTTAATATGTCTAAATTTGATATTAAAGCGATGGTTGAACGATCTTTTGGGTATTCCTTTCTAATTGTTACCAGAAAAAGGAATTTAAAAATAAAAAAACTGTATTGATAATAATAAAAATATGAATAACTTTCAATCAAACAAGTAAAAACGATTTATTCGAAATCTTAAACATGGAAACTCTTATATTACCATTTACTAATATATGAACAATATAATTTCACTTTAGTGCATTTTAAAAGATTCAAAAGACTGAAATTTCATTCATAAATGTCATCGTAAAAGTTCTTTTACTTGCATCTTTAAATATATTGGCACTTGTTTAAGGCAGTGTGTTAGTTTAAACGCGATAGTTGTGTGTTCAATCCAAACTCGGAAGAATGAATTATTTTCATTTTCCCGTTCTAGCCAGACAAAGCCCGGCGTTGAGACAATGCCTTCAAAGAGGTCAGAAAGCGGAGAACACTCTTGATAAGCCCAAAGCCAATTCAATAATTATTTTATTTCCATACGCCTTCTGTTATATATGTACTGATTATATGTAGTAGTTGTACTACTGGCATAGACAATTTGGTGATTCATTTGGGAAACTATTTTAACGACAGAGAATGACGGGAAAATTTAATAAAAACGTTTCCTTTCATTTAGCGTTTGCTAATAATAAACATTTTTTTCACACTTCACACTGTATAACGCACATAGCAGGGTAGGCATAGGGAAACTGGGAACCTAGTGTAAAGAAACTCTGTTCCCTACTTTCCGCCGCCGAATTCTGGAAGCATTGCATGTTGAGTTTCAGAACTCAACGCCGGCAACTTATAAGCACAGTGTTTATATGTGTGTATGTCACATTCAGAAATTTCTTAAGAAATAAGTTATATTTCTGTATAACATGATCTTATATTGAAATTTATTTTTTTCTTATACGTATATATATACATATACTCTTTATATAAAGTAATTAAATTAGCCCTGTTGCCCTCAATTCGTTTTCACTTAATATTTTTTGAACACGTCAATCAATTACAAGCAACAATATTAATTATTAATTTAAGTGATTTATTGCCATTCATTTAGAGTATTGATTGGTAAACAAAATTATGCCTATAAAAAATATTGAGGCCAGTTGTGCACAAACTGTGTTACTGTAGACGCGACAGGTTGTTGGTTCCATTTCCAGTCGAGAAAATGAAATATTTAATATTTCCATTTTCTTCGCTCTGATGTCGACGCCAAGCGCGGAGTTAAGTTCCGCCACTCAGCACACAATACCTCTAGAATCTAATTCAGAGGAAAATGGGGAACGAAGTGTTTTACGTCATTTACGTCCCTTTTCCTTTCCTACTACGTGCGGAAAAAGCGTAACGCTAAAAAAACATTAAATGCAGCTTACCATTACGCCTTATCAATATTTTTTTACATTGGCCATTTAAAATGGCGACAGTAATCCATTTATATTGGCAACGTGTAATTAGCGAACAGATTGACATTCAAATGAGGTGTTTCGTAAATATCCTTATAGCTCATGCTTAATTGTATCGAGATTGCGTAATGGGGTGCTTTAGGGCCTGTGTTTTTTTATTAATTTGTGCTAAGTGGATAAAAATGTATTACTATAGAAGTGACTATAGGTTCAGAGCTTAAAAAGGGTAAAAGTATTCTAATATGGAGTAGTATATTACACAAAAGTACATATTTACTAAGTGACGATACTAAACAAATATTTTTAGCTAAGTCTTGCTTAAGAAAAAAATGATGTACTTGACTCTAAAACAGGGGAAAACTGAAGAATTAATAATAAATTTTTAGATTATTTTTCTCGCTACAAAACACAGAAGATGAAAATAAAAAAATATATGAAAAAGAAATTAAATTTAAAGAAAATATCACAAATTCCAAACAAACTAGTAAAAATTCTAAATAGCTTCTATACTATTCAGTAGTAGGTACATATCTAGTCATTTACACAACCTCTTCCCATTACTCATCAGTCATGCTCCACGAAGGCAGAAGAGGGCTTGTTTTAGCAAAAAACACATGGGTCGTGCGTCGTTTGACTGAATCGTGAGGGCAATTAACGTAAAAGATACTGTTTAGATCGGACTCTGAGTCCTTGCTTTGGTTAGTCACCTATCAAATTAAGTTCTCAAGACTAAGAATATAGGTTTAACTTTAGAAAGTTTAGTTTTTTATAAATAAAGTTTTTTTTATAGATTTTTGGAATTAATTTATTCTAAGTAATATTAACTATTAAACTTCAATGTTTCTTAGTAACATAATGCTTTACAATCATTTAGAATTGATTTATTTGATTTCATCTTCATAATTCATCCCAGCTGTGGAAATCGAACCCATAACCTACGTTTACAATCAACCGCTGTACCGCTGCGCCATGACATCCTCAATAATAACATGATTTATTATACAAAAATCTAATAATATTTATAACGTGCACAGATTTATCCCACGACATTTATAAAGACATTATTCATCCAGTCTAGAATGTAGAATCTAGAATGTAGGCATCTTCGTGACATTAAAGCTACCGGGATAAGTTGAATACCTAAGAGACTGTCAATCAGTGGCAAATTGCAGAGATTTCAAACTGTTTTAATTGACGGATCTATTTATATTTATATTATAATAATAATTTGTTCTAAGAAATAGAAACATCTAAGATTTTTCCTTTTTTTTTTCTTTAAAAATTTATCAATATTTTTTCAATTTCAAAGTTTTATGATATTTTAGAAGGAACCTGGTGACAAGATCGTCTCTTCTGCATGCTCTGCATTTTAGATTACCCATATATGATCACTGAGGTCGATTATATGTAATTTTTTGTTTTTTAGGGTATCGTATCTCAAAAGGTAAAAAATTAATTGTACTTCCTGGTGGGAGAATCCGACACGGACTTAACCAGTTCTTAACGTAAAATAAGTTTGTAAATTTAAAAATAAATATCACATTCACCTTGTCGTTATCATTTATAGTAAGTTGAGTTCGACTCAAAAATATTACATATTGTATAGTTGTATACCATAAAATGGGACTTAGATATCGAATATCGGCAAACAATAGGCCATTTGCCTGAACGTACAGCACTAGCGAGACAATGGGCACCGGTCATCACTAATAGAAATGTTTCTATGCCTAAGAGATTTTCATTGACAACGTGAAATAAAGAAAATCTTTGTTTTTGTCGAGGTCGTCGTGGCGTAGGAGCAACAAGGTGTGAATGTGGTGTTTAATTCCCACTCGAGGAAATAAATTATTATTTATTAATATTTTCATTTCTTCGCTCTGCCACCAAGGCAAAAACCTGGCGTTGAATTCCGTCATTTTGGCCATTCAAAATTTGGCGGAAAGTAGGAAACGGAGTGTTTCGTTCACCCAGGGTTATGTACAAAAATTTTTCGTTTTTTCTGAAATTTCAAGATGAGCTTAGCCAGAGAGAGCCCTTTTATTACTCAAATTAGTGGCCAACCTAACCAAATTTTGCCCATCCTTTAGGATTTAACCACAAATTTATAGTTTTCAGATAACAACGTCATTAAGATATATTCAGATAATAACCTCAATAAGATATATAGTTTTATATCCTGATGACGTTATCACATTTACCATAAAAATCATAGTGTAGATAGAATATCATCATTTCTGTTTTTTTTTCCCAAGTAGCCCTTTCAATATTGTAAATTGAATTGAAAGTGACGAAACACTACATAATTAATTAACCAGACACTAAAACCTAAAACTAAGACCGTTAGCCGCGTGGGCAAGTTTCCCAATTCATGAATGAAGTAGTCAATGCGGTCCTCCCACGCTGCTGTATCAATGAAAACTTGTGTTACGCCGTTCTGTCTACAAATATGGTTACAAAATCTTTAATAGTATTTATCTTTGACTTGGTTGGACATTTACAAGATGCAGTTGCGAAGTGTTTGGATCTTAGCGCGATGGTCGTGGGTTCGATCTCTCCCTCGAAATATTGTACACTATCGACCTGCTCGCGGCTTCTCTTCTCTCTTGAATTACGCAAAAATTCGTTGCCTATTTCAAATTATAATTAAAACGTGGTGAATGGATTGTTTTCATTCGAGATTGTTTTGTCAATTTCCTTTAGTTGATAGTATTTTTTTCCTCGAGTACTGGGAAAAAAACATTATCTACTAAGGTAAACACTACTGCGTTTATGTATTTTTTGCGCTTACCATTTGATTTTGTTTCAAATTAACAAAGTTTAAATAATTGAAAGTGATTACGATTTCATCAGGTTACGGTGCCTGTCCTTGCTTACCTGTAACAAAAAACATTTTAATTAGTTTACAAATTTAGCATTTAAGTAAATGGTTCAGAGTTGAACTTTATAATTATTAAATTTGACAGATACAGCCATTTGTCTGCCTTATCGATGGCTATATATTTAAACCTAACGGATTAGATATTTAAATAATCCTTTAGCCCTATTCATTAAACTGGAGGCAGCATTTTCCTTAAGTTAATCTATAGAATAGGCAGAAAAAGCTAAAATATTTAAAATAACAGTATAAAATCTGTCAATATTTAAAATCTGACACGATTCAAAATATATTCTTAATTACCTTAACTAAATAACCATAAATTATAACAAAAGGTGTCAAAAAACTTATATTTAAATTACGGTTCATAAAAAGTACCGACATTAAAAAAAGCGGAAGTGTTTCATTATCAACACGTAGAGTACAAAGTGCTTTAAAGCTTGTAACTTTCACGCGGCTCCAATCGCTGAGGCGATCAAATGGAACAGCGTTAATCATTTTACAAATGCTTACTGTACTTCGGTACCTTAAGATTTGATTATATATTATATTTAGGGAGGATTCATACTATAGTGCGGCACGTTTGAGAAATATTCTTGCGGCGTTCAGTTCCGCCACTCAACACGCAATGTCTCAGGAATTTGGAGGGTAGTGGGGATTGGCAGTGGTTTACTGAGGAATGAAGCGTCTTAATACTAGGTTTCCACGTTCCCTCTGCCTATTGTACTATGTGCGGCATATAGAGTGACACTAAAAGAAAAAAAAATCTTATATTCATTAAAAAAATCTTATATTCATGATAGTATGAGTTGTCGTGAATTGCACTATAGTGTGAATTCTTCCTTATAGTATCTTAATACTGGATTTTCTCCACGTCATGTATGGAGAAACTAAAACTACCAAATTAAATGCACATAAGTTTATAAACAAAATTGCTCCAGAATGTTAGAGGCAGTCAAGCTGACTGTAATAGATTGTTAGATTAGGCATTGTTGGGTTATAAGAATCGATTTGAATCGTGCAGCAAAAAAAAGATAAATTTATTTGACTTATTTTGATGACTTCTCTTCTCTTTGACTTAATTTATTTGACTTATTTTGATGACTCTTTCCAAACGAACTTTAAAATATTTAAATTTAACTTTAATGTAATTATAAATTTAGGTTAAGAACAGTATAGTGTTATCAATCTATTTTCTACTAGCTTCACACTGTATTTCGCACATAGCTCAGAAGGCGGAGGGAACCTGGGAACTTACTGTTAAGACACTGTGTTCTACATTTTTCTAGAAGCACTGAGTTTTGAATGGCGGAATTCAACGCCGCTAATACAATCACTCGAACTATATAGGTAGGTACAGTATATTTCATTTAGAACTGTCAGCACTCTAACAGCGATCGTGTCGATGTAAGATACACTGTCGTTGTAATTGCTTCCGACAACACTATGAAACTGTTAGGGCCGAGAATAATTACAATTTCGATATTCGATTTAGTTTCTTCTATTATCTGTTAATATGTTTTGTTTATATTAATTTTAGTACTTTTACTAGAGGAACTGGTATTGCTATCTAATATGATGAGATTTCTTCTGTTCTTTGGTATTCCGAACGTCCCATTTGGTCGTTAATTTCTTTGCTAAGGTCATGTGTATGGAACTCACGAAGTTCAGGTTGTATGGTTTTGGATCGTACAAGAGATGCAGGTTCAAATCCCGCTACGTTCAAATTTTTATATTTTCTAAAAAGTATTTTTCTATCCTAAGTGTGGAATAACACTTGTTACAAGATAGGCGATTGGCACGTTAAAAAGAGTGTTTCCGTTCCGACGTGACAGTTTTTTTATCCAATCCGCTGAGTATATAAAAATAAATAAATAGTGAATTAAGAATAGATATCTAATTATTATCAAGAAAGCGTGGAACTCGTCCAAGTATCAGGAGGTCGTTGACTTCTTATCGTTTTAGATTCGATAATGTTTTCAAATGTAAGTACGTATATTTTTTTTTCAGCTTCACTCTTGAATCCCCCTGCCTCTGCGCTACTATTGACCTACTATGTTAAACATTTTCATATATAAAGTATTTTTAAAAAAATTAACATAATTTTATGTATCAGTGTCAAGGTTAGTTGAATATTTGGTAATCTATATGCATGTTTAATAAGAAATAGATATGTGGAATCAAAAATCTATGCTTAAATATATAATATGATTATTAGTTATGTCAACAGATATTATATAGCCTGTTTCCCTTTTTCTTCAGCTGCATTTCGCCTTTTTCCACATATAGCAGAACCTAGTTTGAACGTAGAGGGAACTAACGTAGAGGGTAGAGGGAGGGGGAAGATACTGCTTCTTATTTCCCTTTTTTTAGCGTCGCCATCTAAACTTTTGAGTGCGTTGAGTGAGTCAATGCTGCACTGAATCTTGACACCAGAGCGAAGAAATGAAAATATAACTTTCATAAATATTGTATTTCTTCGACTTGGGATCGAACCCACATCCGGTCGCGTTTACAGGCACACACCTGTGCCCCTGTGCCACGACTGGCCTCAATACAAACTAAAATTAAAGCCTTGCGTAGAGACTTTGTATCTCGTACAATCATTATTTATTAAAGTCGAGTCGAGCGACGGGCGACGGGCGTATCAATCAAATAATTATATCACCGGGAAGGTATTACGTAATATCATTGTTATGATATCATTAATATTGATAGCAACACGTTACTAGGTGAATGTGGTTTCCTCTTAATATTCATAATCGAAATTCATATTTCCTTATATTTTTTACTTTATGAGGACGTAGTGGCGCAAGGTCAAAAGGATGTGACTGTGTGGATTCGATTCCCCATTCGAGGGAATTAATTATTATTCTTTAATATTTTTACCAGGGCGTTGAGTTCTGCCTCTCAACAACCAATGCCTTAAAAAATTCGGAAAGTAGGGAGCGGAGTGTCTTAACACTATGTTCCCGGCCGTGTGTGCGGGATACAGCGTGAAGCTGATATAATTTAATTTTTACTTTTTCCATCAAAGTTTCCACTTGTAGAACGTGTTCAGCTAAACAAAACCTTGACTTGTTTAAAAACACAAAAATAAAAGATGTCAGGCCGTTTGGATTTGAACCCACAATTGTCATGATATCCTATAGATAAGTGTATAGAAATAACTTTATATATATAATACTTAATATATAGTTATAGTTAAACGCTACAGGACTGACTTTGAATATTCATCGAAGTAAAATCGTTATCGTCGTTTTATTAATTCACACTGTAATTATACTAATATGGAGTCGTATATTTTTTTCTGTATGTTAATCAAAGCACTTAAGTTTTTATTTAGTTTTTTAATACAACATGATCAAATTAAGCTATTTTTATTTGATAAGTTTAGTTTAGTTTTCTCAAAAATTGGACAGAAGGTTTGGAAGAGAGTGTATTCACACTAGATTACCTCTGTATTTTAATAACTGCATTTAATTTCACAATTCTACATTGGAATGAATCTCCTAAACTAGAGTGAATTTACTCTGTGACTACCTAAAAAAACACAAAACGCGGATAAATTTAAATTTAAAAATAAACTGTTTACATAACTTCATCCTAAAACTTGTTCCTAAAGCTCGAATAACATATTTTTTACGAACAAACAGACGAGCTTTGTAAGGTTTTTTGGCCACGGAGTCAGCGTTCCTTAGTGATAACCATATTGGGTATTGAATGCCTCATGAATTATATGCCCTATAATTTAACATTGGTTTGTCGGTTTTTAAAGCGATTTCGATTTTATATTAATATGAAATATTGCTTATTTGTTGTTATTTTTTTATTTCAATTGATATAGATTTTCGTTATTATTATAGGTATGTGTATATGTAAATGGATGATGCATATGTTTACATAGGGTGTATGTTTTATATGGGGTTAATTTATATACCGTAGGAAGTTTTTTTCGTCAAGCCAGGGACGGGGAACCGTGAGTGTGAGGTATTTCGCTTTCTGCGATATTTGAGAGAGATTAATGCCATTTTTTTCTACCAGAGGAAAATGAAAATCCATAACCATCATTCAAATTCAATTGCACCATTGTTTGTTGCTCTTACGTTTTCAAATATCTCATCACAAAAATTTTTGCAAAGGTACATTCAAATAGTGGCAGAAGAAGTTCGTTATAACAAATAATTTTCATGAAAAAAGATTTGTTTTTTATGTAAGTGACATTTAAAAGCAACTAATATTTGAATATTATTTAATAACTTTTAGAGTAACTTTTTACCACTAATATATTGAAAAAACACACATTTTTTGTTATATCAACTATGTGGGAACTTACAATACAGTGTTATATGAGTCATTGTAACCAAAGAAGATCCTTGTTCAGTGAAACTTATAAATATGTCCGCGACGTGAATTTAGATCAAGTCCGTGAACTTCCGAAATGCCAAGAGACGCGAACGTAATAGCAATGTAGAATGGAAACAATCATTAGAGTTATAAATCTTATATAACGTGATTGAGGGTTAGTGCTGTTTGAAATGTCAGTGTAGATATTTTGTTTGGAATTGCTAAAACGAATAAAATAAATAGATAAAATGAGTAAATCATAGACACAAAAAAATATATAATATATATAGTAAATGATATTATGTCTTTGTTAGATGTTAGACAAAAAATTGGTAGACAGAGGGAACCTAGTGAGTTCATTTCCTACCTTCCGCCTAATTTTCGCGAAAAAAAGGATAAAATGAGAAATTAAGAAACTAGCTCACAACTGCCACAATGACCGACTCAAATAAAAAAAAATTAAAAAGCCCGTGTCACATACTGTCATTTTAGAAACTCTTTACATACATACAAAACCGTCATTAATACACATTTCCATACAAATCAAGGCTTTGATCCGCATAATCAGGTTCCCACGGTGTACATCAGCTTTCTATAGAGCGGTCCGTCTAATTAACTTGCTTACAATTAAATCGCGTCGCGTTTGTTTTATGCTTTATCGACTATATCGGGTAAAACTTTGACTATCGTTGCCGCGTGGCATTTGAATCGTGGCTTCGACAAGGAGATAAATTATTTTATATACATACCTGAGTTGCCAGATTTAGTAATAGGGAAAAGCGAGATTTTTCAGGTCTCTAGAATTTTTAATAACCTATTAAAAAAAAGTAACGATACAAAACAAACGATTGCAACGAACATTTTTGCTACAGCGAGAAAATGAAAATAGTTCATTCCACCGAGTGGGAATCGAACCCACAACCGTCGCGCTTACTGTCAAACGTTGTGCTACTCTATAATGGTCTCGATAGCTAATCTAACTGTACCTAATTAATATAATAACTAATATTATCCTCTATATTTGAGTGTACGCTGTCTAGACTGACTTTTTTGTGTTGTTAGAGAAAGTGTTATTATAGAAATTTAAGACTCATTAACTGTAATAAGTTTTATAGCAGTTTTTGTAGAGTAATATCAATTTAATAGTCGGATGCTTCTAATCTCTTACTATTTTATGTACATAATATATAGGTAATCTGGTAAGGAAATTAAAAAAAAAGCATTGAGTTCCTTCATTCAACGTAGTATGTTCCGAAAACTAGGTTCCTTGTGCCTACCCTTAAAAAAATGTATGTATTAAAAAAACAAATTTGAATTAACAATCATCACTAGATAAATAGAGTACCAAATTGTGCTACAAAGTTGTCAAAAAAATTTTTTATTTACTTTACTATAGCCGTAGCGTTTTTAGCGTATTACGTGTGATATCTCGAAAAGAAATCTTGTATTAGTGGGTTTTCTTAATTTTCGTTCAAACGTTAACGTAACAAATGTTCAAAGTAAAAGAATAAATACGAGAGTATGTTTATTTGCTTTACTTTGCTTACTAACGTACCACTAAACTCTATGAAACTAGGTATATTATGAATTTACGAATTACTGATGAGATATGAGACATGATCCATAAATCCACTCTCCATATCCGTAACTTAACGCCACAGCCTAAATGTTGTTAGTTTAGTATATACTCATGTGCATATATTAGAAGAAAGTGAAGCATGGAGTGACTAATCACTTAGTTCTTTCTAAAGAAACAACAACGTGTTAATACACTTGTTTTTTTATATAAACATGAATTGCTTAAATTAAAAGTAATATTTGTACAAAATTCAGGTCGGGTTCTAGTAAGTGTGCCTCAAAAAACGTTTAAACAAGTTTTAACAAAAGAACAGAGTTTATTTGCTTGACGTTAAGTTTGAAATGCAGGTGGCTTGAAAATAACCTATTTTAAAATATCATTTATTTAATTTTTTAAATTTGTAAAGCTAGTTTATTATTAATTGAAAAATATAATATTTTAAAGTGTAGGTCGTTGTAGGCTCTAGTCATATTTAATTTGTTTAGCTATTAAATAAGGAAGAGCTTTTAAAGATTTATCTTTCTCTCTTTGACTATTTTAGTGATAGAAAATGATACAAATAAAAATAACTGATACGGTTTTCGAATTAACTCTGAAATCACACTTTTTTAATAGAAAGTTATCTATTTGACACTAGCATAATATCTGACCAAAAGGGTTTTTGTATTCTTACAAAAAAAGCTCAGCATTTTAACAAACACAAACATATTTTAAAAATACTTGTTGACAATATCACAAATCAGTAGTATTAATACTACATAATATATCAACCCAAGGGAACTCAACTAAAAGATCCACACTCAGCTGCAAAACCTAACTCGGTGAAAGCAACAAAATGAAGGGTTCTAGATGTTCATTTTATACTTATTACTGAATTTCTCTGAACTTCTGGCAGAATAATTTATATGGAATAACGATGATCCTTTCACACGAACACTCTTGCAATGAAACTGGATAGTGTGCTTGTTAGGTGTAATGATGTCTCGTACGGGCTAACAGCGTAGCATATGTCATAGTTAGTGGGAGAATATTAGTTTTTATTGGACGTTTATTCAGAATATTATTGTTATTGTGAAGAAATTTATGGTTATCTTTTTTTTTTTTGCTTTGTTTCTTTTTTTTAGATTCAAGCTGTATTGCGCATCTAGGCAGATGAAACCTAAGGTTTAGACACTTCCTTCCTCACTTTCTGCCCAGTTTTCGAGAGATATATATTTACAAATGTTAATATTATATACGATTAGCAAGATCTAAAGAGAGACTTGAGATTCTGACTGGGCACTGAACTCACGAACTTAGACTTAGCGGTCAGGGTCACTACCAACTATGTTTATAGATCCATCATCCTAGATCCGATTGATGTGTAAAAAATCTGATTATAATATAAACTATATAGAGATAGGGCTTAATAGTGAATTTATCTGTAAATTTCTTCAATACAAATATTTATGCATAGCTAATAAACTATTTAGAACATTTTCCAAATCATTTTTATAACCAAAATTTGAACTTACAACTACCAGAATAGACAATTTAACTAAAACACGTTCCAAACACTACAAGAGCTCCAATATTTAAACAAAAAGAAAAAAGACAAGTTAATTATAATTTTCTCCATCACTTTTTATATATAACACTGTGAAAGTCGTTAACGGTACACACGTTCGATGGTACGGCAGTCAATTTATTACGCAATTTATCGAATACATCTAGTCTTGGTATTGCTACAAATAGATTTTATTCGATTGTAAATACAGGTTCGATTACAATGGGTCTTCGATGATACCGTATTACGTGGAAACGATATACGTTACGCAAAAGCCTATTTTTAAGCCCTTTTTTAACAATATATTTCATGAAAAAAATATTAGTTTCTTTATGAGAAACGACGAGTATGACAATTCAGGATAAGTGTTAAATTAATTACAGGAGAAACTAGTCCTATTTTGTGCTTTGCGTTTAATACTTAACGCCCCGTTTTGCCAATGTTAAATATTAATAAAATTTTCCTAATCTGATAATTAAAAGTATCTTTATATGGAAATCGTTAAATGGAAAGTAGCTCCACGAAATCCTTTATTCACCTAAGTTAAAGATCATTGCTAATATAATAATAATATATAATAATGTATCTCAATATAAAGTAGTTGAAGTTAACACTATTAATAAATCAGTAGAACAAGCCTCTTCGTAGATTATACGCGCTGTCTTTCACGACTTGACCTGGAACGTGATCCGAAAGAAATTATGCCATCTGATTAATTCTAACTTAGTGTTAGTATTAAAGTGCTATGTGATAATTTGTAGGATTTAATTTTTAGCGCATATAGCAGAGGGTACGTAGAGGGAAAGAGACACCGTTCCCACTTAACGGTAAGACACTTCCGATGTCTAAATTCCGCTAAATTTTCCATACAGTGAGTAGAACTCAACGCCGTATTTCGCTTCGTTACCAGAGCGAGTAAATGAAAATATCAAATACTTCGTTCGCCCGAGTGGGAATTGAACTCATAACCTGAGCTACGACGCATCAATATTTTACTTGATTTATATGTTAATTCATTTTACCAAAGCGTTGAAATTAAAATAATTAAAATATTAATTTAAAATTAAGCCTACGCTGATATGTACGGGATACAGAGTGAAGCTGATTTATTCTTATTTCACCAAATTATTTCTGGAGCTACTATCATCCGCCATAATAATAATAATACAAAAAAATATATAAGTGCAAGCAATAAGAGCTTTCGTAATAACAGGATGTCGGATTCTGAAAACTTAAATTTGCACAAGAAATTCACTTTTTTGAAAGTGTTATTATATATCTTATAATATATGTATTTATGCTATCAATATGTCAAAGGTACCTTATGTAACGAACGTGGTCTTGATTCATTATTTCTGTTCTCGAAAACTCAGTGACCTTTAATTTTTCATATTGCATAAGTCAATTATCATAAAATAGCCGTGGTGTATGATAAAATCTGATATACTTTCAACACCTAAAAACTACTTGTTTCTTACGTCATTTACTTTCTGTTCGCAATTAAATATAATAATATAATTTGTAGGCAATAAATCATTTTTTTCCTTTTTTGGTGTACAATTATGAAAATTATTTTAAAGGTATTTGTAAGGTGTAGATTCGATTTTCGCCCCAGAAAATTAAAAAATATATATTTAAAAAAAACCTTGAGCTGCTTAATTATTGTTTTCTATTAAACAGTGTACGTATATAATAATTATTATTCTTATATAATAAGATTTAAAATGTATTGGCATTCCGATAATGAATCACTGATAGGTGTAAAAAATTTTTTTTAATGATAATAGCAAATGCTGAACTTCTACGATCTATATATTTTAGAACCATATAAGCATATTAATATATGTCATTACATATAACTATATAGAAATAAGCTCTACAATATCTTAATACAGACATCAGAACAAAATTAAGTTCCATTAATCCTCTAAACGCAAAACCTTCGATAGGCAATCAATGGTTAATTGTCTTCTTCATAAATCTTGTATGGAGAACGAAATTCTACGAAAATACCATAGAAAATTGAATCTTAAGTAAAAGGCAATAATCATGCTTTTAGTTTGCACTAAGTTTTCGATTTTATCCAGAGAACTAAAATTTGAATGGTTTTCAAACTTTACTCGGAGTATATTCGTAATTAGTGCTTAAATTACACGCTTCTTAGTCAAGGATTAATGGTACGCTTTATCTTTTGTTTTTTGTATTATTTTTTTTAATATAACTTGCACGAGTTTTTTCTTAGCTTTCTGAACTTTCCATTGTCGATAATATTAGGATATTATATTGTATTGACTTTTCGTTCATCACTTTCTTTCTGTTTTAGCAACATAGAATTTTGAGTTGCGAAACTAAACGCCGCGTTTTTGTCTTATCGACCCTAAAAAAAATCTTTTTAAAGGTATAAAGATATAAAACTACTCGAGTAGGAATCGATCTTGCAACTATTAAATACAGGGTCAGTCGGAGCGATGCCGCGATGGCGTCGTTAGATATTAAATAAATAACAGTCTAATAACTTCGAAACATCTGCACCACAAAAACTAATGAATTTGCATAGGATTTTTTAAGCTTTTTGGGTTTTATACTGAACAAAAAGTGATCTTGATATTTTAAGACAAGGGAGATCAAATTTTGAGCGTCGGGACAGCAGCTGGTTCACCTTGCTTCGATTGGATGAAAAGTTTGGTACCAAATGAAAAAATGAAGCTTAAAATGTCTGCCTCTTCATATTTTCTTACTTTCTAGAATAGTAAGTTAATTTTTTTTATTTATTATAAACCTAATATTAATCTTACTTTTTAAAACAGAAAAGTTATTAATATCTCTTTTCTTACTTAAGGCATTGTATGTTTTGTGACGGAACCCAACGCCGTGATTTGTGTTGTTCGAGGGGGATAATAAAATACAAATTAGGTGTAATTATTCTAAATCGAACCCATAACCATTGTAATTACAGCCAGAACCTCATCAACACAAATATTTTAAAAATTGCATAAAACATAAAATTTCTTAAAGAATAGTCTATTTCGAGATATAATCAGAACTGAATCGAAAACAATTTCAATTAGCGTGGGATCCGAATGCTATCGTGGAGATATTTAATTTTGTATAGCGACAGATGGTAGGAAGTTTAAAGCTAAAGGATTTTAATACTTATATATAAGCGATAAAGTTGTAAATTGTTTGTACGAAGTACCTACAGTTGAAACGGCTAGGTTTTTTATAGTGTCCTTTTTTATACCATTAACAGGTAGTAATTTGTGTGACGTAACCAGTATATGAGAGTTTTTTTGTGTATTGTTTTTTCTGTCGTTTTGAATTTCATTTATTGTGTTTCTAAGTATTATTGTAGAAAATGTACTGTTAAAAATATGAATTTAAGTATTATAATATTAGTTAACAGTCGCCCGTCGTGGAGAAGCGGCACAGCGTCTCGTAAGCGAGACAGACGAGTGTGATTCCCACTCTGGAGAAAGAATTTTATGGTAAATGGGAAACGGAGTGTCTTAATATTCCTACCTTTTACATGTCTGCCCTGCTATATACGGGATCTGTATCCCAATTTTTTTGTAAAGCAAAAAAAAATATTAGTTACACTACTGTAGCCATTGTATGTATGAGATAGTTTCAAATTATGTCTTTTTTAGTGATTACGTCATATATCTTATCTAATAACTAGAAAAAAAGATATCAAACAGTATGACTGTAAAGGTAATTTCTAGTAAATGATATGAATAGAGTCATCATTTTTTTCCTAATATTATATTGATTGTTGATTAAAACAAAACTGACAATCAACAACTTTTTATATCTTATTTTGTGAAATACAATCAAAGTTCGTATATGCTTTTCTCGGTCTGCATCAAAGTTGGCTAAAAAAAATCATTAGTGCACTAAATAACCGTAATTTTTACCGTATTTAATAATATAGGAGAGTAGTTAGAGAGAACGGGACGTTAAGACACTTTGTTCTCCATTTTACAGTTAATGATTTCAAAGAAAGCTTACAAATTTTAATTCAAATTAAGCCTAATTTCATGCGATGAGCTAAACTACTATCTAGCTGTATTGTATTAATATTCAATATTCGACACCCACGGCTCAAAGATACCTGCTGTTAACCAAATTAATTTAATCGAGAACTGTTTCTATAAAAATATACGCATTATAATGTTAATATAATTTATATTATTATGGCTTAGCAGAAAAGATTCCATTTTTTTTTTACATTTTTAAAGTGTTATTCACACAGGAATCAAACACACTGACTGTCACTGTCCAAACATTCTGACCACTAAGCTATACACTATTATAAGGCTACGTCAAAACTTTTATACTTTTTTTACTATGATAATAGTTACTTCGAGTTTTTTTTCACGCGTTTTCCGGTGTCAAGACACTCCGTTTCTTAATTGCAGTAATTCAAAAATTATCGTGTGACGGAAAATGTAAATAAGTCATTCCTGCAAGTGTAAGCCCGTTTGGCTTACAGTTAGATTTTATTACAATCCACCACGATGTTCTCATATTTAAAAATAAAAATTATATGCTTTAGAATTCTTTAATATAATATTATATTTATGGTATAAATATATACGCTAAATTTAACCTCGTCTTAAGCTATTTTAAGTGCACTTTCTTAGGTTTCTCAGATATCGGCTTATATGTTACGTGTTACGTTTAACGTAATAGTGTTAGTATGAAAATAAACTAATTGTTTATACTGTAAAAGTAGAGTATAAAGTAAACTAGTGTAACTTGCAGTAGGTGGTTTTTTATTAAATAAATAAGAATTTTCCTTTACTTTTTCTCTTTTGTAAGTCTGTTGCACAATATCTTGTTAATATGTTCAATTAGCTTTAAACTACTTCTTTGTCCACGTGGCCAGATCATAGATACAGTAAGTTACACCAAAACCAGTAATATAATATAAGTTAAAGCATTTTTCGATAAATAGTCTATGCAATACAATTTTTTTCATTTCAAACCAGCAGTTCTTCAGATTAGCGCGAACAACCAAACAAACAGTTTTCTAATATTAGTACCAATTGAAGTATAGGCCGGAAACTAAATAATATGAAGATAAACATCTATTTCTATTCGAATCTTCAATTGGCTTTATCCATTGCACCTGCAATTGCATCACGTCGTCAATAGAAACGTAACGTGTATGTAAAAAAAAATACAAAGGAGACTATTTAGAACTATCTGTATAAGAAAAAATTAAAGTGCCTATTATATGGGTCATTCTAGCGAAAATACGAAATTAGGGTTTCAAAAATTTATGAAAAATATTTGCAATATTTAACTGTTCTTTTCTGTGAATTTTATAGTGCTAGTGTAACTAATTATCAATGATATAGTGGTCCCCAAAATAAGTGGGTTTTCATGGGATAAAGAGGGTAGTTAAAAAAATTGAGAATGAGGGAATGATGCGGTACGTGAGGGAATGAGTGTTAATATATTTATGATAATTAAGTACTAAAATACATGTTTAATGACAAAAGAATTATGCTTTAAATAACAATGAAAAAGTAACATTTACTTATTAATTCTTCTCACAAATCTAATAATGTTATTTTTTGTACTTAAAACATTGTCTTTTCTTTTGAAAACCACAGCGTTTTAAGTTTTGCGAATCGCACTATTGATTTATTTAAAATTACTTACAAACTAATAAAGTGAAAGGAAAAGTACCATTCTTGCTATTAAATAAAAAGGGCAATACGCCAAAACAATGAAAATCAGTTTCAAAAACACAAAATATTAAATGTAAATATCAAGAATCTTTCTTTGATCAACTCAGTTAATCACCCTTTTCCATTTCCTTTACGAAGTAGCATCCTCTTTTTATTATTGTTGGAGGCTGAATCTTCTGTAATACATCAGTATTACAGAAGATTCAGCCTCCAAGCCACAGTTGTTCATCTACGCGACGTGAAGCAGGGCTATTAATATCGACCATTTCCAAATTATATAACCTCTAGTCATGTGCGCTTTCAAAAATTTCTTCACAAACTAAAGAAATTTGTCCATCTAACCTCCATATCATCTATGTTTATGGGTAAGTCTTAACGTCCCATTTAATACTTTTTACACCTTTTTTTTATAAATCTTGTATTGTTGGTTGCCTGTAAGAGATCGCTCTTAGCGATAAGGCCGCCATTGCACATTGATCTTATAATATGTACGGTGTAAATCAAACGTATAATCCATTTGTAAATGTGCAATAAAGTGTTATTATTTTTATTATTAATAATAACATGGTCCAGATTATAATGTATAGATAATATAGGGATATTATCTATATATTATAATCTGGATCTATTCCTATAACATTCTCATCAGGGATATCTTTTGAACATTGCTTATTATCCGATGCACCCTGGGTTTGAATTTTACATACAAGAATTATTCTTGGAAGACGAGTAATACCCTTAATGATAATGACTACACTTTCCAGTGCAATCGTTGCACGAAAGATTTATGAACTCGAGATTTTTTTGAGTTCCACGAAATGCAGCGATTGATTCTGATAGGCTTACTAAATTTTCTATCCCTACGATATCAGGGGTGGTTACTTCAATTAATATTATTGAAGGACATCTTTCGAGTAATATATATTTTTGAGTTTCATGAAATTCACAATATCAAAGCCTTCAGCCACAGCTCTATCGGTAGTTCTTTTTAAAATTCCTCCCACACCATCGGGCGCATATTTTCCATGGCCTGGTTATGAATAATGCCATGAAAATAATCTC
The DNA here is from genome assembly GCA_000313835.2 of Heliconius melpomene melpomene. Taxonomy (NCBI): domain Eukaryota; kingdom Metazoa; phylum Arthropoda; class Insecta; order Lepidoptera; family Nymphalidae; genus Heliconius; species Heliconius melpomene. Next base: position 165,503 of record HE668945.1, on the reverse strand, counting down.
GTTCTCGGATATAAATTATTTATATGTCGAGATACAATGTGAAAATAAACTTGTTCTTGTATTGATTAACTGGACTATCACTCAAGATGTGAATTATATGAATGTTCAAATCTTAGTTTTTAAATTATTCAAATTATCGTGTCGGTTATTTTTAGATAGAGAGCTAATAGTGTGGACTTTGACAGCACCATTGCGACGTAAATAAAGTACACCTGTATGAAGAGTACTCTGTTGCCTATTAACGCCATAAAGAACTTGAATTCTTACACAGCACCTTACCTAACCTTTTTTATCCCTATATGTCAACAATCCGTATAGGTTTGACAATTTTTTTTTTCCAACTCTTTCGTTTTAGTCTTTTTTCCCTTGAACTCATTTCAGGTACAGGTTTTACTTGTCCTTTTTTCTTACTCTTTAGCGAAGTCTTTCTAAATTGATAAGATAACTCTTCATTTTTCTTTACGTTTCCGATTATACTCTTTCTTTTTCAATTTTAATTGTGTGTCATTAATTAATGATTTTTTTTGCAAAATATTGCAAAAAAAATCATTATGTCAATGTCATATGTTAATAAAGCTCCAAGATGAGAAAGCAAAGACCAATTAGCGTTAATGCAGTCAAAACACACAAAGCCTACAAAGCGCATGGTTAAAATAATCATTCCTTCACATCGCATCATTTCCGCACTACAGATAATTATGAGGGAATGACGGTGAGGGAATGACGAAATTAAACATTACCGCCAGAAAGGCACATAAAAATGCATTCTTTCGTATTGCATTTTATGGTCACGTTATTAGTTACCAAAACCAACGTTAACGTTGATTAGTTAATTAGTTAAAATTGATAACCTTATTTTTATAAGATGTGATGTAATGACGGCCAGAAATGTAACTTAGTAAATTATGAACTAAATCTTTTCTTAATAGAAACTATGTGCATGCACAAGATGAATTCGCTTTAGTAAATTATTAGCAGCACTGCCAACTGTCAAAAACAAATGAGTGCGTTAATGTAATTTAAATAACACGTTAAAAAATGGGCTGTGAACACAAGTGTGAAGGAATGATTATTGTTTTTGGGACAAAGTAAAACAAAAGCATAAGTTTCAATTACCTTTATTTATTTTTTTGTAATTATGAATATTTTAAGAAAACCACTTTATATTAAGCGATCAGTAAAAGTGTGACATAAAATTTAGCGAAATGTATCAATTTAGCGAACATAGAGTATTTGAATCTGGGGTTTGGGACATAGCGAGGGAATGTTTTTCTGATGTTAACATAGGGAAAAGAAATATCAGATATCTAGTTTATTAGAAAGTCGCATAGGTATTATGTATGCACTATTGCATACTTAGTAACAAAATAATAATAATTGCTTAAATTTCATAACTACTTAGAAAAAATCAATTAGGACATGAATTTCGTATTTTCGTGAGAATGACCCATATATATTTCGTAAGTACTTATTATACAAGTACTTAAACAACAAGGAATGTACATTTTTTAGAGCTTCACGCTGTACGCAAAAGGAACCTTATGTCAATAAGACATCACAATCCTTACTTTCCGTTTAATTTTAGTGACATTTCGTATAGAGTAACGGAAATCGCCACCTCCAACACTGTATTTCGTTTATTTAGTAGAGCGAGAAAATATAAATAATTCTTTTTATTCATTATTTACTGGTTCCAATCCGACCGCGGTACCGCCAGGACGTCTCAATGTCCGCTTGGCATCGCTTTCGCAATCACCAAAACCAAAAAACCCAAAAACCAAAAACCAATCCACGCACGCGCGCACTCTCGGCCACGCCATCCTGCAACACCAAGAAGACGAAGAGGACCAATCGGCGTCGTTTTGTTCGGCGAGCGGCGATCTCCGTTGTTTTGTGTAGTGCAGTGTAGTGTGTTAGTGTCCATAGGATTTCACCTGGATTCCATACCCACGTGAGTACTTTTACACAGTGTTAGCTTAAGCTAGGTACTCACCCCGGCCCCACCAGGCCGAGACATTAGGTCAAAGTAGGCACACCACCCCTCGCCACGGCGGGGGGTCAATTGTCCCCAAAATGATCCGAGTAGATGCGGTTAACCTGCTAAACTACGTCGCGCAACAT
>HE668945.1:58580-161458 GCA_000313835.2 Heliconius melpomene melpomene | reverse complement strand
CACCAGGTACACCGCCTCACGGAATTCCTGTTATCCCGAGCCAAACAAATGCCATCAGCGGCAATCTTCTTAGACATTGCAAAAGCGTTTGATAAAGTCTGGCACAATGGCTTGATTTACAAGTTACAAAAGACTAACGTACCTGACAGACTCGTGCACATCATTCGAGACTACTTATCAAACCGCTCATTTAGATATAGGGTAGAAGGCACCCTTTCCTCCAGTAGGCCAGTTAGAGCTGGAGTCCCTCAGGGCTCCATACTATCCCCGCTTCTGTACAATCTGTACACTCACGACATCCCCAAAACCCCAGGTACAAACCTAGCCCTTTTCGCAGACGACACCGCCGTCTATACGTCCGGCCGTGTATCAGTCTGCATAGCTAAAAGACTCCAAAAGTCCATGGACCGCATAGGTCAGTGGCTATTTCAATGGCGCATAGAGGTCAATCCCGATAAAAGTAACATCATTTACTTCCCCCTCCGTAGGACAGACTACCTGCCACATGTCCGCCTTTTAGGCAAAATAATTCCCGAGGCCAAACAGGCCAAATACTTAGGTGTCATTCTCGACAGTCAACTGTCCTTTAAAGCCCACATTACTTATGTTCGCCGCAAAGCGGCCTACGTCCTAAGTTGTTTGTATCCACTCATTTGTGCTAAAAGTAAACTCTCACTTAGAAATAAAATCCGACTCTATAAAGCATGCGTCAGACCCATTTTCGCCTACGCCTGTGTTGTGTTCGCACAGACAGACCTTAGCCGATTACAAGTAATCCAAAACCGTTTCTTGCGTAATACTACCGGTTCCCCGTGGTACATGCGTAATACCGATCTCCATAGAGACGTCAAATTAGACTCAGTAAAAGAGCACTGTCGGAAGCTCTCTAGTAGTTATTTCACTAAAACCGAATCGCATCCGAATCCGCTGGTGGTAAACTCGTGTAATTACGCCAAACGTCGCCCGTGGGATCGCCGTCGACCCCGGGATATCTTAACCGATGATGCTGACCCCATCACTAAAGCGAACGACCCTAAATTTGTAGGTAGGGCCACACACAATCGCACACATACACGCTACGCACACCGTCCCCGCCGGTGGAGACGAGGTCCCAGCTTTACTGTGGCCCAATCGCGCCTCGGCGCGAGAGGAGCCCGCAATCAATAATCCAATAGGGCATCAAAAGCCCTCCCCAGTAGGCTTTGGTCGAACCGATCGAAGCAAAGCCCCCCACTACGAACGGTGTTCGCAAGTCGCGGTCCGAGTCTCAAAGGAGACGCCCTTGCGCCACTGTGTTCTCTTTTGTTGGTACCTTCCACGGTAGCCATGCCAAGGTCAGAGCTCGTCTAGCTCGGCCTCCCCAAGTCCGGTGACGCTGTAGAGGCCGATATGGCCAACAGCATACTGCTCAATCGAAAAACGAAAAACGAACATTATTTACTAAATTATTAGTAATTAAATATAGTTTTTTATTAACAAAAACTTAAATATTATGATAAAAAATGTGCCTAAAATGTTATAAATATACCAACATCAAATATATATCAGTACGGTCAAACACTCAATCGATAGCGGCAAAAAACAACGTAAACACCTGTCCTTGAACTGACCCTTTATACTAACCCTTAAATTTAGGGTGCGTTTGGACAAAAAAAATATATTTATAGGAACTATGGCTTACATACTAAGTAGGTGAGTAAAATTGATTTTTTGTTTTATTCACTGTTTTAGATAAAAACATATTAGTATTTCATATTAGCATGATTTTAACATTTTCGGAGCTCATTTGTTATGTAGAAACAAAGGAAATTACTGCAGTAAGCAAATAAAACTAAGTTGCAATAAATCTCTAAGAATTTCGACGCAGCTTGATAGGAACATATGTCTTAATGGTGAGAGCCATTGGATGGCTTCCAAGAGGGTCAAATTCAAATTCCGCTCTGTTTCCAACCTTAAATATGAAATTTCATATTAAAATACGAAAAACTTCAAATCATAATTTAAATATATTTTTCAAAATAACCCCTACCTTAGCTATTTCTTTTCTTTGTTTCAACAGTCAGTATCACGTACAGACATATCAATCTACAACTTTAAAGTTGAACTGACTTCAGGTCATAGAACTCTGCTAATTTAGCGAGTAAACCAAACCCAGGTGTATAATTACACCGTTTATAGTTTCTAGTGTTAATTATTGTATAGTACCGGTATTTTGTTCCCATACAAGTTACTAGTAGTTCTTGAAATCCTAGTTAGAATTTATGGGTTATTTTTCTGTTATTTATTTTCACTTCATATATCACATAATTATAAACGAATAATTATTAGTATATATAGCAGGGTAGGCAGAAGGAACCTAACAGAAACCTAACCTAACCTAACTCAGCATTCACTTCTTTATTTAAATAAATTATAAGATACCTGCACTAATAAAGAAGTTCACAAATATCAAACAAACTGAAGACAACGCATCCAATACTACCTAAGTAAATATAAACAGAAACCGAAAATGCTTAAAGTGGTCGGGTTCCATCAATTTGTTATGTTGACCATGCTTTTTGGTAAGTGACAGGAAATGTATGGAATCGTTAAAGGATAAAAAAATAAAATGTAGTTATATAGGAGTAGAGAAGTTTTTTTACTTTTAGTTTCGATTTAAAATAATTAAAACTCGTTTTTTTCCCAGTACAAATATCTATAAAATATAATCTTCATAAAATTTAAGCCATTTATGTCGTAATAATACTATTCTATCAATAAATAGGTCATTAAGTTTAATATGGCGTTTTAATTTACTTTTTTCGTTAATTTAGTTATACTGCTTTTATACACTTGAGGGTTGAATTCTACTTTTAACATTATGATTAAAATGTATATTACTTTCGTGATTAGTTAGCCGAAGTTAGTTTTAATTAATCGTCGTCTCTATAATTTTTTTGTCTTTGATTAGTAAGAAAGATATTTTCTTACCATCTGCAAACTATGCACATCAAAAATGCAGAGAAAAATGTATCCATAAATCTTTTAAAATCTATTATATTTCACGAACAAGAAGCCATTTTGCCTTTATATATTTTTTTATTTTCAATAATAATGTTTACAATGCAAGTAAGTAATAAACAATAAATTTATTTGATTTAACCTTTTACTTCAATACCACCAATGTTATCTCTATCATGATACGGTAATCTATCAATCGTTTTATCAAATCCGAATGAGGTCGCCTTTTAAGAAGCCGCCGTCATTATCTTAATGTTCGACGGACAGATTCGTTTTGCATTGTAAATTGCTATATTTTTTATAATAAGTTAATTTTATTAAATTGAAATTAAGCTCAAAAATTTTAATTGGTTATTTTATACCACCAAGCTAATGACATCAACCTGATTTTATAAGATAAGTATAAGCTGGTTAGATTTTTAATTACATCCCGATTGAACATAGGATATGGTGCCCATTTGGAGAAGAAGAGAAGTCGGGAACATTATCTGCTATTGAACTTGGCTATCATTTCTCCTAAATGTATTTTATGGAATGTCCTAGTTTACAGGCTACAAAGAAGTCTACGTATATAGGGACGACAACAAAAATCATGATTTTAAATTTAGACTTAAGTTATTACCTATAGTGATTAAGAGAACGAAGTATAATTGCGTTTGGTGAAATATTTTTATTTATAAGAATTAACAAAACAAAATTAAAACAAGAAATATCTCATACTTTAACAAATTTTCAATAAATAAATTTTAGCAATATTGTAAAAAAACGTTATATTATTTTTTTTCCGGTTACTTTGCGACACCCGCATTGTGCTCCGGGTTAACGATCTACTCATCCTGTCTACGACCTTTAGCTATTAACATGACATTCTAATTAACATGATATTTGTTAAATTGCTTATTGAGTTCTGCCATTCAACACGCTATATCTCGATAATTAGGCGGAGAGGTGGATCTGGTGACCGAGGGAAAGAAAATATTGAATATTACAGTCCCACGAATGGGAATCAAACCCACAACCATCGTGTTTACAGACGCAGGCAGCAACAAAATAAAAATTTTGATATCAAATATCCCTTGATATATTATGCGAAGTTCCACCAATTGATAAAAAAAGAGTTAATTATGGATAGCCAATTAGCCATTTCCTTTTGACTGAGCAAAATCATGTATTCATTATTTAAATTTAATATAAATTTGTGAATTATACAAGTAAATAATCTCGTGTGTTTATTCTTTTATTTTTTTGCTTCACGATGTCTCGCGCACATAGGAGCGAAGGCAGACGAAACCTAGTGTTAATACACTCCGTTTTCCATTATAACCGTCGCGTTTACAGTCACATTCTTATGCCCCCGCCCTACAACGGTCTCTCCTGTGCTTATCCTAAAAATATAGGTTACGAGTAAACATTAGGTTCAAAGCTTTTTCCTACCTTTTTTATCCTCAATACCTCTTTTCGCTTCACTAAAACTTAAGGGGTGTTAAATTTGACCCGAAGCCTCTCAAATAAGTTAGCCACAGTATTGGGGCATATGTCGGACGCATATGTAGGCATATTATATTATTATATGTTTATACGGGTTTCTCTAAAATAAAATATTTTCTAAGATAATAAGATATTGAGACTGATTTATTTTCAGTGTAACCTAGATATAAACAATAAGACAACGCCGTACCCCCCTTTTTCTTATACTAAAAACGTCAATATATTACGAAATTAATAATACGTGGTAGCCGTGGTAGTGAGAAATAGTCTCACAACTTTCATAAGTGAAATATATATACAATAAATTAAACTAAACAGTAATTTCATTGACCATAAAAATTATTCCCATGAGATAGGGAATAGAAGATTGCTTAAGCTTGGATTACCATAATTAAGGGATATTTGATCCTTAAGTAAAGTGTCGCTACGGGATAAGAACTGTCGATTTATATGATAATTCTATTATATTAGTTTGACGTTAGAAATATATTGTAACAAAAAAAATTATTCAAAAAAGTATTAGGTTCCGTTATATACGACGTAACGGTCTTAAAATAGGTAAAAACTCTTGAATACACATTACAGTCATAAAGATGTATGAAAAAAATCTTACTATATACATAATTATAGCAAACAGGAAACCTAGTGTTAATACACTCCAATTCTGACTCTCCGCTCAATGTTGAATGGCGAGTAAGAATCAAACCCGAGACGACCGTCGCATTTACATTGGCACTACACCATCTTAACATTTATAAAGACATGACAAGAATGAGCATTTCTTATCATCTCGAATTGCAATATTTGAGTTTGTTCAGCACAGCAGATATGGTATCAAGGTAATCCTACATCTACGATATATCGATTCAATGCCATATGTTTTGATAGAACTCGTTTGTTGCAAGACAAGATCATTTAAATCAATGTTAACGTGAAAAAATGATTTATAATAATTTATTAGAGTAGTGTGGATTCAAGCCAGAGGGAATCTAATTTTTAAGATATTTCATGATGCGTGGTGGAACTTAACACTGTGTTTGAACGAAGAAATCAAAATAATTTATTCTCCAGAGTAACGTAATAATGATTAATACCACCCTAATGAATAATATAAAAAGCAAACACATAGAGACGATATTTACTTTTTAATCGACTTCAAAACGAAGGAGGATCAATTCAACAGTATTTTTTTAAATTACATTAACAATAAGTCATTTTTATTTATTACAGGGAACCTAACACGTAATTATCACCATGATACTTTGTGGTTTAAGTAAATAACTTTCACTTTCTTCTTATTAAAATAGTAGAAAATTCCAGTAAGTACCTACAATATTTGTCCAATTTTAAGTACTAGTTCTAAATATTAACCTAAAAAAACCAAATCTGTAATGTGATACGACGCATTGTAATATTGACATACTTAAAGAGAGTCGTGCGGTCGTCAAGGCTTACAAAAAACGAGCAAATACACTACTAGCTTAAAACGAACAGATATAAATTATTGCCTTATAATATTTTAGTATACGAGTATTATTTGTGTAATTGTAGTATGAGTTATAGTTACAGTTAAAAAAATTGACAAAATCTTACTACTAATTATTAATCTTGTAAATTTAAAAAAAATCTTGTAAGAATCATAATATGTATATTTGTTTATATAAATAAAAATTGCCTAAGAATATCCAGAATTCCATGCATGTATTATTTGTATTAAGTAATTGCAACAATTATATTTTAAAAAATCTGCTGAATTTCGTATCGACTTTTCGGCGGAACTGTCTTTGGAGCCGGAGCAGTGATAGCTTTGTCCATTTAACGATTCAAAATTGCTAGCTTGAATAAAAAATATTTAGAATTGAACTCTAGGGGAGCATACCCAAATACAGCTTGTATGTAGCAGCAATTTCTATATAAGTTACCATTAGTATATATTTTATGACAGCCAATATATAACTATTTAGTCCAGGCTGATCAGTTATTATCCATCTATTCATAGTGAAAGCTTAGAAACTTGCTGCGGGATTACGCTTCTAACAGAAATCTCTTAAACACGCTTATCTGACTTTACTTGATCAAATACGTTATTATTTAATATCGACGTTGTAGTGGTTCAGTTTAAATGTGACTGACTGGGCGTGACTGACTGACTTACGGCGTTAAGTTTCGTTAATCAATTCAAGTGGAGAAAGGAAAACGAAGACTTGACTGCTAAATAAATATACTATAGAGAAGAAAAAAGAATATGTTATAATTTTTATGAGTATTTAATATCGATATTTGGAAAGCTTGACAAAAGGTCAGGTACATTCGGAATTTTAAATTATCGTAATAACACCCACTCGTTGCGAAACATGTTTTCGTTAATGGCAAGTGTGCTGTGTTTTACCGTTACAACTTTGATTTTGTTCAAATTAAGAGGACTAAGCTGCGTGTGCGCAAACGAAGCCTTTATAGTAAATGTAAATTACCAATCCATATTCTTTTTATATATTTTTTTCTTTGTAAACATACGTATTAATGGTATATAATAATGGCGTATGAGGTATTCTGATATCATGATGTGTGGAATGGCGGAACTCAACGCCACGCTATCTTTTTATCAGAGAAGAGAAAAACGAAATAATTATTTCTCTATAGAGCGGGAATGGAACCCATAACCGTCATGCTTACGGTCACACGCGATAGCCCTGCGCAATGACGGCCTCAAAATAAAAATAATCTACAAAATGATATTGCAATTCTATAATAACTATTATTATAATAATAATGACATTCAAGTATACTATATTACAAAAAGCTCTTTGAAACAATATTTTTTATAGGTTAGAAAAACTTAATTTATCAATTAAAATATGAAATAAAAACTGTTATTCTCACACTTAAATATAAATTAGTTAGATAATTATAATTTTACATTGCTTTAATTGTAATTAAACAGATTATTAATTAAAAGTCCCAGATTACAATGATAGAGGTATGTACATAATATATCTATTAAGAAGGTACTTTAAATCCAAGTCGATATATGATGAAATAAAATGGTTTTTTCGTTTTTCCCTGTAATATAGAGAATAGGCAGAGAAATTATAGTGTTAAGACAGTCCATTTCCCACACTACGCCTGATTTCGAAACGTTGTTCAGTCGCGGATCTCAACATCCCACTTTTTTCATCAACTCTCCTCGTTGGTGAGTGATCACTTATTTCTCTCTAGCTGCTTCTTCAATGTGAAAGAAACGTACAAACATCCATACACAGATTTATATATTAATATTATATGGTGTTAATTGGTATAACTCAAGCAAGAGTCTGTAGACCTTATAACCTTGAATACTTGCAGTGCTTTCCAATATATTATGTACTTTCTACTTATGGACAACACGTGTTAAGTTAATAATATATTTTATCTATAATGAAGACCATCATAGTATAGCGGTAATGTTTGACTATAAACGAGACGGTTGCAGGTTCGATTACCAATCGGGGGAATGAATTATTTTCATTTGTACGTTGTGGGAACAAGATAGAGCATATTGAATTCTGTCATTGAAATACGAAGTTGAAATAGCAACAATATCTCAAACATTAGTCGAAAAATGAGAACACTAGGTTCCCTCTTCCTACCCTGCTATATGCGGGATACAGCGTGACGCTAAAAGCAATATAATACAAGACATTTATCACGCAAAAAGTACGAAACGCAAAAACAAAGTGACGCAACACTACATATCCTTAGACTTCTTTATATAGTGAACATGTTGCTATATAATTTAAGTTAATTTAATACAAGATTAATGATAACTACTGTAGTATATAACCTTGAGAGTGATACTTTAATAAGACGTGTTCTATAAAAGGCGAGAAACCGTTAAAACGTGTGAAATCTGTTTCAATTTACATTACAAGTAGTAAACAAAAAGCACGCTACAGCTTCACGCGTTTTCCCGCTTAGCAGGATAGAATTTAAATTAATTTTAATATAATCGTTTTAATATATTCGAACCCCTACCCATCGCGGCCAGCCGCTGTATATTTTATAAGTAAACGCAAATTTTAAATACTATATCAGTAACTTCCTGGAAATATAACCTGTTGAAAACTAGTTAGTAATAAGGAAATAAAGGGTACTATTTTTAGTACCCTTCTTGTACTAACAGTCTATAGTCTAGTCGTTACCTTATATAGTTTATTGTAAGAAAATAGGTTCAAATCCATATAGATTATATTAAAAATATATAATTAAATATTCTGTGCTTTCAACAAAAAAAAAGTGATAAGACAGAGAGAGAAGAGAAAAAAAGACAGAGAAAAAAAATGGTATATCAGTGTAATGTAGAGTCGTCAATGTGTACTAAAAACACCTGTGTTTCCAATAGCATTGTAAACAAAAAGAAACATTCACCGAATGGAATAGGAATTGAAATCGTGACCTCTCGTTATTTACCTTATTCCATTATAAATTACAACCATAATACATAAAGTAGTAGTAGAAGTAATTTTAGTAACGACAGTCTCACGCTTTATGACTAAATAAAAATAACTGACTGCACTCCATAGCAAGGGTAATAATATCAATTTGCGTTCAAATTGCATATAATTCTATGAGATTTGATATTGAGGAAGGTTTTGCTTTAATCTAGTGTAAACTCTTAGCATGAAATTAAACTTTACGTATAACTCGTATGTGTATGTGATATAATATTTATTAATATTTTTATTTCTTTGCTCTAGCAACAAGGCAAAAGCCTGGCATTGAGTTCCATCACTCAACAAGCAGTGCCTCGAAAATTTCATTGGAAAGTGGAGGACGGAGTGTCTTAACACTAGGCTCTCTCTGCTTACTCTGCTATGTGAGGGATAGAGGGTGAAGCTGATTTGACTGTAACCGTTATAACTAGATATTCGGGCTTATGATAATTTTAAATTTCAGAAATAACGTTAAGTATGAAATTTAAGCAAAATTTTAACTTTTCAATAATTTCTCACAATTATATATTTAAAACAGTATGAAAAGCTTAAAAGCTCCATAAAAATAAATTTAAGTTCATTAAACAATCAACAAAAGCGTCAAACACTTGTAATCTTAAAAATAATTCAACAGCCTAAAGCAACCTGTGTAAACATGTCTAGAACAGTCCCTCGAACTTCAAACCTTAGATCATTAACGATGGCTTCAGTAATAGTGATATTTAGAAATATTAAATGAAATATGGATTAAATTCTTAGTAATTTTCCAATTTAGTTTATTCCGACAATTACTAGAATATAAGAGTTCATTGTAACATAGAGCAGACTGTAGAGATCCCTGAATTAAGATGCCTAGTCTCATTGAGGCAATTAAGGTCAATGGTAATACGTTTTATAATAACATCACTTACATACTTTTTAGTTAGTATTTAATGTGTAATTATTTAAAATAGCCATTTAAACTCAGGGAACAGTGCCAGGTGGTAAGTAACAACAGTTGTCCTCATTAGAGCAGAAAAAGGAAAACGGAGTGTCCTAACACTAGGTTCTCTCTGCCTACCCTGCTGTGAGCGAAATAAGACGAGAAACATTTCACAGGCTTTACACAATTTTCAATGGTTTTTATCCTGCAAAATATAAGGTTAAGGAACCCAGTTCTCTCCACATTTCACCATTTCTGCAGATATAATATTTTGTGTGAGTGATTCCCAAAAAATCTATGATTTTTAAACATTTCCTCAAAATGAGAATAGTATCGACAAGTTCGTTACGGCAGGATCATTTAAACTATAGTAGAAAAAGTTTAATTATTATTATTGTATATCAGAATCCCTTTTGGAAATAACATTGAATAGCGCAAAGGCAGACGAACTCACACAGCCGCAACATAATGACTCGAGCGCACCTTGTCTATCCCCTAGCTTTAGACAGGGATAAAAGTACTGGTCCATCGCAGCCTGCGGCCAAGGCGAGAAGATTGTTAGTTTTATTTTTTCTAGATAATTTTGTATAATACATTTTAAAGTCAGTATTCTGTGATTTATAAGAAAATTGTGATTTCTTATTCTTTCGCAAGGTTTTTGTGGGTGTTACTGTTATCCTGAGTCACACTTTAAAAATTACTATTAGTCACTAATACCTTGACAAGTATATAAAATATTTACAACTAAGATTCTCTCACTTAATTTCTAGAGTTATCACCGGCTCTAATAAATAATTTCTACAACGTCTGTACATTTATTAATAGTATCGAGATAAGCACATGGGTTTCTTAAATCATTTCCGTTATCGCTATTGAATTGATTATTAATAAATTAATGTTTTATCTATAAATTCTATAATTATTCGCATATATTATTGAAACATGAACTTTTCGACACCTAGCTAGCTTATCATTGAAGGCACGTCGCTTCCTTGATAAAGATATGCGCAAACCATTCAAACTTAATTACTATATCTTATGTATACATTTTTTTTTATTTTACTCATCTTCCTCATATAGTGGGGTAGGTAGGTATCTTTAGGACTTACTCTTGAGATACTTTGTTTTTAATTTTCATATTTAATTTTCTGCTCATTTTTAAATTGATGGCAGAATTCAAGTTTACGCTTTGTTTTACCAAATTAGAGAATTAAACAACAGTTTAAAAGACTTAAAACAATTAACCAAAGCATTCCCTCCAGTGAAGATCGAACCCACCGCCTCTGCATTAACAGTCACATACTTTTCAACATCACCGTGATCGCTTCTTGTATGTATGTATGTACATAAACACAACAAAAGTGAAACAAAAACTCACCTAGACAACTGAGATTAATTTTCTCATCCACAGAGTCATTATCGTTAAAGTATTCCAGCTTTTTTGAATTCATTTTGTTTTAACACTTACACACTAATAAGGTCACACTTGTCACACATAACTTAACTTATAACACTTTTACTAAGTTTTTAAACTTTAAAGTTAATGAGTCAGTTAATTTTAACTGTTTAATTTAAACTTTGTCCGTTACAACGGCAGCGCACGACCGGTGCGCTTCAAGTCGGCGACGCGAATGCGAACGCTCAATGAGTGACGCATGACGCTACAGCATAATCTGATTAGAGTGCCCTTTGCGATTATTGTTCTATTTTACTTTTACCGAGGCCCGGCTTTGCTTGGATATCTGTATTTAATTTTAAATTATGACATAATATATATATATATATATATATTTTCTAATTTTAAATTTATTTAAATTGAAAAACGGAGTGCCTCTACATAAATATATTTTATAGGCTTAATTGTCACCCGCATATTGCAGAATAGGCAAGGATAGCCTTGTGTCACAATATTTTTTTAAGTGCACATTGTCTAACCTGATTGACAGAAAATATATACATACATAGATAAGTATAAATTATCTTCCTGGTAGAAGTTGAACCCATAATCATTTTGCTATTAAAGACGTCCCCAAGTTCATATAAGGAAACAACATAATATAAAGAACTCCGTCTTGGCGCAAAGGTATAAGTGTACGACTGTAAACGCGACATATGGGTATATGCGACATAGGTTCGACTCCCACTCCCACATTAAAAATATTAAATATTTCAATTCTTCGTTCTGGTAACAAGCAAAGTATGGTTGAGGAGTTGAGTTCCGCCACTCAACTCCTCAACAACAACGCAGTGCTTTCAGAATTTGAAGAACAGAAATGTATTAATGGGAATACAGTGTCTTAAAACTAGGTTCCCAGGTTCCCTTTGCCTAAAAAATAAACTATAAACTTAAAACTAAATTAGATTTAAAACAGTCAAAAAATAGAAATTTCCTAATAAACAGACGACCCACTCAAAATGCTTATACCGACAGCGTTATACCACGTAATGCGATTATTGTTCTACTTCCTATATACCATTGTGAATGAAAATATTGTTTCCCTGTGTACTCAAGCCATTGTTTTAATACATTTTAATCCTAAAAACCGCTATTTCTTTTGTTTATTAACAAACGAGAACCGAGGGGAGTCGACTAACGAAAACAGCTTCTGAATTGTAGAGCGGATAGAGCTAGTATGAATAATTAATATGAGTTTCGCCAAGCATGATATTTGTTAGCTAATATACATATAGGCTTGTTATCTTATCCAATAACTTGTAGAACGGTGCCTGCTCTAGTTAGTGTTATCTTAATTTTGCGTTTAGTTTTGAATGGACGCGTGGTAGAGACTATTTTGTAATATGTTAAGAAATTTGATAAAATTGGTGGCATATTTTTTTTATTTATCATTTGTTTATTGGAAGTTGTTGAAATGGAAACTACAGTCCAAAGATTAATACATATTTCAGAGATGAAGATAGTTAGGTTTACTCGTTGTAATGGTAATCGTGTATTAGAGATGTATTCTACTTTTTTTTAATACTCATTGAATAACAAATAGGTGATGAGAAAACAAACAAATATATATTTAACTGTAATATAATAAAGGTGTTATTTATTTTTTATTTTACTTAGTAAAACTTCGCAAATGTATATAAAAATTTAAAAAGTTTGGTAGTGTACTTAGTAAACTTATTTTGAATTTAAATGCAATCAAAATATTCTAATCTGTTTTCTCAGATGAATTTAAATGCAATCAAAAATTCTCAAAATCTGTACATCACAACGTGTGAACGTTTAAAGCAAAATTAACTGGCATTGTTACTTCTGTAGATAGAAACTGTGTATCAATACGAAAAACTAATAACCCTTATTTATATTATCATAGAGTTGAAAATATCACATTGTGTTTAAGGGATGGTATTTAAATTGATCCGCCACGTTCTCGGAACAAAACGTGAATAGGTGGTAATAAGTTAACAGCGCCCCTAGCTAGAGTTTATAGAGATGATTTTTAAAAGTAGAGCTAATATAAGGGTCGAGCCCTTTTGCAAATAATAATTTGTGCTTCACTTTTGCCCAAATTAAAATTGTTATTTTAGTGTTTTTGCCTATTGGTGTAATTTAAAAATGTTAATTATATAGTTTGTCATTAAAGTTTTGATTATTGATTTATTATTTCTTGGTAAAAATAAAAAAATAAAAGCTACTGATAAGTTATTCCACTGTTTATGGCTTCTTATATTGATTATTAAATGAATAAAATATTTTAATTGAACAACCGTACATTATGCAAATTTATGTAAAATCGGTGTTGTTATTAGTATTATATTAGTAAAGCACCAAAGAAGCTAATATCACATGTGTGTACATATATGTAAAATTCTCACTTATCTCCAAAACGAAAGTAAATCAGACGAAACGAGCGTCAAATATTTAAATGAACCAAAGGATGCCATTATAATATAATTTAATTCCAAACTCTTTTATTATCATCTTTCATTAATTAAAACCCAGTTCGTTGTCACTAAAAGGAATATAATTGATTGAATATCACGTCGTAAATACATTAGGGCCTGCCATAAAAATTTGATCGGTCGAAAAAACTCCGCTGTTCGCCGCGCTTGTGAAGGTCAAAAAAGAAAGAATAGAACAAAAGTCGCCTTGTTCCCACACGGGTGGGTTTTTATGTGGACCAAAATGACTGAATGTATCTCTGGTACCAATTTTGTCGACGGAACCACCATATAATTTGAGGGGTACCATCAATCTTTTTGTAATTTCTCATTGACAATCTACAGAATTATATATATAGAGAAAATAACTATAGAGTTAGTTTTCGTTTTGTTAAATTATAAAAGTTAGTATTATTGGCATTTTTGATTTAATTTATCTACTTCATAAATTTTATATGTCAATTAAAATGTATTGAAACAAGGTTTGCATACATTAATATAATGCACTGGTGGCACAGTGGTTTTTTTTGTAATAAAATGTTTTATATTCGAAATACTGCATCACAAAATTATAAAAGTCAGTATATTTAAAAAACATTTTTGCTCTGATCTTGTAAAAAGGCTATTTATATTCGAGAAAGTGGGTTAGTACTACTATGGATAGAACAAAAAAAAACCGGACAAGTGCGAGTCGGGAGCGCCCACCGAGGGTTCCGTACAAAAATTGGAAGTTTCGAACTTTTCTGAAATTAAAGGGTAGCTTAACCAGAGCCCTCTTATCTGATTCCTCGCTAAAAGCTAGGCTTTGAGAAGACAAGGCGACAAGGCGGAGATGAGTTAAGCCACTCAACACACAATGTCTCGAAATTTGGAGAACGGAGTATCGCTATGTTTCCTTTATTTGCCTTGCTATATGGGGGATATAATGTGAAGTTAAAAAAAATAGAGAAAAAATAATCACTAACTTCTTCTTTAGTCTACAATATAGATAAATTGAAATAAATATTTTTTTGCATTGCATGTTCAGAAACCATAAAAAAAGCAAGGGTCGATAAGAAAATGTTTTATTTCCCAAAAGCTACTGTAGCAGAGTCGGGGCAGGTCGATTTGGTATAGCAGACAAATTAAGTGCGGCGCACCCAATCTGATACCGTGTCTCGCGGACTTTCACGATCTGTGGGTTTATTGGACATTTTGTGCCATTTTAATTTCGTTTTTGATGAAGTAATCAATCTTTTTTACTTTTCGGTTTGGTTATAATTATTTTATTTAACAGGTTATATTTTATACGTATTTTTTAAGTTTTGAGTATCATAAAGAATTTTTCTTGAGAAGATATGAAAGGGAAGGCAAATATATCTTATTTATAAGTTACATATTCCAATCGACAATCACTAAAATAAGACAGACACTTAACCACTGCGCCATGTTGACGTTGATGACTTTAAAATATTCAAAAGTCAATGAAAGGTAAGACATGACTATCTGAAGGCTAAATATACCTAGTACTTAGTGCCTGATTAGTACCTCTTTTAGTCAGCGGCGTCAGCTAGTTAGCGATAACTTAAAGGCCATTATTGAATCTCGTCTTGGAAACTGATTCTATATAATGACAGGCTTTTACACGTTTATGAGACTTCATATTTTCTCGATTTCCAATATAAATGAAAGGGTCACATTAACCCACTTTATTGGAGTTCAGATAATTCTCTAATAATAATACTGCATGGCTAGTTCCTTATGGTATAGGTAGAAACATTGTTGTTATTGCTTTCCTTTTTGGTTTTCTATATAGAAAAGCTGTATATTGTAATTACTTATATTATATTTCTATCTAATTAATCATTGTCTTGTTTCTTTTCCGTTGCCGTAGGGATTTTAAAAAAAATTTTATTAGTGCTCCCCTAAATTCCTTGCATAGAAAATAATAATAAGGAAGTACCAAGTACTACATTTAAATAAATGATAAGAAAAATTTAACATTTTAATATCGAATTTTTAAGTAAACGAAGATTAGCTTTTAACACAAAAAAAAATAGATACTATTTTAAAGAAAATAAGTTTTTTGCATCTCCAAAAATATATATATTTTTTTATTACTCTGACCAAATAGTCCGAAGTGTGAAGGCTGCATAAAATTAATTGTTTTACTAAAAATTCCAAGCTAAGGTCATCTAAACCGAGTAGCTGACATTGGACCAAATATTTTTCTTCAAACCAAAGCGTCCCAAACTCTCCTTATAAAGGCATCTCTTTAAAATTCTCGTCCCGTCCGTAGAGAACGTTTGGAACATTTTTAGGCGTCTGCCTTTTCGGCCCTTTCCCATAGTTTGTTTTTTAAGAAACTTTGTGGTCAGATTTATGCGATTTGTGATGTTATTTTAGTTTGGAAGATAAATAAGTAGATAGCTGAGCCTGTAATTATTACTTAATTTATGTATAGGTGTTTAAAATCCTGGTGATTCTGTGGTTAGAGTAAAATTCTTATATATCTAATAAAGATTATTAAGATTAGTCGTGGATTAGGGGAACAAGGGTGCGCCTGTAAGCATAACAGGCTGTTGGTGCGATTGCCACTCGAGGATATGTGAGCAATTGAAGAGCCTTACTATGTTAGTACTTAATAAAAAAAAAAATTCTTGATCAAACATTCACGTAACGATTATATTTTTGACTCGTAAAACTAATATCAATATTATTTTATTAAAAATAGTTAGTAATTAATTACACTAAGGAGGTCGTGGCTTCAATATAAGCAAGAAAATATTTATGTAAAAATATATTTGGTTAATCATTAATTAATAAACATTGTTATTTAGCTAGCTTTCACTTAAATGCATTACATTTAGATATTTATCATTTACAATCAATTATTATAAACCTGACTAAAAATATTGGTTGAACGTCATAATCTCAGGAACTACTGGCTTAAATTCAACAAATCTTTTTGTATTGGAAAGTCTATTTACTGGAAAGAGCTGTAGGCTAAAGAACTTGATTGTTCGATGTAAACAACTACACTTGTGTCATGTTTAACTAAACGAAGTTAGAAGGAAAAAATATGACAAAATTTATATCAGGCTATCCTGACACAGCTGTGTGAGCTTTTTTCAGCTTAAAAAAGCTCAAGTTCAAATATAAAAACATAAACATTATCGACAAAAAAAAACAATTGAAATCAACAGTCAACACTAGCCAACAAAAAAATCAATAACCACTTAAAAATTCCACTAATGTCGATACAAATCTTTTACTTTTATGATATCATTTCTTACATTGTACGGCCCCGGTCACCTCAGATTAATTGACGTGATAGTAACACTATGGGTATACGATATGAATACATAATGCAGTAAACCAACGACTAAAAGTAAACATATTTCTTTTTAAAACATAAAATAGGTTGGATCGTGAACTGAATGTTTAATTTTTCTTAATGTTTTTATTAATATGAGCTTTCTAGTTTCGAATTACTATAATTTATTAGTGTAAACTTTGGAATGGTGTAAATACCGCGATGGTTTATATATGATAGGTTGTCTCTATAAAGACAGGTGGAAATGGGTTCCATTTTGAAGATTTAATAATGGGTGAAAAGTGAAGAAATGAAAAAGAAGAAAGATGTTGAAATGAATGTTGTGAATTTTTTTTTTACAGTTTCACGTCATTTCTCGTATGCAGCAATGGTACTGTGTATTTAGCGACTCAACGCCGTATCAAATTTTTCTTTAAATTTTTCTAAGTAATTAATAAATAAATAATAAACTTTATCCTTAAGAAAAATAAAATGTTTATATTGCAGTCTTTATAAGACTTCAAGCATTGTTCAGATGCACTTGGGAATTGTCAGACGCGTGATTCAAATACCACTCGAAGAGATGTTTATATTTAAACATGTTTAATTTTTCAACCCAGTGTGACAAATTGCGGCGTTAAATTCCTTTTTAAATTCACAGAATTTCTTTAAATAAATGGAAAGTGTTACAGAAAACCTATTACAACGCTAAGTTCCATTTTTGAACATATATTTTTTTATTAATTAAATAGCGAATGGAGAAATGTGTCAGTATATTTTTCTGCCCTACTCAATGAAAGTGCCATATAAATTGAAAATCGTAAAAATATAAATAAAAAGTAAAAATAAATGACGGCGGCAAGTATAAAACAGTTCTACTTACAGGTTCCAACCGATTTACTTTCTCTTACCTGCGAAATGAAAACCAACTTTTAAAACTTGCATTAATTGAAATTATTATGTAAGAAGGATTTTTGATAGTAAAATAATAATTTTAAAGTATATTTTTAAAACAGTTTTTAATTAATTAATTAACATGAAATCCTATGTTGAGGCCAGTAGTGGCGCAGAGGCATAAGCGCGAGACTGTAAAAGCGACAGATTGTGAGTTCGATTCCCACTCGAGTAAACAAAGTATTTAATGTTTTAATTTTTTGCTCTGGTCATGAACCAAAGCGTGGCGGTGAGTTCCGCCACTTGACATAAGCTTCTGGAATTCGGCAGAAATGGCAGAAAGTGTGAAACGGAAGTGTCTTTATGGAAACGGAGTGCCTTACTTAACACTAGGTTCCCTCTTGCACATAGCAAGCAGATAGTCAAATACAGCATGAAGTTGAAAAAATATCCCATGTATTATGCTTATAGCATCAACTCCCACGTGGGAACATGTATTTATGACAATAATGACAACAAGGGCGTTACACTCCCATGCTTTGGAGATAAGGTGAGATAAGAAATAGTAGGAATAAAGTAAGGGAAGTTTTAAGTGAAATATGAATAAAAATCATGGTCATAGCTAGAAATATGAATGATTTGACTGTTTAATTTTATTTTTTTACAAATTTTTATGATATTTTTCAAATTATAAAATGACCAATACCTGGATTTTGAAAAAAAAGTCATCAACGATGCGTTTCAGACGCGAGTCGAACATTGACCGACCGTGAGTCATCGAGCAAAAAGTCGAAAGTGACTAAAATGACGCTTTTTTTATTTCCCTTTAAAATACAATAGATCTTCAATTACTGTAAAAAGTGTATTGTTTTTTAAACACCAGCTTGACACTTCTGTTCGTGATTTTGGATGCGGAGAATTTCTGCTTAAAACTAATGAAAATGTATTTTTAGATAGAAATAAGTAGTAATAGTGATTTTTAGGCACATAATTCAAAAAGTTTATAGATTAATTCAATTTATTAACTGCTGTTTTATATAAATTATTTTAAAGTAGTAATGTGCAATTAAATAACACAAAATGATAATTAGATATTAGTAAAATAATGTTATATTATACAAAGCCAGCGGTGTTTTAAGTGTCTTATTTCTCTGAGTTTCTAATAAGTAAATTATGTGCTATAAATGGCGGTGCAACCTGTTTCCATTGTTATTCTCGGGAATACGTGTCGGTGCGATTGATGTGGCTCGGTGTGAATGAAGATGTCACTGTGCTTACTGTATTGTAAAAAATGTATAAAAATATAGGTATTTGTGGGGTATTTTCATTCATTACCTAAATTGTATGTTTCAAATGATTGTATTTTTAAATATTTCCACTACTAATTTTGTTTCATATATTATGTTTCGAAGAATAATGCTTGCTTATAAATGATTGTTTAAGAAAGCCTATTAGGTAGTTGAAACCGAGTCTAAAATATATATATTTTAAATGCAGAGAGAAAGTTTATTTACAATTATTTTTTTTAACTTAACGCTGTATCCAGTAGGGGAGGCAGAGGGAACCTAATGTTGAGACACTAAGTTGCCTAATGTCCGCCCAATTTTCGATAGTGACAGACCTCAACACCGACCGCAGTTAGTCTTGTTAACAGAGTGAAGAAATTGAGATAATTAATTCTTCCGAGTGGAAATAGAGATAGTCCTATTTACGGCAACTCACAGCTGCTATGCCAAAATGTTCAAAATATTACTGTAAATAAGATAATCTATAAGATATATCCATATCATATAAGCAAATAAGATTTTTTTATCAGAACACCTTAATAGCTTTTCATTTGAACACATTCTATTTCTATCCACAGATTACGGAAGCATAAAAAAATAATAAATATTTATTATTACCCGTTGCATCAGCGCATCTGGCTTCTAAACGAACCTAGCTTCCGTGGCGGAACGCTTTAATCTTTGATTGTTATCACTTAGATACCAGGTTTTAGTTTTTACTTGGAATCAACCTGTATACAATTAGATGGTGATAACAATTATTTTTATTGTTTTTGATAAGAATATTAATATAGATACGAGATAGAGCCAGTAACTTCTGAAAACCTCTTGTGTGTAGTCTTGTTGTCTGGGAGTGAGTCAGTAATGGGAGAATTTAAGACTTGACTTGTAGAGTTTTGTAGAGCGCAACGTTAAACCCGTTCCTGTAGGAATTTCGGGAAAACTTCTCTTAATACTTCCCTTCATTCTCTAAACTACCTACATGATACAATTCTACATACTAAGTCCAATACTATCGCCTATGTATTGTCTGTCAGTCTCTCATTAGTAACGAACGACCCCTAGATGTTCTCCTTAACTTGAAAAAAACCCTATTTAAAAAAAAATGCATAAATACCAACGAGATTACGAAATCAAAAAGCATTTAACCTTTCGGAAGGTGTGCTCATATAAATTGGCCGTCCATCACGATGTAACGAAACAAAGGCATCTACTATAATAATAATTCAACTCATCTAAATTCGATTATACGAACAATTGAAGTAATATTTATTGATGCTAATGGATGATGGAAAAGTAGGTTAGTACCTTATTCAAGTGTCTTTATAATTATTTTTAATTTTACAATTTATATACTTAGAGGTAATATTACGTCTGTTATATATATATTTTTTTTAACAATCAGAAAATCTCGTGATATACATTGTGTTTAACTACGCGACGGTTGTAATTTTGTTTCCTATTTGGGGGGAAGAGTTTTTCAGAGTTTTTCATGTCCTCGCTCCACTAAAGAGACAAAGCGTGACGTTGATTGTCGCATTCTCTTCAAAATTTTGCGGCAAGTAGGGAACGGAGTGTCTTAACACTAGGTTCCCTCTGCCTATCCTATACCAAATGCAGGATACTAAAAAAAGAGGATAATTAAACTTTGCATCGAAATGACATAACATGAAATATTTAACATAAATATTGAGTGTGTTGTTGAAAATTGTTTTCTTTCGTAATATCGCCAAAAAAAAGAGGATAATTGAATGAATTTTAATAAAAATCTTTAAATTAACAAAAATATTCTTGTATCTGTGTGGTTTTATTGAATAAAGAATATTTGGATTTTGATTGATTGAAAACTATCTGGCATTTTAACGAAATATGTATCCCCTACCATCACGTAGAGAGCCATACGTCACAACCACACCGCGACAGTATATAATTCAAATTATATACAGATTTATGCTCGCACGTCACTACCTAATGAGCCGGTACATGCCAAGCTTCATGAACATCACTGCGGTTCAATGAACTTTATCAATCGATTTGCCTATTGACTAGTCGCTATAAATTGATAGAGTCTTCAATGTTAGTGAAGTTAAAAAATTAGTATTATTTAATATTAAAATATTGTTATGTTTTTAGCTTCTCGCTGTATACCGCACTATTATCCAGTACGTATCTTTCGGTACGCAGAGGGGACCTATGAACCTAGTGTTAAGTCACTTCGTTTTCATCAATGCACTTTCGTTCCCACTTTCCGTCGAATTCTGGAGCAGCGTGTTCATTGGCAAAACTTCGCCGCTCTTACCGTCGTTACCAGAGCAAAGAAGTAACCATTAATAATACATAACATAACCGTCGTATTTACATTCAGCCGCTACTGTAAAGCTGTGCCATGATGCCCAAATATCCTTAACCAGCTATACTAGCGATGATATAGAATTCAAATCCACATCACTCCGTCTCATCTATATCATACCGTATCTTCAAAACGTTATCTTGTAAGGAGAAATAGTAAAAATACCATCACTTCAAGTTATTTCCATTGACGCCTTAATTGCTGTGAAAGTAAGATAGGACATTCTGGTGTAATTACTGCTAGGGCAGAGACACACTTGTATTCAATTTCGTACTGTTTTTAACCATTGAAGTTTTAAAACAGTATTATATTGGTGTATTCTCGCTCTGGTAACACAAAAGCGCGGTGTTAAGTTCCGCCACTCAACACGCAATGTCTCAAAAAAATTGTGAAAAGTGAAAAAATGTCTTAACATTAGGTTCCCTTTGTCTACCCTGCTATGTAGGGGATACATCGTCGCTTCTTTACAAATAACAATTAGATAGTTTAGAGACTCGTTATCTATATAATACCTTAAAAGAAATCGATAAATTATTAATTTCTTTACATTTTTAAAGTGTTATATTCCTACACATAGGAAAGGAAAATATTTTTTAATGCTTTCTCCAAAGTGTGTTTATTTTCTTGCTTAAATTATAATTTAAATATTTATGACTCTATCAAAGATAATTTTGCCTAGACGAGCCCTTAGATACCTTTATAGAAAGCTGATACATTTTTGCTAAAATATACATATGTGCGTGCGAACGCTATCACATACTCGTATTATGGTGGATACGAATACGTGGAAAGTGTATGAAAGTGGCTGTTTGTCAGATAATTAACTCTAATACTTGTATATGAGAATCATTTAAATACTTTAGATGATTGCACTCTAGGTTTTGACCTAAAAGAAGTCTAGTTAAATCTATAAAGATATTGGTTGTACATATTATACTTGAATATACATGGTATGTGCAACTAATATCTTTATAGATTTTATTGCAAATACTTACAAGGCCCATATTTAACGCTATGGTTACGGATTCTATACCCACAAGGAGAAATAAATTATTTTCATTTTCTTACCCTGATAATAAAATTCTAAATTTTATCTGCTTACATTCCTTACCTACTTATGTGTGGAGATAAAAAATAAAACTTAATTATACTAAAGGTATAAATAAGTTTCAGTTCATTAATTTCTATTTAGGATAGCAAAAAAAATATTCAGCTAACTCAACTTAACGCTTTAATTACACATCAGGTGGATAAAATGAAATTACCTCGAGTGGGAATCGAACCCATAAATGCCACGTTTAGAATCAAACATATATGTGTGCTATAAAAAGAAGAATTTTCCCACAGCGTATACTAAAACAAAAATAAATCTAAATTGATTTAAGCTATTACAATCTATACTTTAGATCTAAGCAAAACGTATTATAAAACGACGTCAGCGATTACTCTCGCGATGATAGATGGACGCTATGCACTACTAATTGAATATCCTAATGACACTGATGTAAATAGCCCCTACGCTTTCTATTATAGAAATAATATTATAAATTTATAGACGCTATTAAGGTGCAATGGGACAGTATCTGACATGTGGGTTCGATTTCTGTTTGTAGAAATTGATTATTTTCATTTCTTCACTATGATAGATGAAATACGGGGTACAATACCGTCACGTAATAAGAAATATCCCGAAATTGAATGGAGAGTGGGGAACAGAGTGTTTTAGTACCTATTAGTTTTTCTCTGCTATGTAAGAGATACCGCTTGCAGCAATAGAAAAAAATATTCAAGTAAGTAATTAAATTTAAAAGAAACCAAATGTAAGACACTCCTCCACTTTCCAGCCATTCCAATCCACATGTCGATTCTAAAACATAAAATCTCTGTAATTGGTCACAATTATCCCAATAAAGTTGAAACAATTAAGTAAGTTACTTGAAACATAAAATAAATCAAGACGCAAGGTGGTCTGGTTTCTCAACAAAAAGCTGGCTATAACTAATAGGTAAAAGAAATTGTCCACAATTTATATGTCACGTCGAATAAGCACGACGTCGACAGGTGTATTTCTTTTTGCAATATATACTTAAAGGTTTAGATTTTGCGAAATTTTAGTTGGCTTATAAATTCGCCACTCAACACATAATGCCTTCAGAGTTTAACAGATAGCGTGAAATGGAAGTGTTTTAATGGGAACGGAGTGTGTTAAAACTAGGTCCCCAGGTTCCCTCTACCTACTCTGCTATGTGCGGTACATAGTGTGATAAAAAAAAGTATTTTCAAAGTACTTTAAGATTGTACAAATATCTATTATTCTTTACACGTACACTGGTTGAATGGAAAGGGCCAAATTATGTAATGTTGATTTATTGACAACTAAATATTTATATCAAGTTATTAAATTTAATAAGTATAGCTTGTACTATGTTAATTACACAACTAACACGCACATTTATATACTTTAGAATATATTTGTAAGTATATCGACAGACAGTTTATTAGCAAAATAAAAAATTAAAAAAGAAATACTTCAGATGTGCTTTTGACCTATATAACTTACTTAACTTCTATAGGTAAACAGAGCCAAAAAGCAGAACCTTTCAGCGATACTCATGTATCAAAAACTGTAGAACCGATTTCGATGCAACTTAGACTATTTTCTAAGCAAGTAATATCTAAAACAAGAAAATAATATCTCGGTACGATTTACGAGTCGCTTAAAAAGAATTAGTAAAAGAAGAAGAAGTAGTAAAAGTTAACCATGAGATTTAACCATAATCATTTATCTCTACATTTAATTGGAGTAAAGGCTATAAGAAACATATTATTTAACTTGCTGAGATTTATTTGTACAATACAGTCCTAAATCGTCTCGTCCTCATAATAGTAGTAAGAGAAATCGAAGGTATATAAAGAAACGTACATTTATCTATGAAGTGTGTAGTACATCATTCATTTAATTATATAGAAAAAAATATAGAGCGGACTCTACATCACGAGTTCTGAGATCTGAGAAAATATATTTCAGTATGAAATACCTATGCTAGTCGTGATTGACGGCAGTGAGTGACGAGGAACAAGGGTGTGGCTGTATCGCGACGGTTGTGGGTTCGATAGCAGTCGAGGGAATCAATTGTTATTTAATAATATATATTTTCATTTCTTCGCTCTGGCACCAAGACCCGTCGTTGAGTTCCGCCACTCATCACGTAATGCCTGGAAAAGTTCGGAGGAAAAATCATATGTTTATAGCCATACTATAGTACCTTATAGTACTATGTTTACTTTCATAGCAAATATTGCACAAAATTTATGATTGTTGTCAATATTATTGAATTTTGAAAGGAAACGGTATTGTTGATTGCCATATTAAGCCTTACAACGTAATAAAAGTAATAACTAAAGATTTATGTCTATTTTATAACGTCCCATGAAATATAGTACTGGCAAACTTTAGTACGATTAATAAAATAATACTAATAGAACAAAGTGGAGAACGGAGTGTCTGTAGGTAAACGGAACTTCAGGTGCTCTGCCCTGCTATATATGAAGAAGTTTGAAGACTCGTGACGTAGTTGGAACTGAACTGATGATTTTGGTTTCAAATTATTCGGATATTGGTCTTTGTGATCGCTTTTCTTAACAGATAATAATATTTCTACTTTTCTATTTATAATTAGTATATATATATTTCTTCTAATTGTATGTTTGCTACTCGTAGCCCTCAATTTTTTTGGATTTGAATATGAAAAATTGAAAAATGAAAAAAGTCATATTTTCCTTTCATGGGGAAATTTAAAAAGTTTTTTTTATTATTTATTTTGTCTGTACATTGTCTGTCAATCATTCACTAACATAATATAAAATAAAAAAATTCATAAATATGATTAAAAGGAACACATACGTAAAATTAGAACGGAAAGCACCATCCCGATCAAGATTTAAATCGAATCGTAAATCCATCGCTCCAGAACGTTAGACGATAGTAATCGTCGAGGGTATCTAATTGGCACCGAGATTGGCGATGGCCTACCACCTGGTTATGGAGGATGGATACACTTGTTAGCGGTCGCTATAACTAGTTGGACTGGAGTGAGGACTGTTGATACATTGTTTTTTAGTAATGTGAAAAGGAAATTGTTAGAACTTATATAGTAGTTTTAATTAATTGCTTTGAATTAATTTATTGAGTTATCGAGGTACGAGGTTATATAATATTTAATAGCAGTTGATTTAAATAAAATCTTGATTTAAATAAAATCTTTAACTACCTCGCTCGAAATAACTCCGGAAAAAAATAACAACAAATGAAAATTAACGATTAATATTTTATTATGAAGGGTAAATCAGATTGGAACATAAGTTACAAGAATTATTTATTTATGAACTAATATACAAAGTTATACGTTATACAAAGATACTACAAAAAACATATAGCGTACATAATGTAAATATATTCTACAGCGATTCTGAAACGTAGACGCCAGAAAAATTGGTTCTTTTCGCATCTGACCATAAGTTTGGTAATGTCTGTGTGAGTTGTGTGAACTGATCTCATAATAGCGTCGTAAGCTTCAACACTAGGCGTTACGTTAATTGATTTTCTTTCGGTTTGTTAACTCAAATTCAAATTTTGATAATACTGTCAAGTATACAAGTTCTGGGTTCGATTCCAAATCCAGAATAAGGCGGAACATGAATAACGCAAGTTTCCTAATGCGAACGGAGTATCGTATCCGTAAAACTAGATTCCCTGGTAACTCTCTGCTTAAACTGCTATGTGTGTGAAGTTAATAATAATACAACCTATTACCGAAAAAGAAAAACAATCTAAATATTTGGACCTAGCCCATGAGATTACCGCCATGTGGGATGTCAATGCGACTATCATTGTGCCGATAGTGGTTTCGGTTAACGGTTTAATAGCGAAAAGCCTCGACCAACACCTTAAGAGGCTATCGCTTAGCTGTTGGATCAAGAACCGGATACAGAAGGCAGTAATACTTGAGACGGCACGTATTGTGCGGAGGTTCCTCTCTCTGGAGCCCTAGCCACCGATGGCTTGGACCCTTGTCCCGCCCTCGGAAGAGTGGTTTTTTTATATTTTTAAATGTATCTTTTTTATAATAATTTATATTTAAAAATGTAAAATTGATTCACTAATTTAATAAAAGTATATTCTATACAACCTATTACATAGTTATTTAATTAACTTAAGGATAGAACTCTCTCTCATATTCACGAGACAACAAGTTTTATAATTTTTTATGTGATTTCACAACGATTTCACATTCACCATAAAGAAAATAATACATACGTATTGAAACATTCAATTAAGTTGAGTTAAATACTGAAATTTACTTCGGATCGCTTTTACTTAATAAAGCAACAGTAATAAGAGATTAAAAGATACGATTGCTGTAATTTATGATTTTTCTTTTATTTTTCGAAATTCTTAGTGTTGAATTATAAACACGAAATAACAACGACATTGTAGCCGTAATTGTTAAATTTTTGATTCTAAAACGTACAGTCCGAAGAAATAATAAAAATGTAGAAAATAGTTTGACTTATTAGTAGTTCTATCGTATTTGTTGAGAGCATAATATAGATGCATGATTTTTTATTTCAGCTGCACGCTTTTAAATTAAAATGTAGTGTACAGACACTCCCTTGTCCTATTCCCGAAAAAATCGAGAAACTGCGTATTGAGGTAACGGAAACTACGCCAAAATGAAAATAATTTAACCAAAAAATATTTTATTTAGAGTATATAGGATAATTGTGGTTTCAGTCCAATGCTACTAGCTTACAGCTACCGCAGTTTCAAACACAAAGATAAAGCTAAATAAATATGTACTAAAAATAGCATCTATAAAATTTTATACACAACGTTTATAAGGTTTAATTAAGGCTTTAACTGTGGTTAAATTACAATTTTCACTTAAAATACTACCAAATGATAATAAAATTGTTAATCTAATTAGGGCAGCAGTACCATCCTATAAGTAAGTGGGTTGATGATATCGCGAGTGACATTCCTGCGTCTAGACTAGATTTAAACTTATCTCAAGCAGTAATGTCTTGTATAGAGGCCATAATGGTGCAGTAGGAAAGCGTGTGACTGTACACGGGATGGTTGCGGGTTTGATAGCACACACACTCACTATTACATATCAGACAAAAAGAATATTGTAGTCAATGTCTTAGGTCTCTGTTCTAATCTTAAAAGAAACTTTTGCCAAAGAGTACTTTTGAATAAAATATGAACCCTCAACTACCGTATGGAATCCTATAGGTATGAAAATGAATAGGTATACATAAATATATATAATAGTATACATAAATGTTTTTTGACAGTGAAAAACATAAAATTAAGTTCTAACACCCAACTCGCAATTGCTGACAATCTGTACTTTTACATTTATATCTATTCTAATATTATAAAGCTGAAAAGTTGATTGTGTTGAACATACTAATCTTAAGAATTTGGTCCTGGTGGTAATCAAAAAAAATCCGGTCAGAGTTACTTCAAATACAATTTATTATGTCATACACAACTCTTAGTTACTTAACCGCGCGCGCGAAGTCAAAGGAGAAAACTAGTATAATATGAAGTCATAATATTCGTTATAATACAAACAGGTATTGATTCAGATGACCGTATTGCCAATATCGATATTAAATTACATTGTAAAGGTAATTTTGAATCGACTATAAACTTAAAACCTCTTAGGTTGACTTGACACCATTGAGGCGCAGTTAGTACGTCTCTTAGCATGGTGGTTATGAATACAATTCTATTCTAACTGATATATTTTTACATATATCAGTTTCCTAGGTCTCCATATTTAGGTTTGTTTGTTAATTATGCTTTCTGCTTGAATTTAGGGCAGGGTGTATTGATTGGTGGAACTTTGCGCTGCTATTCGTTATAGCAGAACGTGAAAATTGAATAATTATTTCCCTCGAGCATCGAATCCGCAACCACGCGTTTACATTTAGACTTTTTATCACCATGCTGCGATCGAAACCAAAAATATACTTACTCAATTAAAAATTTAATCCGTTATTTAAATTTCATTCAAATTAACTTCACAATATTTTTACGAATGTCCAAATCGAATGTAAATAGCAATAAAATTTATGTTTAAGCCAAAATTTCTTAAGATGTAAAGCACCAATGTTTTCGTTTCATTAATATTATTAATAATTGTAATTAATAAACGATTTATTTTAATTGAAGTTGTATGTACGTATTGGTTATGACGTAATCTCTCGAAAGTATTGAAAGCCAGTGTAAGTGGAGTAGGGCTTGAGCTTTACAATGTTGTAATGTGAGAGACTGTTAGTCTAGTGACAGGTTAAATGGTTTAGTGATTTAATTCTATTTTTTATTATTTTTAAAGTGTATTCCGTACTAAGTGAAATATTTCTTGAAAACCTAAGACCAGATAAAAATAAAATTGATTAGCTGATAATTGTAAAAAAGTAAAAAAAAGTAGGGACCACGTGCCGTCATTTTCCAAGAGGCACAGGTTCGAGTCCCGCTACCTTAACATTTTGCAAATATGTTTTCTAAAAAATATATATTCTTGAATACGGAGACATAACTATAATTTTGAACCATGATGGTTATGGGTTCAATCCTCAATCGAGGAAATGATTATATTTAAGTTATTATTTATTTAGACCAACAGCATTGGTAGGTACAAATAAAAAAATATATAATTTATATTTTTCTAACTTTCAACAAAGGTAAATTGCATCCGGAAATTGCATAAATATCTAAAGCATGAATATATCTACTTGCAGCGGATGTTCCACATAAAAAATGCAAATAGTTCCGAAGTTAGTCCACTTTACTGGGCAGCATACCATTAGGCTAATATAACTGTAGAAAAGATTCATCACTTACATACTCGTATATTATATGTAAGGTAGTTTTAGTGTATAATTATAATAAGGAATTTATATCCATAATTTCCGTTAAATCAGTGAGTCAAACAGGAATGTAACATAGTATTCGTCCGTAATAAAGAAACCGGACAAGCGCGAGCCGGATTCGCCCACTAAGAGTTCCGTACACGTTTTGTCCCCCTTTTATATTTTTGGCTATTATTTTTTAGATTTCATAATTTAAAAAGTTAGATATTAGATAAACATTATATTGAGAAATTAGAAAGTAGCGTGACCGATAAATGTACGTCATTAATTTAGTTAACGACTTTAACACGTCGATGGTTAACTTATCACGTTTGAAATTTATACAAAACAAGTGACAACAGTGCTACCGAATACATTTGCTTAATCGATAAAAGATGTTATTTTTATATATTAACTTAACCTTGCCTATAAATAAATGTAAAGTGTTTTGAAACCAATTTTCCCTGTAGACTATATTGTTAGTTTAAATAACTGAGAGAACTTTTTATTTTTTATGTATTACAAACACTTTCCTCCCTACAATAAAAAAATATAATTATTATAATACAAAAATTTCAAAATGAATTCACTAAACACTATGGTTTTCAATTTTCCACTTTTTTACTAAAATTGCGTCAACAGTGATATATATCAGGGTTGCTTTTGGTTCACTAAACCGATAAAATATTTAAAACTATAACTTTATAACACTACGTTTCCTCTCCCTGCTAAATGCGGGACAGTGTAAAACTATAAAAAATAAGTTCTATAAACCCCCGAACGAGACTCGAACCCACAATCATTGTAATGCGCAAATAAGCTATTATTAATGAACTGACGTCAGCCCTACTTTTTTCGCAAAACAAGATTATTCGAATAAAATATGTGCTTTATTCTAGAATCCATTTAAAATCGTTATAAATCAATAACTAACGGGTTATTCGTGATTCTTACGTGGGATGGAGATTATATTGATTTACATAATAAATCCTCTATTGATTATAATTTGTGATATTTGATGTGGTCAATGGTCTTAGCTAGTTGGAATGAATGTAAGTTTTACAATGTTATAAGTAAAATGAAAATATTTTATGGCAATTTTTAAATTTAATAATAATTCGATTCCCACTCGAGATAATGTAAAATATTTTTTTACTCGGTCTGGTAACGAGGCTAAGCGTGCCGGTGAGCTCCACCACCTAAAACACAATGTCTCAAGATGAATTCGGCGATAAAAGGGGAACGGAAATGTCTTAATGTAAATGGAGCATCTCAACACTAGGTTCCCAGGTTCCCCCTGCCAATCTTGCTATGTGCGGGATAGCGTAAAGCTAAAAAAACCCTATTACTGACCTTGATTCCAAGCAGATGTAATATTTTCATGGTAGAAATACTCGTTCTCCTCTTCATCCGACCACAGAACACCTTCAATGCTTGACGTAATTCCACTTCCTTCTGGACCATCCACAATAGATCTTCTAGAAAGCTGATCATAACTTGGGGGCCTCGATAAAGAACATGTGGATATATCAGCGAGAGAAGATCGAAAATTCTTTACACTTCTACTATCTATAGGCCTATAGTATCTTAGGGAACGGGTGTCTTCTGACTTAATGGACCGTAGTGATCGACAGTCGTAATTAAGTCCATCATTTGTAATATCCCCTAAAGATATTTTGAAGTTGTTAGATGAAATATCACCTAATGGTACTTCACACGATCGTCTTTTCATGCTGGTCTTTTGGGGGGTTTCCCCAGTGGCTTGCATGTGTCGACTCACACCTGCGCTGTGCAGGAATTCGTTAGAATTATACATTTTACTAAATAATGCTATAGGAACTCTTTTTTGACTACATTTGTATGGAATTACTCGTTCGTTCGTTATCTGAAACAAAAGAAATAACATTTAAAATTTGGTTCATACACTTAGAATCATCATTATACTTTTTACAGCTTCACATACTCTTCCATCTAAGCGTAGCCTGCTAGGCCTATCCTAGTCTAAAATTGGGAGGTTTCCCCTAGGAAACTCTCAATTTGCAGAGGGAGTTACGACCCTACGCTTCCCACTTTATAGTGAAAGCCTATACCCTGAGATCCGGCCGTTGAATCCTGCATACACGAGTTTTCTTAATTAAACCTATATTAATGAATAATACATGATTAGTAGAACAGATTACACCTGGGTGGCAACACAGGTGTAATCCAGGTGTAACCCAGGTGTAATTTAATTAAGAAAACTCGTATACGCAGGATTCAACGGCCGGATCTCAGTCTACTACAGCGGTACTCGCCGCGCCGCGCCGCGCCGCGCCGCGCTTTGACTCGACACCAGAGATAAATGTATGTATGTATGGGTATATATTGTGTATGCATTATATATGTATGTATATGTATATATACTCGATTTAATAGTATATAATATTATATTTTTATAACTTGTGTATGTATATTAACTAATAATATATATTTTTTTTTGATATTTTAATTTTTTTTTGATTGCACTGTGTTGTTATTCCGCTGTTTGGCACTCATCCACTTCCATAGGTTGGCTGGAAGAGATTTCTTTCAGAAATAAGTCCGCCATTGTAAACATAACTTTTTAACTGTTTTCTTACTATTTTCTTACATGTGCAATAAAGAATATATATATATATATTTTTTCGTATGGGAATCGAAACCACAACCTGTCGCGCTTACAGTCACATGCTTACACATTTTGACTAAAGCAATTTAAAAAGAAACAGTGACATCTAGTGGACTAAAGTAACATTACATTGGAACGTCAGCAGTTCATGTTTAGAAATTGCTTGTGTGTTCGTAGTTTCATAAAAATACTGTAGATGGTGCTAATAAAAAGTTAATTATTAAAATATCATATTATTATTATTTTATTAATTAATACAATTTATAAAATAATAATAATATGATGTTTAAAATAAAGCATAATTTATTTATTTAAAGTATTTTTTTAAATAATAAAACCCCATAATTATGATTTATATTACGTAATGCCTTTGTGGTGCAACAGCAAAAGCTTGTAACTCTAAATACAACGGTTTTGAGTTCGGTTCCCTTTTCGAGAATGAATTAAACTAGAAAGGAATTGAACCTACACCTACCGCATTTATACTCAGACAATATGCCACGGCCCCTGAATTTCTTCATTATATGTATTATACTTTAAGATGAATGTCATTTAATTAATTTTGAGATTTGGTTTTTGTTAAGGAAAAGCTAGGTTGGAATCGCTGGAAAATATAGGAATAGGAACTAAATGTATTAACACTAGGTTTCCTCTGCCTACTCTGCTATATGGGGTATACTTACAGCGTGAAGCTAAAACAATAAAAGAAAAAACAAAATATTTCCAACATAACACAATACACAAAAATAATTTCTAGCTAGAGGAAATTAAAAAGGAAATGGGCATGGCCTCTATCCCTTTGTATGGTATATTAGGTTAGGATCTTCAGCCAGGATATGAAATAGCCGCGGGCAATTAACTTATTTTACTTTGTTTTGGATCCTCTGAATCTCTATGGGTCGGTTATTGCTTAGATATTAGATATGTATTTATTAAATGTTTGAATAAATAATACATAGAATCGAATTTATATCCTCCTTTATCCACTTTTGGCTAAAGTCTGAAGTGGTGGAAGTCGACAATATCGACAGAAAGAAGGTCATGAAGTTTCTTAGCATTAGGTAGCTTCTGCCTATCCTATCCTGCAATGTGGAAAAAATATAATATATAATATACCAATTGAATGTAAAATAACAATGAAGCCTTAGAAAATTTATAGACCGCAAAAAGTTATATTAAAATTACGTTATATTTTCTTAAAATAAAAATTGGTGTAAGCTTATAAAAATACAGATGATTCTTTAGAGGCCAGTGGTAACGCAGGGGCACAAGTTGCGCGAATGGTAACGAGGTAAAGCAATCAAAGAACTAAAGACAATATACGAACTTATATCTTTGGAAAATCTTATGTTTAATTAAATTTTCCAAAGTATAATTCAAAGGGAAGCCTGAAGTGGAATAATCTGTACACGTGTATGGGCTTAGTTACGTTGCTACTTACAAAGTGAGATGTTTACTGATTTAGGCAAACAGATTAAGTATCAAAGTTAAGAGATGTAAAGTGTTTTTATTTTTTTTTTAAAGTGTTATGCGTAATCTGATATTGTACTGGATGAGAATTTCGTTGGTGTGTGGTAGTCGACTATAATAGGTGGTTCTGGGTTCAATTTTCATGTGCAAATATGTGGTTAAAAAATGTCAATAAACACCTTGTTTGTATTATACCAAAGTGTTTATGCGACAATTCAGTGTTAATGATTCTATTTAATTAATGAAAGTATTAGCAAATCTTCATCAAAATTTCTTTTAAAGATCTCCACAGTAGACCCCATCCATGTATACAATAATATTTCTCCTAAATTTTAAAAAGACTATATTATAGCTAAATAAAATAAAAATTTAAAATAAAATCTTTTATTAGCCCAATACAAAGTCCTGGGCCAACGATACAAAATAAGGGAAAACTCAACTCATATAAGTCACTACTAGACTACTATGACATTTCAACTTCAGCAATTCTGCAAGTGACCGCTCGCTGTTCAAATTGCTTGCAGTAATTTGCAAAGTTGCATAATTACCGCGATTGTCGAGCGAAAGAGGAGTATTTAGACCGAATGGAGTTAGGATCATATTAGTTGGTGGTTTAATTGGGGCAGAAACTATGTTTATATTATAACTATTTGTAGACCGCAATTTCGTTTGTGTGAAATACAAAATTAACCTAATGGGAATGGAGTGTCTTAGTATAAAGGTTCCTAGGTTCCCTCTGCCTATTCTGCTTTGTGTGGGATACACTGTCAAGCTAAAATCAAAGTTAAATTACACAGTTTTTCCCGTTTCTGTAGGAATTTCAGTACACTCGACAAGGAATCTATATGACATATTTCAACGTTGTTAGTAGTATGCCACGTCGCTGTACTTGGTCTGGTAGTTACTCAGTTAAAGTTAAGAGAAGAAGAGAGTAGTTAGATACTCCGTTCCCATTAGGACACTTTCGTTCCCCACTAACCGCTATATTCTCGAAACACTGCGAGTTGAGTGGCGGAATGATCATTCATAAAAAATATTCATATATTCATACAAACTAAGGTGATAGGTGCCTGTATGCACAAATATCATATATTATTTTCCTAGATCTGTCATGCGTAAATTTTATAAATTTTTCATACATTTTAAGCCCACAGACCACAGTCGTCACGTTGCGTCAAATAAAATATATATTTAGTACAAATCGGGAATATCAATGTCAGAAGTGCCACATACAAAATGTTCGAGTGAATTTGTCCAGCGGACGGAGTTTTGGAACTAATGCCGGCCACAATTTAAACTGAAACTCCCGGGGAATACCCTTGATAATTGTCGCTTGCATTCGCTGTGAAATTTTTATATTTTCACTACATTTTTCGGGTTGGGCTTGAATTTGAAGCTACGAAATATCTATAAATATTTATGTGATCACATTGTGATAGCAGATTTACGTGTAGATTTCTCTGTACAAATATTTTTACATTTTTTCATTTTTAATCTGTGGAATTGTAGCGCGTGTGTACTCGTATATTAACATGGAGATGACGTTTTAACATAATTAGAAAAGAAAATAATCTCAATTGATAATGATTGAATTAGAGTATGCGGCCAGTCAGGCCGCAGGAGTACAAACATGCAACTGTAAGCGCGACAACGGGTGTGGGTTCGATTTCCTCATCCTAGTAGCGAGGTGGTGATGAGTTCTGACACCAAACACGCAATGCAAAATGAATATGGCTTTTAAGTTGTTGTGAGTTCAATTTCCACACGAATTGATAAATTATTTTCATTTCCTCGCTCTGGTAACAAGACCAAGTGTGGCGTTGTGTTAATGCATTTATGCATTAATTTCATTAACCTATCTGCATTCACAGAAACACAGCGTGAAACTAAAAAAAAACAAGTTATTCCAACAAGTACTACAAACAAGATATTCACTTGGAAAATATAAAAAAAAGCTAAAAAAGCTATTTAAAGAACTATGAAAGCTCATAACGAAAACAAAGCTGTGCAGAAAGCTTCGCGAGCATTGTTAAATCTGACAATCGTGGTAATTAGCCGGCTTAGTAATTACAACAACTTAAATAGCGGTCAGTTACAGCTACAGTTCGGTAGGGAGTTCAGAATGGCTTTAAGTTTTGTTGATACAATGTTTCCACTATGTAAATGTATGGGGAAATGTTTTTTTATATTGTGTATTTTTTTATGTTTAAAATAATAAAGTTGAGGCCATCATGGCGTAGGAGCACAAGAATATGACTGTCTGCAGGCATTTCATGTTGAAGGCTGGAATTCAGTGCCATACTTTGCCTAGAAACCAGAGCGAAGAAATGAAAATTTTACCCAAATATTAAATTTCCTGGAATTGAACCTCCAACCAGTCGCACTTACAGCTTGTTCC
Organism: Heliconius melpomene melpomene; assembly: GCA_000313835.2. Lineage (NCBI taxonomy): Eukaryota > Metazoa > Arthropoda > Insecta > Lepidoptera > Nymphalidae > Heliconius > Heliconius melpomene. The sequence continues at coordinate 125,419 of HE668945.1, read as the reverse complement.
TTGCGCCGTGACCGGCCTCCAAATTTCCATTATACTTAATTTTTTTTTTTTAAATAGTTTTATTCAACTTGCACTTCACAGTCAATAAAGTTTACAACTCTTGAACAGAGTCTATAATGACAATGGAGTTTTAATATCTAAGATGCAATAGCTAACAAAGTCTTTGAGACTTTAAAATTCTTTCTAGAATAATCTAAAAGCTTCTTTGTCGCCAAATGGAAAATTTATTTTAAGTTTAATGAATAGAAACTATAATGTAGATAAGACGAGATAAAATGAATTCTGGAACTGATAGAAACTTCTGTGAATTTAAATTATAGTATGTACGGAGTTGGTTTAAAAATCCATATAATTCAATTTTTTGAAACATTTCTATCATTGTTTTTCTTATCTTAACATAAGTGTAAAGAAATTTGTGTATAAAATTTTTACAAATGTAATAATTAAATCTAAGAAAGACGTGCTCGTAGAAAAACGCCTAATAGAGCCTAAAAGAAAAAATTAATCTAGTTTCCTTATCTTTCTTTGTTTAAGTTATGGATTTATATCGTGTATATACACATTTTCTATTCATATTTAAAATTTAGACTAATTTGATCTATTTAAGCAAAATTTAAACATTGGTTTGTGCTACAAAAATTTATTTTAATTCATATTTAAAATATGTAAATCGACTTTAGTAATTAAAATAATAACAATTTTGCAAGCTGTACTAGCATATTGTTGTATTATCTATATATATAAAAGGACTTGTCCTCACTGACTGAGGTAAGACGCACGCACAGCCGTAACCGCTGATAGTAGAAACGTGAAATTTGGACAGATGTTTGCTTTCGTAATCTGGACATCCACTAAGAAGGGATTTTGAAAAATTTTAACCCTAAAGGGGCGAAATAGGGGTTGAAAGATAGTATGGAAAAAAATTTAAATCGGCACCGATTCTTATAAAATTTGAAATTCAGACTCTTAAAAGTATTTAATTGAACACGTGTTTCATGGTTTTCTAGAATTCTTTCCATAAGCGTGCAAATAAGGGGTTGAAAGTTTGTATGGAAAAATTCTTAAATCACCACCGATTTTTATAAAATTTTAAATTTAGACTCTTAAAAATATTTCATTGAACACATGTTTCATGGTTTATTAGAATTCACCCCTAAATTCGTAAGCGAAGCTGCGCGCGTCCGCTAGTCTATCTACAATACTGTTACTTTTAATTTCACATTGCATCTTAGCACTATCGAGTTAATATAACGCTTATCTTTAACAATAAAAATATTCTTTGATATTGCAACGTAACGAACGAATTAATTCCTACGGCGTAGCAATTTGGTAATTGGTAAAAAAAACTTACTAACTGTAATCAAACTAGGTAATGGAATAATAAAAAAATACAAAACCGGAAAAATCTCACATATATGAAATATGTATATTTTTAAAAAAAGCGAAACAAAAAAGCACCAATATGTATATATTTACTCACCTTTTGTTACATTTTTACGTGGAAACTCTAAAATTCGTTTGTATAGGACTGATTGTGCCCCGCTGCAATGATCAAAGCGGGTGTATGGCGTGCGGGTCGGGCGACGTCAAAGCTACGGACACTAATTACGACGCTTATGTTGCCTCGAGCACGTGAATTTGACTATATTACATTCATGATTACATGTTATATATATAAAATATATATATAAAATATATATATTTTTTATTAGCTTCACAGTGTTTCCCGTAATGACAGAGGAGGCAGAGGTAACGTGGGCACCTACTGTTAAGACATTCCGTTGTCCATTAAGACTTTCGCTCGTCACTTTCCGCCGAATCCTTGAGACATTGTATGTTGAGTGGCGGACCTCAACGCCGCACTTTGCCTCGTTACAAAAGCGACGAAATGAAAATATTCATTATCATTGATTATCGAATGGAAATTAAACCCACAACCACTGCGTTATCATCAGGTACCTCAGGTAGGAATCGAGCTGGAGTTAGAAATACCTAATAAATTAAATACAAGCCAAATAATGAAGTACGCTTCGAAAACTTTTGGGGCAACGCCCTGACTTATTGTCGAACATAAATAACACCAACTTTTGACGATAAATTCTACTGACTTGAGAGTAAAATAAATTAGAAGAGACAAATTTCGTAAAAAAAAAATACACAAACAAACCGCTAAACGGACAAAATTTTTAAAATTTATCATTTCCGTTTAAAAATTGTCATAACAATAGATATTTTAATACATTTTCCATATACAGACAGCAATGAGTTACAGTTTTATTATATATATATAGATATACAAATTAATGATTTTCTTTTTAATTTGTATATAAGTATTTAAGAAATTATTTGCTGAAGCAAATATTTCTTACTACATCTTCTTCCCTGTACGAACTGTAAAGTACAGGTTGCATTTTTTAAAATTGTAATTTTTATAAGCTTAATGTTGTACAGAGGTGGGTTGTAATTGATCCTTTTAGGGTTCTTTACCTCAAAAGGTCGTGTGGATCAAGCTCAAATTAATATGAAATATGCCGATCTATGGTCTCTTGAGGCATAAAAAATTTAGTTTTTAAGTTAACGTAATGAAAAGTTGCGAGCATTTCTACATCGATTTTGTATGAAATACTTACAATTATGAAATTTGCACGAAAGCCTCGTAGAGTAAGTCCGACTCGCAGTCGTTTTTACTCAAAAAAAAATATTTTTTACTATAATACAAACTGGACATGTCCAGTACCATTCTAGATCATTGATATATTATTGTGTACAGCAAACAGTCGACAAAGCCGAAGTGTGAACGTGGAGGCACGAATTAAACTTTTCAAAGTATTATAAAATGAGTGCGGATTAGAGACCGTAAATATTGAGAGTAACTCATAAAGCTGACTTATTCTTTATGCACATATTTATAGAATTTATTATGTAAAAGTGGGGAACGCAGTTTCTTAACACTAGGTTCTTTCTGCCGATCATGCTGTGAGCGGGATACAGCGAAGCTGATTTGATTTTGATAAAACAGAACCGCGGCGATAAATAAGGCTTTCGATTAAAAAAGCCATATTTATATATATCAGAATTTTTAGTTTAGGAGCTACAGTGGCACAGACAAACACAAAGAAGCAAAAGAAGAAAGGTATTATAAGTCAGACTTATATTCCTTTGCGTCAGGAGCAAAAAACAAATATATTATATGAGATACACTGAATGGATGAAACGTAAATATTCCCATATTATATAACAATGGCACCTACTCCCGATCTTAACGCCCATCTCATAAATATATTCAGATCTTAAGAAACTGGCGTTTCATTAAAATTTTCGTGACACGTTCTCTCGAAGGTGTTAAGTGCTTCTGTATTATTCATCGGGGCTTTTACCTTTGTCTGTCTCTTACAAAGACGCGCTCCCAGCCGAATGCCAATTCGGTTATTTTTCTATTGATTTCTAAATATAGGTTTCGAAGTGTCTACCTAGGCTATATTTGTATTCACAACCGTGAGAGTGAAAACACAAAGGTTGTGGGTTCAATTCCCACTCGAGGGTATTGAAATATTTGATGTGCTGCCCTGCTTTGTGCGTAGTACACCGTGAAGGAAAAATAAATCGAAAAATAAAATATTAATTCACTCTTTAAAAATGTTTTTATCTGACTATAAAAGCAATGATTGTAGGATTGCTCTCAAGGTAAGGTTGATAAGTGGCGTAACTCAATCCCGCATATTGCTATAACGGACAGGAAAGGAAAAATATTCCCCTGAATTAATTAAATCAAATAATTAACTACTAATTATCACAAGGATCTCTTCGGTAGCGTCAAATACAACGTTCATATACAGTGTACACACAAACTATTGTAATTTTTCGTCTAAATTTTGTAGCCACGCTGCCTATTGATGAGAGCTACTAGCGAGTGAGTTTGTCGAACGTAGATTGCTGTTTAATATTTAAAGTCACTCCGGTGCATTCTATCAGCACAATGTAACTAACAAAATTCATATTTTCTGAGGAAATAACGTAAGTTTTTGAGTAAAATGTAGTTTCTTTTTATCCCCTATATCAGTTTGTAAGTAACACTAAAGTATACTTAATATGAATAGTACTCCAAAAAGCTGGTCTACTTTACGCAAGACAAATTGCACTAGCATTTTTATCTCCCGCCACATAATATCTGTTTAAATGAGCATATTTTTAAGCATGCTGGTCGTAAATGGCGAAGGAAGCGAAAAAAATGTAAGTCTTACTTCACTCTACTAGTTAATCTCAAAAGCACGGTCTATCTCCATCTTTTTCGCTTCATTCTCAAGCTTTTAACGGGTCGGGATAAATCAAGATTTTTAAAATGTTTCCAAGCTGAAGGATGCTATAAATTCCTTAATATACCATTTGGACTTAGAGTTTCTCGTGTATTTAGGTTTGTGTATTTTTAAAAGTTGTTTTTGGCATGAGTGCGAGGTTTCGTATTAGGTAATTTTGCGTGAAACTTAAAAAACAAACAGATAAATCTTTGGTTACTCTTATTTTTGTGATTTTATTTATATGCTCAACTATCTCATAACAGTGTCTGCCTGCATATGCGATGATGGTGGCTACGATTCATAATCGGGATATCTTACACAAACCAGAGTATCTTAACAGTATGTTCCCATGTTACCTCTGCCTACATACATACGGACCCCTACCTTACATAGATACAGCGTAAAACTAAAAAAATAAATAGATTCCAATAATCAAAGTACATTTACGACCAGATTCGTTATATATAGTAATGACTTCCGAACCAATGCGTTTTTTTGTCCACAATAGCCGACATATTTCTGCCTGCAATGACCCTAATAATATTAAAACATTACAAATTAATAACCTTACCACCATAATTAAAGCTGTTTTCCTTGCGATATAACTTTAAGTCAACATATACACCAGGAATCCACATTTAACCCAAGGATAGGCGTTTATTGCTTTAAATTTCACATTGGCAAGCAAATTGTTGGCATACTTCGGTTGTCGCATGTACAGAATTCTGTGAAAGATTTCGGAATTCCGTTACACTTAGCAGTTTATACTTGAGGAATATTTTGAAGTTTACACAATTATGGTTTTCTTGGGTATTCTGGCCTTTAATAGTTGTGAAAATATGTGAATTTCAGGCGCGTCTTGGTGAAGGGTACAGTTTTAAAATTATAGTTGTTTAGATGTTTACATAAAGTTAGTATATATGTTTAGAAAATTATTTTCTTTTTAATATATTTAAAAGCGCCACATTTATTGGTCCGATCTTTTGGGGTCTTTTAATATCTTGATGACTGGTGGAGCTTTTGGTATTGCATGTGGCAGAACTGAACGCCGCCGAATGAATTTAATATTTTTTCCAAGTGGGGATTGAACCCAAACCTTTACAGTCAGACGCTATCACACTACGCCACAAGTGGGATCTAGGCCTACAGCCATCATCAAGAGATGAATATCTCGATACTAGCACTTATATAATATGTAGTATTACATATTGCAGTTACAATGTAACAACTATATTTAAGGCATACTTCTGACGCAGTTAGATATCGGGCGGTAATAGAGTTGGCTCATCGGGCTCTGGGCGAGTAATGACTTTATAAATCAATTTAACCAATACATTCAAACATTAAAATACCATATATACCAATATTTAAACCAATACATTTATTAACTGTATTTTTAGTTCAAGAAGTAGTTGTAAACGGTACTAATTTGTTTGATTTTGAATTTACCTTAGCCGTCGTCAAAGAGTGAGGAACGTAGTGTCTCATCATGAGGAGTTTGTCTGTTCTATTGCTATGCAGAACAAAGCCTTTTTGTCCTTTTTCCAAAAAAAAAAAAAAGCCCAAAAACCGTGGGTTAGCCGAAATCAGTGATAAATCACTACACTTACCTATTGTAAAATTGACAGAGTAATCTTCAAACTCCGTCAATTTTACAATATTCTAAATCGAACTAAATAACAAGGACACGGCGTTGAATTTCTACACTCAACACGCAAAATCTCGAAAATTCGGCAAAAAGTAGGGAACGAAGTGTCTCAACACTAGGAAAACTTTGGCTACCCGATCTACTATTCCTGCCACAGAATTAATTACTCATGCATATTATACCGCCTATATCCTCCTTTTTAATTTCCAATAAGGAATTTAATTTTCGTCCTTTATACACAGCAAAGTCTCATTATTTCGTTTCACTTATAAGCTTATATCACAAAAGGTACCTTAATTGTTGTTTGTACCCAGACTGTACTGTTTTATTAAAACAAGTATTATATAAAAGACATTGTGAGCCAAAAAGGTTAATTACGTTTCATAAATTAAACTTTAGCTAATTTGCTTTTAATGAGAAGATAATAAAATATGTTTGTTTTTATAATATTTAATTTAGGTAAGGGTAGTAAAGTTCAATGGCCATAGGCATCCCGTTCTCGTAAGAATTGTAGGGGAGTTCCCTGTAGGTTCCTTACATACTCTGTTTGTTAGTCCTATAGTTGGTTATTGAACCTATAACCATTACTACAACTGAGCCACATGAGCTATTCAATCATCATCATCGTTTTAATACCAAATATTATTATTCTTATATAAAAAAAGCGTAGTCCCTCGATGCCTTCAAGCGAATATTTGGGCGGTCTGGAATGAAAGAATTTTAATATTGTATATCGCAACGTCAACTCTAATTTCTTCGACTGTCGACCAGCTATTTGTTGCGTACCTCCTTTTTAATATATCTTCCATTTTTGTGATTTTTTTTCTGTGAAGTATTTTATATACTCGTAATATACTATGTGTAATATGTTTATTGTCATTTTAAGTTAGTTGAATGATGCTACAGAATATATCTTAATATGTTCTTATATAATAGTCAAGTTAAAAATATAAGTTAAATAAAGTGATTAGCACTAGACATTTCCCTTAAAACACACTCCTATAGATAATGTCTAAAAACACTTACAAATATGTAATCGAACATAGCTGTATAGTGTTAAGAAACTTCGTTCCCATTATCTTAATAATTAAAACTTAATTTTGGTTAATTAAAACCTAACAGTTTTAGTATTATATTATATGCTTAGTAACAACCTGTTACTAAGCATATAATATAATACTAAAACATCTATAAATCAGAAACGGAAATAAGCAACTTATCGAAATCCTATATTTGTAATTCTAGTACAGTTGATTTTTCCACTCGAATGAAAGTTGATTTTTAATGTTATTTGTTCGAGAGAATTATGCGAAGGAAGCATCGGGCGTGATGGAGAGACTGTCAGAGGCATTACCGAGGCGAATCAATTTCAACGCCCCTACCATGTTTGGGTAGGGCTGGAAATAAATAAAACGTCATGTGTAATCGTATTTTTAACCCCCGACGCAAAATGAGGGGTGTTATAAGTTGGATATGTCCGTGTGTCTGTCTGTGACACTGTAACTCCTGAATTGATGAACCGATTTGAGTGCCAAATTGAGTGAGAAAGTATCGCAGTGGTTCTTAGCTGTTTTATCATTTAAAATGTTGTTACTTCTTAAACTGCTTCGCATAGTGGAATTTGTTCTAGGTTTCTTCGTAGGAAAAACCGTTGATTAAATAATTGTTTTTTTTTGTTTCAACTGTTTTTTGGTAGGTTTTGAGATCGGAAAAAAAATCATAAGAAAAAAATGTTCTAAATATTTGTTTTATCGAGTTAAGAAAGGTAATTAATTAATCATATTTAACATAACACGCTGGCTTGTCGAAAATGCTGAAAATACGTGAAGAAAAACACATTTAATATACCATCCCGTTTTTTAGGCAAAAGTACAAAATGACCTCGTTAGCTGTAATTAATTCATTTCAATTAATTATTTAATTATTTATTAGAGGAGAAATTTCTTGCTTTAACAATATAAAAAAATCGCATGGAATTGAACTCATAATTATCGCATCCACTAATTATAGTAGAGTAATATTTCTAATTTTTTTAATTAATATTCAAACTTATAAGGTAGTATAGTCTTTATTTATTATTGGACTCTTCGAGTATTGATAGTAGTAGTTCTGTTGGAAGATGGGTATTATCGACAAATAATTTCCTATTACGGGCACACACTAAGCCGTCTCTTCAATTTTACAACACAAACATCATATTGTGACTTCATTGAATTTGTAGATGCAGTTTCAATTTTTAATAGGTAATAATTTCATATATTTATGTTTCAATTTTTAATAGGTAATAATTTCATATATTTATGTTTCTCTTGTCTTCGGTTCGGTTATATTAAGTGCGGCGTTGGGTTGCGTGACCAAATATGAAATATCATTTAATTAGACGAATAGATAAAATCTATGCATAAAATTTGAAAATATTAGGGCTGGTATTGTTACTAAAAACAATTATAATGTAGAAAGTATGTAGAAATTTTAATATAATGTATTCTACATTAAAACACAAAGGACATTTTTTTTACTAAAATATATTTTATTTTCATATAATAATATTTTTCTCATATCACCCTGTTTATAAAAAGAAATTAAAATATAATAAAACGAAGCTGTTTAAATGAGGCAATATTAAATAATAGTACAGGGGCGTAGGCGTGCGACTGAAAACGCGATAACTGTGGGTTTGATTCCTACTCAGGGAAATTAAATATTCAATATTTTCATTTTCTTGGTTCTGGTTTCACAACCTGTCGCTAGTCGGCACGACTGGCCTCTATTACTACTCCTTTACGACTAACGAATAATCTAGAGGAAGGCTAGATTGTAATATCACTTTATTAAATGTCAGTAACCTCAGACACTTAGAGCCGCAGGTATCACCTTCACGCTGTATCCCGCACACAGCAGGGTAGGCAGAGGGAGCCTAGTGTTACACCTACACTCCGTTCCCCACATAATAACATATACGTAAATAAACATACATAGTAAGCTGTATTTGTTCCAAAGCTTTTGTTACAGCAGGATTATAGAGAACAATGTTTATATTATGTATGTATGTCATATATGTAATAATAGAACATCGCCTTTGAATTTCTAGGGTTTTACATAATGAAAATTATTTATAGTAGCAAGCAGTTTATGTTTGTCTTTTGTTACTATTAAATATAAATAGTCCAAGATCAAATACAGAAACTTTTGGGAAAATTGATTATTTTGTCTCTGTTAAACAGCACTACAAATGCATTTAAAACCAATACGTAACAATGTCTGTCGCTATTCAGCTTACAGTTTGTAGAAACGTCGCTTGTCAACAAGTTGAAATCCTCGTCGAGAAGCTTGTTACGTGTTCCGTACTACGCGAAGTATAGAGAGCAAAAATAACTAAATCTTCTTTACGTTCGAGTACCTACATGCTAGAAGTAAGGTAAAACATTTAAGGATTCATTTTAAATAGTAATAATGGTATTTATATATATTTTTATCTGTAACCCGCTTTTAGACATTCTCTTCACGACACTTGATGGGAAATTTTCGAGAAATTGCCTTTTTATTCAATGACGCGCAGTGTCTTATTACTAGAGTGAAGAAAAATATTAGATAATTATTTTCTTTAGTGGAAATCGAATCCGTTACCGTCGTGTTCGTCAAGTCATAACGTCTACGCCGATAGTACGGTCGTTATGGGTCGACAAAGCAAGGTAGGCAGAAAAAATAGTATCACGTCACGCCATTCTCCATTTTTCGAGACTACTCACTATTTTTGTACTGTCTTATGTGTAATAAAGAATATTTTTAGTTTTCGTATGTAACTGTCTAATTCCTGCTATAATAATTTTGTTTTTCCATTAAATCTATAAATTTTACTTGTTGGCAAACTTAAAGTTATTCAAAGACTAAGGAAATGAAAAAGGAAATTACTTTTCGACTTGTGAATAATAAATTCTAATGTACCTTTTGATGATATTTATTACAATCTTTAAAGAAATTAATATTTTATTATGAGAATCAGATCCGACAAAAATATCTTATTTTCACTATATTGCTTATGTTTTTGTATGAAAAAATACACATTGTAAAAGTCATTATTAATTTAACATATAATAATTATTTTAATTATTATAAATAATTAAAAACTTGTTATTAGAATATAAGTTTATAAATTAAAATTGCGCCCCTGCGCCTCGACGGCCATCAGTTTATAAAACATTTTAAAATTATAGAATTAACAACAACCTTTAACCGACGACTTTTTATAAATTACCATCGTTTGATAATGTATGTCCAATTAGTAAAAAAATTGTCAAAAAACTTAGAAAAAACGGAAGGTTGGTAACACATTTGTACGAATTGAGGTAATTGCCACGTGCTCGTCACGTGACGTCACACGGGGTGTGATTTTTTACCGCTTCTTACCGCGGTAATTGATTCTACCTCTCTTATTCTTTTTAGTGCTGTTCCTTAAATAAAAAATAAAAGAAATCCTTATAGGACAAAATTGTTGACTACTACAAGACAAGACTATTTTTTTTTCAAGACCAGTTAGATGTATCAAGTTGAATTTAATATCAATTATCGACGTTAACAGTCTCTTCGACCACAGGAAAAAACAAGTCCAAGTTACCAAACGCGCGCGCGGCGTTGAGTTCCTCCCTCTGCCTACCCTGCTTCACGCCGGATAGTGTGAAAAAAACCCAAACTATTTAACTATTTATTTACACGAAAAAAAATCTAATCAAATATAAAGATTTTTCTTACAAAAATCTATAAAAGGCTACAAATCTGAGCTCGAGACGAAATGAATCATAGTTATCTAACGCCCTTCGCTGGCTATTTGCGTCTGTTATATTTTTGGAACGGAAACCGTCCATCCATTTGCAGGGGGTCCGAGGGCGTTGCTCTAACGTTTAGATGCGGTTCCGACTAAATATTTGTCATATTTTGTATGTATGTTTGTACATTTGTATGTATGTATGTACGTTTGTTATGTGATTTCTAGTAAACACAAGTGAACAAGCAACGAGGAAATTATATTTTTTATTCTTTCCTCTGATACTTATTCAAGTCGTGGCTTAGAGTTCCACTAGATAATAAGCAATGACTCAAGAGTGTTACACTAGGTCTCTGGTTCTCTCTGCCTACTTTGCTATGTTCGGGTTACAGCGTCAAGCTAAAACAAAAAATTCAAGTAAAAATAAGTTTTGTTGCCTTAATATATTCAAAGCTTATAGTGTGCAATTTGGTTGTGAATTTTAAAAAGGGAAATTTCTCTAAAATTGAAAACCGAATCGAATTCAGACAGAGAGTTACCTCAGGTATTTAAAATATGTAATACAAATAAATCTTACTTATCCATTTGACCAAGCAGGCGAAGGCGCATAGAAAAGCTAGTATATTACAAGTTATTATTAATTATATTACGCTATATAAACAAAAATGATAGGCTGTATTGAATATCCTATCAAAATACTTCAAGTCACTTCTCCCCCTCTATTCCTAAGACTATAATTCCTATGATCCCATAATCTAAATAGCTTTGCCAAGATGTTGATTTAGAATTTTTTATCTACCGATTGAAGTAAAATAATTAATACGTCTAACCAAGCAATCAGTTAGCGGGTATTCAATTCGATTCCAATTTGAAATACTGATCTAATTTGCGTGAGTAAATGAAGGGAAGCGCGGCGGTGCCGCTTCCGCCGACTTCACTGGGCTCTGTAATATTTAACACCGTTTTAATATTTACGTTATGCTATTTAAATTTTAACTCAATCTTAAAAAAAATGTATTTCATATATTTAATTAATGAATGTATTGCGGAATTACAGTGATTAGTGATGTAAGCCCCCTTGCAGATCCTTTTTGGAGAATATTTGTTTTTTCGAGATATTTTATTATTATCAGATCGATTCATGTTAATTAAAATAAATTAAAGAATACACCAGCTACAAATGCCTAGTGTACGCTCGGAGCTATAAATTATATAAGGCTCAATTCGAGTGGCTTACTAGTTACCTCTGAAGGTTTACCTTATTCAGGTCCTATCTTCATCATCAGATTAAATTGATGATACTTTATTCTTGTATTGCCATAATGATACAATTATTACAAAAGGATCAAATTTAGTTACTTAGATATAATGTCAAAGATAGATAAATTTTAGTCAATCTCTAACTAAATATGAAATGACAGACAAAAAACTAAATATACAAAATGGATGCATGTATAGGACATGTATGTACAAGTAAATACTATATTAATGTTGTTCCGGCACTAAGCGGACGTTGATGTCACAGCGGAAGAGACTGCAATGACAATTACTTCATATTTATATTAGAGGAATGGTCGGTTTGGTCGTTTGTTTGCTACTCTCAGTTTACTGTTTTGTGCTTACTTCACTTAAATAAACAGACTCTCAGCAAGGAAACTTAAAAGTTTTGACGAAATTACTTTTTATGAGATATGAGTACCTACATTTCAACTTAAAGAATAACATAAGTTTCATCAAAATCGGCTTAAAAGTTTATGAAGTAAGTGATATCAATGCACTTCTAGAATGGTTGTCTAATATAAGTAAAAATACTCATAATTATATCTATGAAAGTAGGATATTAAAAAATATAAAAATGATTTGAGAAGATTTAAACCGGTGTAACACCAAGTCAATCTGTCGCTCGGTATGCAATCAGATTTTCCCGTTTAAGCCACTGCAAATATTTTTTTCATTTGAGTCTAAACTTTTTACGATCGCCTTTTTCTTTAAGCTCAAATATTTTACAATAACTTTTTAATCACATATATATTTGTTTCTCCGTAATAAATTTTGTGAAATTTGTACATTAATAATAAATAAAATTAAGGCGGTTGTGGTGCAGTGGTACAGTATCTGATTGTAAAAGCGATGATTATGGCTTCGATCTCATTTTGGGTAATAAGTTTTTATATTACTTCACGCTAGCAACTAGGAAAAAACCGCCGCGCCGTTGAATTCCGCTATTCAACAGGAAATGTCTTGAAAATTGAGCCGAAAATGGGGAACGCAATGTCTTATAATATTAGTGATTAAGTTTCCTTTGCTTACCCTGCTATGTATGTGATGCAGCAAAGGTATTAAAAAAAAAGATTTAATTGTGTAGGGGCCACAGTAAATGCAATGATTGTGGGTCATATGCAGATTAATTAATTATTTTCATTTCCTCGATCTGGTACAAACTGCGATGCTGAGTCACGCCACGTAATAATTTGAATTTCAGTGAAAGGTAGAGAACGGAGTGTGTAGACTCATTAAAACCTACCCACCCTAAAAAAAACAAATGCATTAAATGAGTATGCAAAAAAAAAATGTGTTACTGTAATTGACTAATGTACGGTCGACTACAATTCTTTATTTTGTTAACCAATGTTTCCATGGCAGTGGCCTATGTCTTTAATGGAAAATAAAATATAATTTACTGTAACCCTATGAAGAATGAGCAAATTTTTAAAGTATTCCATGAAGGGTACGTTCCATGTGCACTAGGATGCAAGATGAAGCATGAAGCTAAAATTTCCAATATTATTATAATACGCATTCCATTTGCGAAAAGTTAAAAGGATACATTTCACATTTCACACCTAAATAAAAAAAAACATTGCTAAAATATACTTTTGAAACAATTTAACTTTTTTAAAAAACGGAGCATCTGATAATAACAGTTCTTACCGAGTTTGGGAACAAACAAAGGGATCTTTTATCTCATTTTGCAATCGGAACGAGTACGAAAAGCCTTTGAGGAGTGAAAGGTCGCCAAATGCATGTAAATCGTGGCATTTGTGTTCGAATGCTGTTGGAATCACAAATGTAAAGAAAAATAAAAAAAAGTTCCGAAGTCAAATAATAGCATTATTATTAAGTTCATTATGAACAAATTAGAACATAACCTTTGATTTTCTTGTTTCTATACTTGTTGTGAGGCAGACTGAGAAATTATTTTAGTTCTACAGGATAGGCAACCCTGCATGTGCGGGAAAACAGCGTGAAGCTAATAATGAGTGCTTTTTCAGTTTCATGTATGTGCTTGCATGATGTAGGGTAGGTAGGTGGAATCCAGTGTTAATACTTTCATTTTTTTAATGAAATGAAAGTATACACACTATATTTTAAATTAATTTTATGTTTATTAATAAGTAAAAACATACCTTTGCTCTTGGATTTAATATCTGAAACAAAAAAATCAATACATAAGAAAACCAATGTAAAATAGTTTTTCAATATCTACCACTGTGGATAAAAGTCATAAAGATAATTAAAGAGTTCTAGAGTATAATAAATGATATAGCATGGAAATCTCTCATACATTTTATATTTCACAGGAAATAACAGTAAAAATACATCTTGTTTTAGTCGATGTTTTAGAACTAACACTAAAAATATTTAAAAATATTGAAAGGAATGAAATAGTTAATATTTCGCTCTGGCTACGAGGCAAAGCGCGACGTTGCGTTTCGCTATTTATTACGCAATGCCCCCAGAATTGGCGAAAAATGGGGAAGGGAAGTGTCTTAAGGGGAACGGAATGTCTTAACACTAAGTTCCCAAGTTCTCTCTGTCTACTTTGCATGTAATTCAAGATAAAACTATGTTTACTTAATTTGAAAGCAGAATTATAAATAAATCAACTAAAAAAAATACATTATTATCCCTTCAAAGACTTCTGTAAGCAGGGTTGGCGAGCGAAACAAAGAATATATGCATATAAAAGAGCAAAATGATGACAAAAATATGAGCAGTTGGCAGCATCTGGTCAGAAAATTTGGTGCATTTTTTGTAAAGCTCACCAGTTCCACTTGATGACTTAAATATACTTACGGTACAAATAGACTACGACACAAGATACGATACATTCAATGTATACATCGAGTGTCTCTGTATGTGTCTAATTGCAAGAGTTATTGTGACACGATAAGTGTCGCATCAGCCGTGTGAACGTTGTGTCCAAGTGTCTAGTGTAGTTGACAAGTTTTCGACTAGCTTTGACACTTTCAATACACCACGCCGAGCACAATAAATCCATTACATTATCACTAGTTTGTTTGGGAATAGTTCAGACTCAATTTCCGTACACTTACAAATTGACACATTGCATAGAGGCTAGAGCTTTAATGTCTGATGTTTATGTCGGGATTTTGAAGCAATTTTAAAAATATCATCCTAATAGCATTATCACTACGTTAAACATTTAAAAAAACATCTTATTCATAATAAAAAAACAGTAAATAAAAGCAAACCGAATAGGTACTACTAAAGTAATAAAGTAAATATATTTAACAAAATTACGTATCTAATATTATATTTACAATTTCCCTAAGCTCTTAAAACGGGAAGCCTCTCGGTGTAGAAATCGGAGCGCACGTAATACTCCTCCAGTGCCGCAAGAGTACTTTGCTCTTGTTACATTATGGGTTCTTATGGCGTTGAGTTTTGGTTGTAAAAATAAATGATAATGTCATATTTAGTAATTTGTTATGAGAATATTATGGAATTTAATTTTTTAGTTTTTTTTTTAAATTAATTATTAATTGTTTAACATTTATTTTAAACTAGTGGACCCGTACGCGGCTACGCCCGCTTGAACTATACGAATATTTATTAAATATATTTATGAAAAGTTTTTTGAGTTTTCAATATAGAGATGCGTTAAGCTCATTTTGGGTGACGTTTTCTAACAACAAACTTTGCAAATCGTTGCTTAGCAACGGCGGTTGTTATAAACATGGCGGAATAAATTCCATGTTAAATTAATAAGTATTTTAATATATTGATATACTAGCGGACGCGCGCAGCTTCGCTTGCGTATTTAGGGGTGAATTCTAATAAACCATGAAACATGTGTTCAATGAAATATTTTTAAGAGTCTAAATTTAAAATTTTATAAAAATCGGTGGCGATTTATAGATTTTTCCATACAAACTTTCAACCCCTTATTTGCACTCTTAGGGGGTGAAATCTAGAAAACCATGAAACACATGTTCAATTAAATATTTTTAAGAGTCTAAATTTAAAATTTTATAAAAATCGATGGCCATTTAAGAATTTTTCCATATAAACTTTCAACCCCTTATTTGCACCCTTAGGAGAAGAATTCTAGAAAACCATGAAACATGTCTTCAATTAAATACTTTTAAGAGTCTGAATTTCAAATTTTATAAGAATCGGTGCCGATTTAATTTTTTTTTCATACAAACTTTCAACCCCTATTTCACCCCTTTAGAATTAAATTTTTTTAAAACCCCTTCTTCATGGATGTCCAGATTACGAAAGTAAACATCTGTCCAAATTCCACGTTTCTACGCACAGCGGTTACGGCTGTGCGTGCGTCTTACCTCAGTCAGTGAGGACAAGTCCTTTTATATATATAGATATCGAAAATATAACAAATATGAGAAAAAAAGTATCCTATGTTCATCCCGAGACCCACAAGTATCTCTATATGTGTATTTTATCACAATAGAATTAGCGGTTTGGCCCTGATTGCGTAAAAGACAGACAGACAGACAGACAGACAGACAGACAGACAGACAGACAGACAGACAGACAGAGTTACTTTCGAATTAATAATATAGGTATGGATGACTTATACTGAACTAAATATGTTTGTTTCTACACTTATTACAACAAAACACTTATTTTAGATAGTTGTTGACGATTAGAAGTATTCATCTAATTATGTTTATATGCATTTAATAAAGAAAAAGGAATAATTTGAAATATAAAATTATCTTAACGTTTTTAAGAAATGAAACAAATTCTTTTAATAAATTTCAACTCGTAAATTACTCAAACAATGTCGAAGTTATAAGAAACTTTCGTGATAGCAGTTTTCACCTTAATATATCAATATCTAGATTGTTTGTTTCAAATATTTAGGTGAACATTTATAAAGTGTATAATATATATATTTTTTGTATTTAAAAAGAAAATGATATAATTTTCTTGTGATTCAGGAGCCGTGCGACTGAAAAGGCGACAGGAAGGCAATTTGATTCCTATTCGAGAAAATGAAATATTTTCATTTTTAGTTTAATGAGAATGGAGTGTTTTAACATTAAAAAGGGTTTTTGAAGTAAATTTCACCTTAGAGAATTGAAACTTTTAAAGTCATTTCTTATTAATTATTCTAGTACAAGATATTTAAAAATATTTGGATAAAGTCAGGGATCCACTAGATATAAATATACTTCTTCCGTTACTTTTAAGAGCCTTCTCATGTCTCCAGTTTAAAAATTAATGAGGATCTTATTCAAGCTTGTAGGTACATTTTATTTTAATCTCATAGTATATGGATTTCGAAAACGATTTGAGTTGTATTGCTTAAAACTGAAATAAGAGCATATAATTGAATAAATTTTGAACGTTATTGATAATTATAATGTGATGATTAAATTTCTTATAGGAGGAAATTGGTTCTGTCAATTAACTCGTATAGTATTTTTTCAATAATTACATGAAGAAGCTGCTATTATATAAAATATGTCAAGTCTTTATTATTGTCATAACCACTGTAACTTCATTTATATAACCAAAATTACATGTAATATAAAAAAAGAAAAATTATATAATACTAGAGATCTAAATGCGGTTTCGTCCGCTTAAACTTATAGTATAGTCAAATTATACAAAATGTTTACATATATTGTCTCTGTGTAATTCTGATGTATAAGTAACGTTACTGTAAAGTATCATCTAAATGTAAAATTTTTATGTGAAAGTGGTACAAACATAGATCGTCACCAACTTTTACATTTATAATATTAGAAGAATGTCATTTATTGATTTCATTATACACAAAGGTTTATGGATAGCTAGGCAAAGTGTTCTAATATTCCATTCACAATTTTTATATCCTCTAAATAGCAGATTTTTCAGCCTCCTCACACATCTTAGCTGTAGCAAAATGACGCAACTATTTTAATGAAAAAGAAATTCCTTTTTACTTCCAGCCTCTTTAATATTCAGAAGCTGTATTCAATTCAAAACAAGCAAAGTGTATTTTTAAACAAAACCAGGAAAGGGCGCTATAATTTCTCGAAAATGGTTCCGTATGACTCGATGAACTGCACGACATTTTTAAATTCTAGTCATAAAAAAAGATGTAAATCATCATTATAATATGCATATGTACAATATACTCATTATATCAACGTATATTTCATTATATTAACAACGAGATACCGAGAAGGGGAGAGAGGACAGAAACATCGCTGGTTAACTGACGGCGTCCAACGCCGTATTTTTTATTTCCAGAAACGGAAAAACGAAAAAAGAACACTTATCTGTGGTTGATCTTAAATCAATTGAATTTCATGCATGACATTTATCATTGCATTAAAATTGTAAACTACATGTGTATTACGGCCTGAAATATAATAAAAACTACTATAATAATAAAAACATCATAAAATAAATATAATATCTTTTTACGATATTTACAAAAATTGCTCTAAAAATTTTAACAAGGAACCCAAACCAAGAAAAAAATAAACTCAGATGGCATTTCGGGGCACGTACCAAATTTACGCTTTTACTTGATCTCAAACCTGATACTCGATATGGTATCCCATCACTGAGCATACGGGCACGTGACAACCGTTTTTCCACTGATAAGCCTTTGTTGGTAATCTCAAAAGCGATTTTATGCCTGTTTATCCGCCGTTTAGAGATAACGTTGCTTTATATGGGGGAAAATAATTTAGACCCTGTCTTTGTATTTTCAATCCGGTGTGTTTATATTCAAAATTTACTAAAAGTGAAGTTTATAAAAAAAAAAAAAAAAATATCTTAGACTTTATATATTATAGAAGTATAGATTATAAAAATATAATATTATCATACTACGTTTATAAAATTCATTATACAATAATTTCGACAAACTTTGTACTGTCGCTGCAAATTTCAGATTATTCTGATAGCGCGACAAGCGAAGCCACGGGCTGTCGCATATACATCATGTTCATATTATAATTAACGGCATCTGCAACTAATTGGACAGTTGTGACGTCGAATACAACTAATTAATAGCTATACGGTATTAATATTATGCGGAACGATATATTATTTTAATTTTACATATGTATTTTACACGTACTTAAGTTAATGGTATGTTTTTATATGTGTATTTTTAATATTTATAAGACTAGTGATTCATCTTGCTTTGTCCACATTATCACATCATTATAAAATTATTAGAAATTATTGTATGAGGACAGTAATACCATACATACATATATTCTAATACAACCATTCTACGAAATTATGCTACGAGCTTTTCGAACCATTCTACGAATTTGTGGTATACCTTTTGTGCGGAATCAGGACGTATATAGACATTTTAGGAAATAATATATTTCCATATCTGTTATTATATAAAAAAATAGAAATATAACGTTTTAAATATTAAATAAATTAATGCTATTAAAATAATTAAATGAAATTTACCTAACGATTTTTTTTATAGTTTTACGCTCCCGTATGTTTTAGTGTAGGCAGAGTGACCCTAGGGAACCCTAATTAACCCTACTTTAATTATTGCATGGGTGTGCGGTGGAACTCAACACGCTTTTTCTTGTTGCCACAGAGAGAAAATTAAAATAATTATTTTCGCCAAGTGGCAATCAACCCACTACCGTCGTTTACAGTCAGGCTCTGTACGGCTGCGCCACGATGGCGTCCATAATATATATAAATAAACAAATAGGTATATACGATATAAAATGAAGTACACTTTAGGGGGCTCTAACTAAAATCGAGAGGCGCTCTCGAGGGGCACCGAATGACTTTTATTTCGGGAATAGCATGTGCCGACAGTCTTTTCCTACTCTTTTACAAAGTTTCAGTTCCGTTTTGTTTTCTTTTCCCGTTACTCTATATATTTAACCTTTAAGTCATTTTAACAGTTATGCTTAACCGACAAAAATATTGCTTTGAATAGTTTAATTAAACAGTGTTCAGAATTACCATTTGGCAAGAGAGTGTTATTTATTTTGAATTTTTAAAAAGAAAAGTTTTTTTAGAAAACACATAGAATAACAAAATTGTAAAAAATGAGCAAAATATTTGATTGAAAAAACGTATTGACGAAGTTTAAACAAAAAACGAGATTTAAACTTCTACAGATCATAAATCATGATATACGAACGTAGTTATATCAATAACTATTTATAACCTATTGCTATCATATGTCGGGTGTCGACACCCTTATACGATAACGGGTTATATAGGGGTGCTATTTTTAGTTCTTTCTCCACCTGGGCCTAATGTTCAATGTTCAATCATCATTAATAGCCGTTCAACCCTAACTTTTAGATCTAAGGTTAACGAGTTGCTCTAGGTAGCGCCATATGTCAAATGAATATGAAATGGCTTGAGGGCTTAAGGGTCTAACGCTTTTTGAAGAGGAGTAAGTTAAAATTATATGTTAATAATTATATTAACAAACCTTGTATGTCAATGATATTATAAATCATTTTGGGTTAATTAATTATCTCTGTGACTTTATTATCGTTGGTAACTTTATGTTTACATACGAGTATACGCCAATCCTTAGTGTGAAAGTTAGGTAGTAATAATGGTGGATTTAAATATTTTAGAAATGCCAGGAAATACTCTATAACACTCACGTTAGAAATATTTTTTTAGCTACTCGTTGTATATAACGGAATATACATGGAATATATACAATAAACCTAGTATTAAAGCACTTCGCCTCCATTAAAACTCTTCCGTTCGTTTCTTTTATACCGAATTCTGCAGTGCTACACTTTGCCTCGGTACCAGATCATTGACATGAAAATATTCAATTTCCTCGAGATGGAATCGAACCTAAAACCTGTCGCGTTTATTGCTGCGCTACGAATGGATCTGTTTGATAAAATTTAATCTTTTATGTTATTTTAAACTATTGATATTAGACTTTGTACCCTCGGGCTAACTACCATCAACAAACAATATGGAAGTAAACAAAAGGGTTTGATTGATTATACGATGATAAAAATAGAGAGTGTAGAGCGGATGTACTGAATGATGTTTGCAAATATTATTACATTACACGCTATTGGTACAGTGTGGGTGGTCTTTGGAATTGTAAATTAAGGTTACCAGTTTGATTTTTCGTTGAAGTGTTTACTTCAACGAATTTTTTTTGAACGAATTTTTTCTTTGAACGAATTTGAACGAATTTGAACGTACTGAACGTTTTAATTTTTCGTTTTAAAGTCCTTGTTTGATGATATACTCCAATGCCATATTTACTATAATTAGATCAGAAAAAAAATATACCAAAAAGATGGAAAAAGATATATTTTTTAAGCTTTTTGGTATAATTTTATTCTACAAATAGCAGGATAAGAAGAGGTAACTTTAAATGAAGTATGACTGATGAGTTTATTATTTTACTAGCTTTGTTTGCATTGACTTGCATGTGCTTAAGGAAAGAAATATTTTCATTTCCTCGCTCTAGTAACATTGACTTCTAATATTCAATATGCAATGTCTCGAAAATTTTGCAGAAGTTTTGCTGAAAATTTCATTATATTTATTTAATAACTAGAAATATAACTGTATTAAGCCGTCATATTAAATACGTTTAAAATTTTATCACAGGACAACCGTTTACGCACGATTTGAACTTGATTGAGCATAACACTCAAAGTTATATTTCAATATACCTATTGAGACTGAGAGCGCTTGTATTTTTACAGCTGGACGAGTGCAGAATTACTTTTTATGTGAATTTGATAAAATGATGTATGTTTTTGTTTCCCATTATCATTTAGTGAGGTAGGTACGGAACCTAGTGTTAAGGTATTCTGTTCTGACTTTTTTCGTATTAAAGAGATATCGTTTATTGTAAATACATTAGTAAGCTATAAAAATATTATAATCATAAATAAAAATATTTTAAAATAAAAACGAAAGAGAATTGAACCCACGACCGCTGCCCAACTATGCAATAATGACAAATTTTATTTTTGTATGTGCAGCTTGTTTCATAGAACATCTGACATTCAATATTCAATACATAAAGTTCAATTCTTTCATACAATAGGACTCATTTGTACCGATAGAGACCTAGTATTAAGCTACTATGGAGAAAAAGTTAGAATCATGTTATGAATGAAAATAAATTTAAAAAAAGGAATAGAGGTCTTTAGATATATTGTATAAAATTTTTGTCTATTAGTTTTTTTCGCAATTTCTTATATATTTTTTTGTTATATTTAGCGCGTTATCAAGACTAGAATCCACAACCACTGCGCCAAGCATCATGCCGCTGTGTGAGATGGACTCAATAAAACAATAAAGAATCACACAAATCAATTTTTGTTAAGTAGTTGCTATATAACATTTTAAATAATATGAACCATACGTTTTAATGATACAGTGGTTGGGTTGCCTCTTCCAGCTTCATTTTGAAGATTAAATAAAACATCTCAATTGTATACGTCTGAACGTTGATGTAAAGTATACTAGATAGTATACAAATTATTGGATATATTTACTAATATTATGAAGTTGAAGAGTGTGATTGAACGCTGATCTCAGGAACTATAGGCTCGAATTGAACTATCATTTTGATTTTTTTAATATATATCACCAGATATTTTATTAGTGAACTAATAATGCATTTTGTTTGAAAAATCGTACTTCCTACGTCTCATTGCCGTCAAGTCAGGATCTGAAGATGGAATGGAATCCTAAGGAAATTAAGGGAACATTCAAAATTTTATAGACACGTGCTTTATATTTCATATAATTTTTTATAAGAACCAGAAGTTTACTTTTTTAGTTATCGTCCGATGATATAGCTAAGGTGATGGTAATTCTTCAGGATATGAAAAATAGGAATCATCGAATAGTCGTTTAAATAATATTTGAACTTAGGCTAATTGTATACTATCAAGTTATTTGGGTAAGCTGAGGATTGTGAGATTGCTCATATAAAACGTATTTTATTATAATAATGTATTAATTTTGCGCACTTGCTACTATTATATAAATTGGAAAACAAAAGGTTGTTCCAGACGCCACAGTTCCACAGCGTCTCAGTACACACTCGTACTCTTATTAAAGGGCGAATTATTTATGTGGGCAGTCTCTTACAGCTTGTATTTAATTTGCTACCTCCGCACCTGTGGCTTTGTTTATTTCGTAAACTCACGGAATGGATGGTGCATATTGCTTGAAATGATAAACCTTGATACCATCTGTATCGAGGTTTTTGGGGATTAAGTAGAAATATAATCTTAAATTGTTGATTTTTTTACAATTTTGGATTTCTCTCTCTCTCTCTCTTTTTTTGGATCCAAACGATATAGTAGATTAATCATAAATGTAGGTATTATTCAGGCCGACTGACTATAGACGAATGTAGGTTCTAATAGTTCACTCTAATAGAAAACAAGACAAAATTAAAATAATCGAATTAAGCATAACAAAAATATACGAGCGTGGAATTGAGAACTACTTTCAGTTTTATCGTTATTAAAATAACTAATTAATGTGTTAGAAAAGTAGGATATTTCATTTGACCTTTTAAAATATAGAGCATGACTAATACTTAATCGGTGAAACTATGTATGTATGTACGCAGTAAGTATGTAGCACATTGCGTAAAGGATATTATTTCATTAGAAATATATTTACAGATTCCGTACCGATCGCAGCTAAGTAAATATTAAAGAGAGAATTTAAAGCTTACTAAATGGAAAGTTGCTATGACATGTAATATAGACCAAAAATATGATTTTAAATTATTTTGCCCATAGAAGAAAAATACCCTTAACTTTATTTAAATAGAATTGGGGGAAAGGGTACTGAAATTTAAAATTCAATGAAAATCCAGCGGGACTATCGAATATCACAATTGACACCTCCAAGCTATCATCGCTAACTAAGATATATTTTTATTCCTTAAAGGTTTGAAATTGAATAATACTGTTTTTATAAAAAAAGGAAACTTAAATAGCCCAACACTCAAGGACAAGCTACAATTTGAAGCAATTTTTGCTATTTATGTAGCTATATATCTTCATGTAGCAGGATAGGTAGAGTAAATCTAGTGGATACTCCGATAACAACACTAGGTTCCCAGGTTCCTTCTACCTACCCTACCATATGTGGCGTAAAGCTAAAAAATAAATAATTCATACTACTTTTTATTTAGACTGTATCCCGTTATAACAGGGTAAGTAAAGATAATTTAGTGTTATTTAACCGTTCCCTATTTTCCGTCTAGTTTACGAGAAATTGCGTGTTAACTGGCAGAACCCAACGCCGTGCTGTTTTGCTTACTATATTTTTTTTCACTGTAAAATGCTCAGTACTGTACAGTAAATTAATATACAACTTTTATCATATTAAGCTTAGCATTCTATTTATATAGCACTTAATTTTCATATATACATTTTTCTTACACTTTCTGCATATTGTATTTTTTTGCTATCTCTATATCATTTTGTAACGAATCCAGCTACATTTATAGTCTCTTCATTAGTTTCTCTTCAAGCTTGTTGCTTTAAAAATACTTTTTCTAAGAACTTAGTTATATGAGTCTAGCCATAACAAGAACTAATAAGAGAAAAAATATATTCTAACATTATATTATACGTACATATAAAAATATATATACCTTGTAATTCAGATGTAATTCAGTTCTATTAGAACGCATTGTATGTATATATGTGATTGTGAGTTCATATACAAATATACTTTTGAAAGTAGGTGGATTGTATTAAATTTATTACTGTTCTTCAGCTGCACGGCGTTGAGTTCCGCCACTCAACACACAATATTTCGAAAATTGAAATACTTATTTAAGACTAAATATTACAATACTATGGATCAAACAATATAGCTCACATTTTATCCTTTTATAAAAACTAAAACTTAAGTCAGATATTTAGATTTTGCTAGATTTCGTATAAAACAAAAGGATGTCACTATATCTAGTTCCAAAACATCCAAGATAAGCATCAGCATCGCCATCCCTCCGAGGGACGTATGCTAAACCGTTAACGCAAACGTGTGATGGGATGTGCCTCATGATTTATGTGAGCCTGGTCCATTGTGCGCACGTTTGTTGGCAAATACGCGGGGAATAGCTGGAGCGGCTGACGTGACCTGTAGTGGCTGGAATTAATTGCTTTGTGCTATAGATACAGACAGTGTTTGTGTGTGTTTGAAATTAACATTATTTTTTTAGGTTAAATGCGGCGTTAAGTTCCGCAGTTGGATACGCAATCTCGTATGATATATTGTTTGAAATGAAAATATGAAATATTATATGAATTAAAATGTTCCTCGAGTGGGAATTGAATCCACAAACATCGTTTACAGCCACACGCTGTGTTGCTGCGCCATGACGGCTTCTATAACTAGTAAAATTATTATTACATGAAATAGATAGATATTTAAAAACCAGCTAAGCTTGTACCTACCGTGCAATGTGCTGTTCATGTTATATGGAAAAACATGCAAACTTTTATGAAGTTACCTAACGGTAACTCATTAAGGAGTTCTACTCGCGTGAATTTTGTGAACAAACAAATGTAAATCTTATAATCGGCTTTTCGTGTTAGGTTTAAAATTTATACTTTATCAAACTTAAAGGTGCGAGTGTATTTTCTTTATATTCATGTAGGAGTTTATGCTAATAAGATATAAAAAATATATATAATTTGAAGTTGTTCGTTTCCCTCGGCTTTCCTAAGCGCGGTGTTGAGTTCCGCAAATCAATACGCATTGCCTTCACAATTCGGCGAAAAATGGGGAATGGAGTGTATTAACCTTAGGTTCCCTTTGCCTACCCTGCCATGTGCAGAATACAGTGGACGCTAAAAAAATAATGATAAATTCTGTTTAGTTCTAAAATGTTTTTTTTTATGTATGTGTTATCGTTGCTACAAATCTTATAATTCTCATATAAAACGTTGTTTTTGTAATAAATCTAGAGACCCATGTCCGAAGCTGTCTCGGCCAGGCTAATTTGAATTGTGGCTAAGGTATCTCTAAATAATGTAGCGAATGAAATAAATATATTTTGTTGTAGTTTGTAAATAGATTAAATATAAATATTTATTGAAAACAATTATAATTGATTCGTCAAAGAAATATTTTAAATGCAATCTGAGTTGCGTAATGAAAGTTTTTTTAAAGACAGGACGAGATATGTTTAAAATTTTGTAAATATCTTAAGGCCGTCCGAGAATTTGACGAAAAGTGGAAAATTAATGTATCTAAACATTAGGTTCCTAGGTTCCTCTGCCTACCTTACTCAGTTGCGTCTTTCAGTAGTAGACATATTCAAGCGTCGAGCTAAAAAGTATTTTTTTATGACCATAATGATTATTATAGATGTATGTATGAATGTCATTAAGCTAATAAATAAAAAATAAATTAGATATAGTCTTTCTTTCGAGTGATTAAACCCATAACTGTTCAGAATTCAACGTTCTCAGTCAGAAAGTGTACCACGATGGAACTACAAATAATTTAGCAAAGTCATCGCAATATCTCAAAAATTCGGCGGAAAATGGAGAACGGAGTGTCTTAACATTAGTTCTCTTTGCCTACTCCACTACATACGGTATATAGGGTGACACTAAATAGTAAAAAAAAACAAAATGATAAGAATAATAACTTATGTATATATATACAAGCAAGAGTATATATAACATATGAAATAAAGATTTGCGTAGAGATTCACAAGCCATTACTCGTGTAGAGGTAATACAGTACTTTGTATTCGTCGGCCGCGGCACTCCATCTGCACTTTACATGTGGATATGGAGCTTTTTATCACATGTCGTGATTTCATACTTTTGTTAAGTGTCTTCTTTTTTTTCACGCTGTATTCCGCAGGCCGCAGGGCAGGCAAGTGGAGCCTAGTGTTAAGGAATTCTGTTCTTTATTTTCTGCTGAATTATGAAGGTATTGCCCGATATCAGAGTGAAGAAAATGAAATTTATTTCCACGAGTGAGAATCGAACCTAAAAGTCCCGTTTAGAGTCCACTGCGCTACGACTGACCTCAATATTATTAATTAGATTTAAAATATATTTCATGATAATATGGTACAGTTAAAACGAATCAGGTACGATGATGATTGGAAGTTCTAATCTCATTTGAGATTTATTTTTAAAAGCACATGTTTGACACTAGATTTTTATTAAAAGTTAGAGCAAGCCATGCTCATTAGACACACGAGTGTTAACTGGGTCACGAAAACATTTATATATCAGTTCAGTTTGCTTATAATGGCGTGTGAACGTGTGTCTAGACTAGTAATACAGTTTCATCATAAAGTAATAAAAATAGTTAAAAAAATCTTTTACCCCATGTTCATAAGAAGTTTTATGTTTGGATTTATCGATATTTATTTGAGCGCATCCGTAATGGAAGACTTAAAATCTTAATGTACTTTTTTTATCTTCACAGCTGACAGTATAACCCGCATGTAGGCAGAGGAAACATTATATAAAGACACTCCGTCCCCGAACTTTCGAAACATCGCTACTTTTGTTGTTAACAGAATTAGAAAATAAAAATTAGTTATTTTTATTCTCCCTCTCTCCCACTCCCCAAATGGGAATTGAACAAACAGCCATCGTATTTACATTTAGACGCTGCGCAGGTGCGCCACTACAACCTTATCTATATTAATAACGAACAAAATATTATTTTATATAAATAAAAACGTTCAGAGTGGATTTTGAGTATGTAATTGGCTGCCATGACGTCAAAAATGTGCTACATATTTTGTAACCTTCACTATAATTATAAAATACTTTGTAATCATCACCCGTAATTACGGAAAAACAATAAAAATTTTAACATACCACTAAAAATACAAAAACCAAAAATTTTAATTTCAGTACAAAATTAAGTAAAATCCGGTCAAAAATTGCGTTATCCGAAGCAAATTAGTTTTATTTCTGAACGGATTGTTGTGGCCCGCCCACGCCTGGCCGAGTACTCTACTTCCGATCTGTGTCAATTGGCTAGCGAAAAAACCGAAATGGTTGCCAAGTTTGCATTTTTTTGCCTCTCTATAGTATAGGGTTGATAAGATGAAATATTCTCTTTTTATGATTTTGTTATTAGATGTCTCGTTGTTGATAAAATTAATTAATTTTTATATTTCGTTTAAACTTCCATTTTAAAATCATTCAAAAATATTATTAATAGGTTCCTGGATTATATTTCCAGTAGTTTCCAGTAGTATATATTTTTCCAGTAACTGTTTTGTATTTGTATTTGCATCTCTTGGATCGAAGACGAATTGCATATTAGTTTATTTCTAAAATAATGTCCAATTTGCCCTCAAAAGGAAACTGTATTTTGTTATAAATTACGAGTAATTGTATGTCTCGAAATTAATATTGAATTTAAAACAACTTTTAGTAATAAAAGTAATAGATGTACTTGTCATATTCATGCTGGAACTCTCGTACAGAATCGTAGACAGAGAAAAGCTTGCGTCAAGACACTCTGTTCCACATACCATCGATTTTTTTATTTAAGTTTATCCCAGCCCTAGTCCAGACCAGTCTATAATACAATTTAGCACGATACTGTATTGGTTTCAAGGCTAAACTCTTATTAATTATAGTGAAAACTTTGAATAAGCATTTTTATGTTCTAAAGTCAAAACTCCTGGAGTTCTTTATTATTTTTCTATTTATAGTACTATGAAATAAATAATTCTAGTTTTATTTACCTATAAAGATCGTCGTAATTATTATTGTGACGGGTGTAAGTTCGAATCCCATTCAGGGAAATGAATTATTTTCATTAGCTAGCTCTGGTACAAAACTCAGCACGTAATTCTATACTTAAGTAATAATAACATTTTAATAACCCGCAAGCTTTACCTATAGAGGTTGTCTTTAACTTTCCACGAAAACTTGACAATAACTTCGTACACAAATTGTAGTTACTAGTTACAAACTTAATTAGTTTCTATTTGAGTTCGTGTATTTAGTTCTAGTTGTAATAGTTTATTAATCATTTATTTAACAGCCACTACTGCATTTGAAGATATTCTAATGAATGTTACAGATATTGTTTTTCTAAATAGAATTTTGTATATTTTTAATAGAATAAAATGAAAACAAGTATTAAGTAAAAAAATATCTTTACTTGTTTCTAGTCAATAGTAGATTATTTGTAAAATAGTGATTTCTTTTAAATCTTAAACTAATATGTGATATATGTATTATTTTTTTGAGATACATACATACCCTAAAACAAAACAAACACTCACAAAAGAAAATATTCCTTTGCAATAACAAAAATAATTCCCCATAATGTAATTTACATATTAATTTATTTTTTACACTGACGTCTAGTACTGGCACGTGACGGTGGAGAACCGTCGTAAACGTGATACGGCTATGTTTTACGATCGATTATACGCTTTTATGTGAATACTCATCGCCTTAATACATTTATAATATTATTATGAATTTAGCTTTATGATTCTAACTTTTTTAATGAGGGAACTTGGGAACCTAGTTTTAAGACATTGCATTCTCATTAAGATATTACTGTCTCCAACTTTCCATCGATATCTAGAGGCATTGCGTGTTGAGTGGCGGCACTCCACTCCGTTTTGCCAATATACAGGATCGAGGAAATTACAATATTAAATATTTCATTTCTTCAAGTAGGAATCGAATCTACGGCCTGTCGAATTACATCCACAAGCTTGTGCGTGCAACGTTAATAACCTATACAAGTATAGACTCTAAACTAATATATTAATGTCCAACTAATTTGGCGGAAGGTACGTATTTTAGATGATTTGCCTAAATTTATGAAACCGAAATTTTATATTCATACTATCATCAGTCTCTGCATTGTCAAAGAAATAAGATGTAGGAATTTATGGTTAATTTCTTTTCATTTACAAGAAAAATAAGTAAAAAATGTAAAATAATTTATACGCAATACAAGATAAATCTAAGTATACATATCACTAACTCTCATATCTAAACCCATAACAGTAACAAAGGACTTACACGGTGTATGGGAACAGATACGTTCCTTGATTACCGTTTTTATCTTCATTAGTCAGCATCCTGACGAAATAGCTGTATAGCACGCAACGCTACGGAAAATATATGGCGACAGCTCTGAGCTCTCGTGCAGGTCTGCTAAGCTTTCTAGTAAAGCAATAAAAGTATACTATGCACTTATATTCTAACATGATTGAAGGCTGTGTGCGTGTGAGGACGTTATGGCGCAGTGGAATACTAGTTATAGGTGGAATTCCTGGTCGAAGGAATTATTATATTTTACGTAGTCGCGAACGTAAGCACTCATTTTGTATGAAATGAGCTGTAAATATAAATTTGCTTTTTTTGCATGCTTTCTTTTACTTGTATTTATTTGCTTGCCAAATGTTCTAATTGTAAGTCAACGGAATAGTGTATAAGTTTTGATTATGCTGCAAATTATCAGCAAATTATTCTATCAGAATAAAAGGCAAAACGTAGAGTCTCTATATTTTAATCTGTAAAGGAAATCAACAATTATTTATATTATAATCATCTATTATAATATGAATGCTTAAAACCTCAGAAAATAATAAGAACATTCAAATTATCCTATCAAAAAATTCTATTATGACCGCACAATTGAATTTAGTATCGTTATAATAATGAAGAAATAAGGCTCTGTAATGTGGGGTCAATAGTTATATTATACAGGCAAGTGGACGGGTCCGACCCTAAATATATGAAGCGTAAAAATATTACAAATAAAAGATCGAATTTACATAACTATGGTGCCCAATTAAATTTTGTTTGTATAGGAAGAAAATATGGAAGGAAGGGAAGCCAGAGTAATAAAATGTATTGAATATAATTGAGTAGTGCCTTCTATACTAATTAAATTGGATAAACAATTGGTAAAGAGGAGGCAAAGTGTTGACACACTCCTTTCCGCAGTTATATACAAATTTTAATATTCTTCTTTTAATTTCTATTAAAATTTTAATTTCTCCTTTTTTTTTCCTTTTTTAATTTCTATTCAAATACAAATTTAATTGGATTGTGTGGTTGTGAGTTAAAATTTAATCTGATTATGCATAATCAAAACCTATCGCTTAGTTGGTGCAACAATGACGTATTTGCACTTTTTGTAAAATATTTCAGGAGTATTAAATTTTATAAATAGTATTATTTCATACATTACGCATATTAAAAAAATAAAAATAAAAATATGCCACTACCAACCGGATAAAATAGATGAATTATAATTATTTTCTTAAATTTAAATAGAACCTACAACCATAATACCTACATTCAATAGATATCAACTATATTATTATGACTTATTTCACCAATCACTCAAAATCATCTTAAACTCCTTATATATTGGACTATATAATATAATATATTATCGACGAATACTATTAAGGATAGCTGACCCAAGGGAGGTCAAAAGCTAATTGTACATCAATTGCTGAATCCCTGAAGAGATTTAGGAGATGAGTTTTGTAGTAAACAATCATTTATAGATAAACTTCCGTAGTAAAGTCGGCGTTACATAGTTCATTATACATAGTTTATTAATTATTAGGCATATTATTTTTTCAGCTTTACCCTTTGTCCTAGATAACAAGGTAGGCAGAAAGAACGTAATGGCAAGATACTTCTTTTTACATTTTTCTGAAAACTTCTGAAATTTAACAACACGTTAAAAAATCAAATCTATTCATAATATCAAGAAAGTGTAACATTGATTCCAATTAAACGGTATACCCCGAAGTCTTTATAAACATTTTAAAGAGTTTAAAACAAAAGGGTTAATTAATTAATTTTGTATAACATTTCAAAATGAAGGATCAAAATGGTGCAAAAGTAATAAAAGTTCGAACGATCGCCATTCATTTAATATTAATTATGTTAAAGTGAAAATTTTGCT
Source organism: Heliconius melpomene melpomene (assembly GCA_000313835.2). Lineage (NCBI taxonomy): Eukaryota > Metazoa > Arthropoda > Insecta > Lepidoptera > Nymphalidae > Heliconius > Heliconius melpomene. Next base: position 93,519 of record HE668945.1, on the reverse strand, counting down.
CTAGAATTAGAATTTTTATGTAACTTTTTAACTGTTAAAATATGTAGCTTCCAATTTTTGTTATATTTTTATAAGAAAAATATAGAAAAACTATAGATGTTATAACTATATAATACTGTTTGAAATGAAAATATATTAAACATTATATTGAATTTTCAACATTTTAAACTAGTATACGTGTAGGAGATTATGAAATTCTTTGAAGCAGATTTGAGTAGGTATATCACAAAATTCCATGAATCTCATACTTATTAAATTTAAATATTTTGGTATATTCAGTTTAATGCTGTATCCTACACAGAAAGACATAGGGCACCTAGAATCTAAATATTACGTTCTCCGATTTCCACCTAAATCATTGTGTCTGTAAATAAAATCATCATTGATTGTAATTACAAAATTTCCTAATTACAATCAACGATGATTTTATTCAAGTAATTACTTAACCAGGAAATTGTACTATGTTTATCTTACACATTTAATGTAATCCACTAATTAATACTAATGCGCTAACTAAAACATACTAAAGGCGATTATATGAGGGGGGTATCCACAAAATGCTATTCTAAACCAAAGTAACCCATAATGTTCTCAACGGAACCCATTTTCCATTGTCCCTGTCCCATAAACCACTTGTTATTTAACTAAACGCCCTAGAGACAATTGAAATAGCGCTACTATAACAAAGAACGTTTATCCTTAATGTGTCTCTTGCGTCGAATTTCCTGAAGCTGATAAAGTCCGGCACAGCGTACAGGATATAACTCATGCATATTAGTGTTGGTATCTCAAAATTTTGAGCTAAATATGGACATCAGGTTGCCTTTACTTCATATATTACTTTCACATTTTGCATTTTATTTTTTTAGATTATTATTCTAGAAGATTATTCTGGTTTTTTAAGCAAAATACTCTCCGTTATTTACATAACGGACAATGAGAACAGTAAACACAACCGTTGTGGGTTTGATGCTCATTTGGGGGAACTGAATTATTTTCATTTTCCCCTTTTGTTATCAACACACAATGATTAAGAAAGAAAAATAGGCGGAAGATGGAGAACGGAGTGTCTGGAACATCTGTCTACTCTTTTATATACAGGAAGTTTTAAATACCATGAAGTTAAAGGAAATATTTATTACGATTCAGAACCCAATGCCATAGTACAAGGTGAAAAGCTTAAATTGTCATAATTTAATATTATACCAAAAAATATCAGTGATATAAATAGAAATAAGAATAATAATTTTATTCACGTTAAACCATATTGTTTCACTTTAATAGACGGCAAGCTTTTAAAATAACGCTTTTATACAAGACACTGTGAAATATGATTTGTAAGATGATAATGTCATTGTTTCGGAAAAAACGACTGTTCAGGTTGTTTCATGAATTATTTCATTGCATTGTTATATCTAAGGATTTTGCAAATGAATTTCTTGTGAAAATCGAATTGTGTGAAAAAATGTTACACTTTTAAGATATTACATGGCGGATCTGAACGCCGCATTTTGCTAGAACGAGGATACGAAAATGATGATGATACTCTACCAACTAAAAACGACTATCCTTAATAATTAAAAGCTTAACTCTACCAATCTAACAAAAGTAAAATATAATGACAATTTGAAATAGTTCAGATAGTAATTACTGTAATGGATGTTTAAGCTACGAACTTAGTTGACAAGTACAGTTTATTAATTGCATGCTTCTGACAATCCTAAATTACTACCTAACATAATGAACTACGTTTATTAATTTTTTTTATTATTATGTAAAATTGTGCAAGATATAATATTAAAAAAAACAGCAACACGCTTATTCCCGCAAAGCAAGTATTTGTATGATTCAATACTGCGTCACCACTAACAGAGGAAACAAAGTATTAAGACTTGTCTTTATAAACACATGTCTGATTGTAAGCAGATAGGTTATGGGTTCAATTCCAACTCATGAGAATCAAATATTTAATATTTTCACTTTCTTCGTTGTGGTAACGAGGGCAAAGCGCAGCGTCGAAATCCGCTACTCACCAAGTAAAGCCTTCTAGTATCCTCAGGAAACTGGGAAACGGAAGTGGCTTAATGGAATTGGAGAATCTTAGCTTTAGGTTCCCAGGTTCTGCCAATCCTGCTGTGTGCAGGATACAACAAAAAAAATGTACATACATATATATATATACCTAAATTTTAATTGTATTTAACTTAGAAAATTAAAAACTACGATAAATTCTCTACTAACTGTATCGGACGTTACCATAATGAAAAAAGCCATTTTAAAGAATATCATATAAAAATAACTCACCAAATATGCCTTCGTCCGAACTATAAATCTTGTGTCTGGAACAAAAAATATTTCTTAATTAAACAGGCTTTGTTTTCAACGGGTCCGCACACAAAATTCGCTGCTGCCCGGTGTCCAATTACCCTTGAAATGGGTGACATTTATGAAATATGCTTTAGAGCGAAAATTAAAAAGAATTTGCAGTAAAACAGTATTTCGTGACGTATGAGTGGATTAAAGAACTCGAATAGGTTTTTGGTTGTATATAAATATATTGTCTTAATTTCCAACGTGGTGCAATAGCACAAGGTTATGGGTTCAATTCCCACTCGAGGCGAAGCGCGGCGTTGAGCTTCACCAAGCAAAACACAATATTTCAAGAATCTGGCAGAAAGTGAAGAACGAAAGTGTGTTAATGGCAACGAAGCATCTCAAGACTAGGTTCCAAGGTTCCCTCAGCCTAACCGTGCATGAAATACCGTGAAATACCGTGCGTAAAGCTAAAAAAAAGAGTAAAGAAAAGTATAATGCATCTATAAGGCTTACTTTAAAGATATAAAGTTTTCCAGTTCTATTGCTACTGGATCTTAATGTGAGAGTGGACAATAAAATTCTATTGTCCGTGGTATTGCTCTTGTATACGGATAATAGCTTTTGTTGAAATATTGTTAGTTTATTTAAAAAAGCTTAGAAAAGAGGTTTTGAGGCTAACATCCTTCTGACCTGCTTTTTACATATGAATATTATATACTGACATTACTGACGATATATGTAAGTAGTTTAAGTTAATGCCTACAGCTTGGTATAGTTTTGAATTTATGTTACACTAGTTATTGTACGCTAACTATTAGTTTAGAAGTTTTGTTTGGTTAGGTCTTTATAACAACGTGATCTACTCGTATCAAAAGTTCTATATTTATTGTGGTCAAAGAGAAAATAGTAAAAAAACACTCGAGTTGTAGTTAATTTATCTCTTCTGACTTCTTTTGTGCTTAATATAATGTTTTATAATATACAAAACAAAGATATATTACATATTTTTTGATTAGAATACACAAAAACACATAAAAAAAATAAACAAAACAAGGAAAAATAAACACATATCACAATTTAAATTCGTCCATACATTATAGGAACAGACTGAAATTATCTCAATAAGCGCAACCGATTACATATCACGATCGAATGCATTAATTTAAAAGCTTCATGTTTCGTATTTTAACTGATGACAACGATAAGCATCATGTGGAGCTGAAGAGAATGAATGTTTATTCGCACGGGAATGGAAATTAAGAACTGAATTATATATGACGTTAATTTTGTAAATGGCTCTTGAACTCACATTTGGAGCATTTTCCTTGTCTTTTGGAGCTGATAGAGCGATTGTTGGTATATATCACTGTAGTCGCTAGTATTTTATTTTTTAATAAAATTATTTAACTGGATTAATTAAACAGCATATATTTAGTGTTATACATTTTTGGAAACTCGATGTTTCGAACAATTTACAGCAGTCCGTGGTCATACGTGGTGGTAGACTAAGGTGAAATTCGTCTGTCAGTTAACATAATTATTATATCAAACTACCGCCAACGATTTTTATTTGCCTCGCGTACTGCCTTGGATGCCCTTGCCCTACAGAATGAGCTGACCGTATTGCCCTCTGCTATGATGAGTTTGAAGATTTTATGAGTGGGTTTCAGGTGGTCTAAGGTTCTTAGTGGTAATTATCCCTACGTAGATAAGAATGATTACCATAACGAAATCTAGGCATGTTATGACAGGTCCGAAAATGAAATGGTACCAAAAAGATTCGAACCATTAGTTCCCAAGATTAGTGGGTTCAACCAAACTAACTCTACAACTTTATAATATTAGTATAATAACAAAAAAATGCAAAGGCGAGTTAAAAAAAACTTATCTTTCCAGACAAAACTAACTGAAAGAAAAAATCCAGTCTATCCTCTATACAAAAACTAAAGAAAATCAATAATTAAAGTCATAGCAGTAAAGCAAACAGGCTTTAATATCAACAAAATTGTATTGTATTTTTCATCAGACCAAATGAATCGTTGCAATCGACTACTTGTCACAGTGGGTAGGTGACAAATGAAATTTTCCAACGTACTGACGGCCGGCGATAAGGCGAAATGACATTGTGCAGTCCGTAGTACAATTTTCAATATTATTTCTATTTATTTCTAGAGCTAGGCTGAAAAAGCTTTATTATTTTTAATGTATATGTACTTTTGTTTAAGTGTATGTATTGGTTTCTTTTTTATTTTGAGTTTGTATTAGAGAGAGGGAGAGAGAGAGAGAGAGAGAGAGAGAGAGAGAGAGAGAACGCTTGTAAAAATATTTCTATTTTTATAGCCGCATGCTTTATCTCGTGTATAACTGGGTGGGCGGAGGGAACCTAGTTAATTGAGGTACTCTATTTCAAACGTCTCTATGGCTATAAGAATTTGAACGTTGCGCGATTTGAACCCGTGCCTCTTGGAAGCTGTCCAAGTGCTCTGACCAGCCATGCGTTTTCGAGCGTATGTCTATGTATGTAATCATGTTTTTATGTTTTCTTAATAAGTATTTTTAACCGACTTCTGTAAGAAAAGGAGGTTATCAATTCGACTGTTTTTTTTTTCTTGCCTAAGTATGGAATAACACTTTAAAAATGTAAAAAAAATAATGATCTAAAATAAATTGTCAAAGATAACTTAGTAATTAATAATATCCTTATTTCTTTGATGTAATATTATAATAATACCTTCATTTTTTTTTTGTTAAAAAAACGCTAAAGTATATTATAAGTATATTTTTACATCAATATTATTTTCATATTAAGCTTCGTGTCCTTATAAAGATATTAGTCAATATTATTTGAATATATAAATTATCTGTATAAAACATGTCAAAAGTAGGCACTATGACAGACAGTCAGTTAAATAGACAATGATGGCTTCATAGAAGAGTAGGGTCGTTGCCACTCTTTGAATACAAAATACGAAGAAAACAATAAAAGATCAAATAAAAGAAATATATTTCACTTTTATAAATGTATATAAAATATTCAAAAATATATTTTCGTCTGCTTCTGAATATATCGCTTATAGAGTAAACTTTCTGATGTTCTATTCTACTATATTGCGGGTTGAGTTTCGGAGTTCAACGCCGCGCTTCATTTTGTTACCAAATAGAGAACATAAAATTTTACATAATTAATGTTTTCGAGGAATTCCCACAACTCGTTACGTTGACAGTCACACGCTTGTTCCATAGCACCCCAACGACTTCTTGAAATATTTGGCAAAAATATATTTTTTGTAAAAAAATTGGAAAAGTCTCTAAATAGACAAAGATAGATAGGCATATTTTGTACTATTAATATATCCATAAAATATAGAAAATCGGAGCAACGATATCTGCCTCAATAAACGCATACACTGCTAATCTAAACTACGAGCACAATTAAAGTTTAACCTAGTTATATCTAGCTCGGTCGTTCAAGATAAGGAAAACCACTGCTACAAATAGTCATAAAATATTGGAATCACTGAAAGTAAAATAAAATGGAGAACCTTGTGTTATGATATATATTTTTTATATTGTGTGTTAAATAGCGGAACTCAACGCTGCGCTTTATTTTATCAAATAAATGGAGAAATAAAATATTTAAATACGTAATTCGTATAGGAAGTCTTCGCGGCGGTTGACAGTTCCAGTTCCGAATGAGAATTGAACCCACAAGTCGAAATGAATTATTTTCATATACTCGCTCTGGTAGTAAGACAAAGACCGGCGTCGAGTTTCGCCACGTAATATCTAGGAAATGGGTAGGAAATACAGAGTATCTTAACACTAAGTTCCTTCTGTCTACCTTGCTATATGCGGAATATAGATTGAAACTGAAAAAAAAAGTAAAAAACAAATTTTAAGTTATTGTAGTAATCATAATTTCCATAAAATTATATCTTAACTTTTAGTACATTTATCTGCAATATAAATCCGTTTAACTTAAAAAAAATTTTTTACTTTTTTATTTTTAAGTTTTTAGTTTTTATTACTCATTCTATTCAATTGTTGAGTGCTTCATTATTGCAAGGTTAATGAATAATGTTATGATCGCCCCCCCCCCAGAGGTTCAATAGAGGGGCAAGGCTATGTACAACAAGATGTGCCTGAATGTTGAGGGGAAAACGCTAACGACATATCATTTTTATCCACCCTAATGCCATACAGTTCTCGGCGCGCTTTTACCTTTTACCTTAACTTGGGTGGTGTACCCCTAGCGACGTACCATTTTTAGCTACCTTAACGCCACACAGTCCTCGACAGGATACCAGATCTTGACTTGGGTGGGAGATTCATATTGTAATTTTGTATAGTATACTGTATTATACTTACTGAGCCCTTTATTTTGATACCCATATTGATGGGATTGAAAACTATATTATCCGCGATTTTGTAGCAGTGGCCATCTTTGATATTGATTTTGTATAGTGCACTGAATTCTACTTGACAAGCCCTTTCATTTGATACACATATTGATGGGATCGATAAAAAGTAAGTTGTCCGCCATCTTGTAGCGGCGGTCATCTTGGATTCACAATAATATTGAATATGGATAATTGTATTGTCACCAGAATCAAAGGCGTATACCAAATTTCAGATCAAACGGTTAACGGGAAGAGGGTTAAATTTCAATTACTAAATTTGACCCAAACAAATAAATAAATAAACAAACAAACGGGGTGAGCTAAATAAAACCGTTTAAAAATATAATTCCTACAAGTGGAAATTGAACGTATAACCATCACGATTACAGTCGACACGATACCACTGTACTACGTTAACCTCAATTCCAACATGAAAGTTTGCCAAGTCATAAAATACTGTCGCAAAATAGGAAATTATAGTATCGTTGTTTCTGTTAAGTTTTTCTTGCAGACATTTTTATGGCATATTTCGTACCTAATTTAATATTCGAGTGGAAGGCATTTTATGTTATATTTATTTGTAGGTATTTAATATTTTATTTGTATTTTGTAAGGTTTGTCATAAACGCGATTTTTGGACTGTGGGTACGATTTCCTTACTCCCCTTTTCTCAATCGTGTAAAAGTATATTAATATACTTTAAGGCCAATACGAATAATATTAAATAATAATATTTATATACCCACATCAATAAAGCCATAAGAGCTTAAAATAACAAATTAAAAGTCGCTATGCTAAAGACCTGAGAGGATCTAATCCTTACAAATGGGTTACGTGACTAGTTTCAAAACATTAAAGGTGTTTAAATAAACGAATAGTTTTTGATGGATTATATAATTTTGATATAAAAAAATAAGAATATTACAAGATTAGTTATTACGAGCCAGTGGCAGTAGAAGGGGAGTTGTGGCGCAGGGCTCAAAGTGTAACTGTAGACACAACAGGTAGTGGGTTCGATTCCCACTCGAGGAAATGAAATATTTAATATTGTCATTTCTTTTTTCCCGTGAATGTTTTAGAATCTACTTTAAAAGAAAGATAATATAATATGCATTATTTCTGCACTAAATAATTAGCATAATCTAAATTAAATGATAATATTATAAATCTATCCATATATTAATTAGGTCAGCTAAGTTTAGAAGGCGTGCATTAAACTGTGGCTTACAGGTGGACGCGGTGAAGGAAAACAGATAACTATTTATACGTGGTGTGTACTAAGATTGTACTTAATAGTGTTTTATATAGGTATATAACATTGAACTATATAATAATAAAAATATTAAATATTTCATCCTTCCGTGTGGGAATCGAATTGACATTAACCACTCAATACGCAATGCGTCAAGAATCAAATGAAAAGTGGGGAACAGAACGTCTTAATGGGGAACGGAGTGTGTTATCATAAGGTTCCCATTGCCTACCCTGATAAATGCGGAATATACCGTAACGTACGTTAACAATAAAAGGAACTCAAAAGATGATAATGATATAAGGAGTTCCCCTATCGAGCATATTTTACAAAGAATATCTAATAACAATAAAAAAACATCACAAATAAAGATGAACCCGAAAGTTTAAATTTGCTTATCCAGTTCCAGATTGAACCGCTTTATATTTAAAATTGCTTCATAGGTACATAATTTGATTGCCTACAGTAAGAAAGGACCTGGAGCCGGTCTGGTATACATAATGTATCAGCTTGCGTTCGCCTTCGCAACCCCTTTCCATCAGAGTGCTTATTTGTGTCTTTTGAATAGCTTCTGTTGAGGTTTGGAAATTGGAGCAATATTAGAATTGTATTTAAAATTTTATTGGATGCTTGGTCAAGTAAGATATCGAGATCTATTTGAAATCCTTTTTCTTGTTTTTATAATAAATTTGAAGTAAATTCTACTTTATTGTTTTGGCAACCGTATGATACTCCGTTCCCATTAAAAAGCTTTTGTTCCCCTCTTTCCGCTGAATTCTGGAGGCTTGGCATGTTGAGAGGCGAAACTGAACGCCACGCTTTGCTTTATTAACAGAGCGAGGAAATGGAAATATTAAATATTTCATTAAACGGGTGGGAATTGAATCCACAACCTGGCTCGTTTACTGTCATACGCTTGTGCTCCGCCGACATGATAGGCTTGATAAATTATATTGATATACTGATCTTATCCAATTTATCCAATTAATTGAGTGGCAGAACTTAACACCGCTCAATCAGATACAAAATAACAAATAAATATTCTCCGAATTTGTACCCATCAGACATTATCTAATTTTTTATACAAACAACAAAATGCCAAACACTAGAAAAACGTCTCATAATAAACCCCTATATATTCCGCGTCAGAAAACAGAAGCTCGGCTCCCAAACGTTTGATGCGTGAAATACTCGTTCAGTAGAAATTAGAATATTAAGTGACATCAAGTATTCTTTACGTGTTTGCTCTTTGAAGGTTGATAAAACAAGGGTGGATCTGCATTTAGTACCCTATACGTATACGTTTTGTTTTTCAGATTTTCGAGGAAGACAGGGGGAGGTTAGTGTTAAACAACTTTCCGACATATTCTGAAGGCATTGAGTGATGGAACCCAACGCCGCGCTTTGTCTTGAAATCTGAGCGAAGAAATGAAAATATTAAATATTTCATTTCCCCGAGTGGGAATCGAACCCACAATTTTATACTCACCGTGCTTACAGTCACACGCTTGTGCCACTGTGACACGACTGGCCTCAACGTACGAATAATGTAAAGTAATTAATAAAACGCCTCGTGTTGAAAATTAAAGGCGTCAGCCATTATAATATGTAATTCCATACATATGTATACATTACTTATACATTATACATACATGTTGAAAGTGCTTTTGCGTTTTAGAATATGTTGGAATTAGAAAGGCTTCTCGCTGTTCCGTTTATATGTAATAGTTCTAATAAGATTAGTTTGGTAACATCGCTCTTTTGGGTTTCCACGAATATGTTTTGACAAATTACCCCTATTTTCGTAGACTGAATTTAGCATTTACTTTTATATTGGAGTCTAAACTTTCCGTCTCAACAAATATTTTATCTGTTGAGTGGTCATCACAGTATTGAATTTCATGTCAGGAGTTATAAATATTGCAATCTTCATATTCTGTCAATTTTTGTTTTAATTTGAACTGTAAAAAACACAGTCAAGTGTCAGTCAATTTCCATTTTTCCACGTCGACATACATTATACACCCAAAAATTACATCCCACACAAAGAAAATACCGTCAGCAATAAGAAAGCAATGCGAAAAAATAATTGCCACCCATACATTAACGTATATGATTCAAGAATTTTCTTATCACGTTTTCAACTCGATTAGAACAAAAGACGCTCCCGAAAGCGGGTCGCCAAGTCTCTCATTTCCATACTATTAAACCTTATGCGTCCCTTGAAAACGGTGGAATGAACAGGCGAGGCATTGAGCACGCACGGCGGAATGAAAATGAAATTTGCCTTTCGGATTCTCTTCGGTGGTTTCCTTCGAGAATTTTTTTTTTGCCAAATTTACAATGACTTTATTAGATTTTTATTATGTGGGTGATAAAATTCGCAAATTGGGGAGGTGTTGCGTGTGGAAATATACATATTGTGTTGATTGTTTTTTGTTTTCTAACATATATAAACGTGTGGTGTATAGAATGTAGTGATAATTCGCTGTAACTAGCAATATTTAAGAAATAAATATTCAATGAACAGAGAAAAAAATATCGAGGCCTATTCGGAAAAACTTGTTTTGTTAATTCATTACTTAAAAAAAACAACAAAAAACAATTTTAAAATAAATATCCAAAGCAATATATACGAAACGACAAACAAAAAATTAACACATTTCTAATCTAGCAATGCTATTCCAGTAATATTTCATGGAAATTGATAACAAATCTTCAAATTACGGGAAAAAAGTGCTCTAAATCAAGGAGGATAAATGGATAAAGTTGGCAACTTCCACGGTCAACTTTGTATAAACAATTTAAACGATAATAATTTATCTGTCCAACCAATTAGCGTTGGTGAAATAAATTTAACAGGAAGAGCAAATTTTGTTACCGCAGTCCATGACTTAGTAATGCTGTGAGTGACGCATTGACGCGTAATATATTTACATATGGATATTTAGAATTTTAGGAACCATGTTTGACTTTAGTGATGTAGTGATAAATCACTCTGCATTCTGTTTCCCATATACTATAAATATGTCTCTAATATTCTATGAAATGATTGATTTTCTAGATTGACATAAGTCTTTAAGTACTAATTTTAATATAAAATCTAAGTATATGAAAGTTAAAGAAATTGTAGTATTATATATTTATTATAGTACATGGTTACATGGTTATTATAACAAACTACCGTAAATTTAGAAGTAACCTCAGGTACTAACCTGGATTCATGCAGAATACTAGACAGTAGTTTGACATTTGATTAAGGGTTGGGCTTTCAAATGTATATTATACTCTAAGTAACGTTTAAAAATGCTTGTCTTGTACATTTTAAATTCAATGACATTTATTTTCAAGTAAAACTGCCATGTAGCAGTTTTGCGTTTTACTAAAATATACAAAATAGACTAAATTAGATTAACACAACAAGAAAAATCTAGAAATCTTTAAGCGTAATTGTTGTGAATTCTGTCCAAGCTCGGTGGAATGTTTAGATCTTTTAAAAAACATATTTTTCCGATATGACAAAAGTAGAATCTGATTTATTTTACATTAGATTATTATACACTTTTTATTGCATATCTCATTAAATAGCATGAGAAAGGGAAACAGGATAAGACATACAAATGTATGTCTTAACCTGTAGATATTGAAGATGTCACCCCAAAGTAATCACTTTGCGATGGGTGTAAGTTCTATTCTCAGTCGAAGGAATTAATCATTTTAATTTCCTCGCTCCCGTAACAACATAAAGCACCGTATCGCCAGAAGTGGGCAGAAAATGGGAAACAGAGTGTCTTAACACTGAGTTCCTTCTGTCTTACTTGCTGTAAGGAATATAGCGACAAACAAAAAACAAGTTTTCTTATCATCTAAATATCTCTACCAATATTATAATATTCACGTCATAGAAAACTAATTTAACTCCAAAATCCAAACCTATAACATATTTATTGCACTTGAAATTTAACTTGATTGCGCATCGAGGCGGTAACGTCAGCCATCAATACTGTACGCCGCAAAATGTCGCCGATCCATTGCGTCTGCTCTTGCTCAGCCCGCCAGGCTTTGATGCATGCGGTTGAAGCTAACTGGATTAAAGGGAGCTTTGGTGGTTTAAATAAAAGTTGGCTTCTAAATTTTTATTTTTTAAGATACGAAGATAGATAGATAGGAGAGTGGAATATTTTTTTTTTCAGCCTCACGCTACACCTGTATGTATTAGGTTAGGCAGAGGGAGGCTAGTGATAAGACACTTCGCTCTCCGCTTTCTGCCGAATTCTTCGTCGATCGTTGGGTGTTAAGTGGTGGAACTCAACGCTGCACTTTGCCTCGACACGAGATAAACCAGAGAATAAAATGATTTTATTAAATTTTTCATTTTCTCGAGAGTTTTACAAGAATACATTATATTATTTAACGTAAATAAAAATAAAAAATAATAACAAAACAAAATATCAAATACTGATGGAAACGGAGTGTCTTAGCACTAGTTTCCCAGATTCCCTCTACCTATCCTTCCATGTGCTGGATACAACGTGAACCAAAATATAAAACCATCACACACAAAACGTTTGTTTTCTAAACGTAGTACTGGAATTTGTGACGGTTATGCAATTTCGTCTGGATTTCCTAAATCCTTCCTCTGAACAATCGAATACTACGTAGTTACTTTTCCTGTGCTTTCGACATATACATAAAAGATGAGACGCAAAACTTTCCTATTTTATTGGCAACAGTACTGCGAACGAGAGTATTTCTGGCCGATACAAAATATATTGGTGTTATCATATTAAAAAGTTTTGATAAGTAGATCAGAGTCAATTAATAGTAAGATATTTATATTGACATTTGACTGGTGTAGAAAGTTAGATATTTTCTAAAATTAAAACATTTCAAAAAGTCCTATGGGATTGGAAAAAAGGTGTTTTATAGTGCTAAAAGGTGTTTAGCTTCACCTCTATATCACATATGGCAGGGTAGATCGAATGAACTTAAGAACCTAATGTCCATTCCGTTGCTATTAAGATACTCCCGATACACTTTCCATCGAATTCTAGAAATATTGCGAAATTCAACGCTGAACAATCAGGAAAGGAAGAACATAATGATATATAGGTATAATATAAACATAAAAATCATCGATAAAATTAAAAATCATAAAGAAGACTGTAATTTATTGAGCATTACTTACAAAAGATAAGTGTGGATGGATTTATTTTAATTCTAATATATTACAATGTAATGTATTACACTTTTTTTAAAAGGAAAATAGGTTAACTTTCCAAGGATTTATAGTAACCTAAATGCTTCTTCGGTTATCTTATGTATTATTTATTGAGGCCGTACTTGCGCGGGGGCACAATCATGTGACTGTCGTGAGTTCGATTACCATTCAGAGAAATTAGATAATTAATTAAAATATTTAAAGAAAAATGAGAACAAAATGTTTTAATATTAGGTTCTCAGTTTCTCTATGCTTATGCTTCGTGCAGGATAAAGCGTGAAACTATTAAAATAAATAAATAAAAAAAACACAAAAGAAAGATGTTCATTATTTATTTTAAAGCATATTTGCTTCAAATTCCCATATCATTACTCTCACAAAGACCACACTCCACTGATAGCCCCAGTCTACCGGTCCTAGCTCCACATAAAGGTGTTATCACGTTATCACACTTCGTCTGTTATGTTTGTTGATAACAGAATCGCATGGCACAAAGTGGTAGATGAATTTCCGTATCCTTTTGCCCTCTACGCTTTAGGGCAGGTTTTTTTATCTTTTCTTTTAGATATTCAAGGCTTTGTGTATTCTTATTGGTGGATAATAAGGGAAAATATATGTATATTTTTTTAAGCTTCACACTGTATCAAGACACTACGTTCCCATTGGGACACTTCTCTTCCCCACGTTCCGCTGAATTCTGGATTCAATGCGTATTACCAGATCGTTGAAATAAAATTATTTAATAAATATTAATAAATATTAATAAATATTAAATAATTTTATTTCAACGAAATCGAAATGAAGCCTCGAGCCTCGAGCTTCGAGTTGAAATCAAGCCTATGAGGATAATATTTTTGAAAATAAATACTTTTCAATCATTTCAGTCTTAGATAAATGAATAAATAATGGCCGGTACTAGACGCTTATAATATAAATTATTTAATTTAATTTAAATGATTACTTAAAAGGTACGCAATATTATATTATATCATTTCTAAAATAATAACAACGACGAAGTGTAAGCTTCAATTTTCATAACAAAATATTTAGAAACGAGCTTAATAAAATCTGTTCCATTAAGAAAATCAATACAAGACGTGAAAGGCGGAACTTCCTCCATTTTTTATATTTCTTATCACTGCTGAAAGTATCACTAAAATCTATGTATATGTACAAATAAAACTAAAATCTCCACGATGTAATAATAAGCTTCACGCTGTATCCCGTATACAGCAGGGTAGGCAGAGGGAAGCTAGTGTTGAGACACTCCTTTCCCCACTTTCTGCCCAATTTTTGTGGCATTGCGTGTTGAGTGACGGAACGCAAAGTCGGGTTTTTGCCTTGGTGCTAGAGAGAAGAAATAAAAATATTAAGAAATAACAATTCTTAATATTTTAATTTCTTTGAAAGCCAAAAGCAAAGCCAGAGAAGAGGGCAGTCGTTCGGCAAGGACACATCCAGGAAATGAAATATTTATTGAAATTTATATTTTCATTTCTTCGCTCTGGTGTCGAGGCAAAGCACGGCGTTAAGCTCCGCCACTGAACACGTAACCTGCTGTGTGCGGGACACAGCTTGAAGCTGACAAAAATAAAAATTCATTCCCTCGAGTGGGGATAGAAGTCACAACCGCTGCAATACAGTTACATCCTTGTGGCCCTGCGCCACGACGGGCTTAGAATATATGTATCTTTACAGTGTTTTAAAATGAAGTGAGGAAAGCTCCCTTATCTCGTTTAAACTCGTTATCACTTGTAAGAGCGGGTGTGAAAATCGACCGGCAGACGGCTGGAAAATATTAAAACGATCGCTGACCTGGCCTCTTTTATAATTTCACTGTTAATGTAATTTTTACTTTATTTCAGAGCTATTTTTATTATATGCGAGCGTTATAATTTTGCTTAGCGTTATAAATATTTTGGTGATATTACACTATTTTGTTGGATTCTTGATATATATTCGTCATATATGACGATTTTGGGTTCAAAATAACTCAGAAGAATTTCAATAATAAAAATGTGGTATTTATAAATGGCAAAAAGTACAGATAAAAATATACGATACTTCACTTTGTAAAAATATTATACTTTGTATCGATACTAAGTTATTATAATAAAAACAACTTTTTTCAATTTAACAGTTGAAAAAAATATGGCTATTTATACACGTAGTCATTAGAAAATATATTTTCTAGATATCCATTACAAAAATTCTCTAAGGAATACCGAAGTTAAAAATAAACACCATTTAACTGTCTGCAACCTAAATATTTAAATAAACGAATAGCCACGTGATTGAGTTAAATAATACATTAGATTTCCATCCACAAAACTTACCTTTTGCAAAAGTATCATCAAAATGTGTGTATCACTAAAAAATCACTAACACTGTGAATCACTACACTGATTTTTTTTCGAACGATGGCAGCGCGTGTATGCGCACGCGCTGGCGCGCCGACTGACTCACGCATCCCTTCAGTACAAAATCTATTTTTCAACGTAATAGGAACAAAAGGAGGGGAAGACGCCCTCGTCTCTATACACGAATATAAATAGATCAGCTAACGTCGTTCGTTCACTCAGGAAAGCGTAAGAAATTCCATTTATTTCCTTGTTACTAGTTAAGATAATAATCCAAAAATAAACGTCCGGCCCTCGGTTTAATAGTACCGAATCCACGCTAGTTCCGATTCTCATTAACCGTTGGAGCGTTTCCTACTTTTGTTATTTGGATGGAAGATGGAAGTCTCTTTCAATAAATCTTCAGATTTTTTTTACGGTGGAACGATAATTGTTCGTTTGAATGTCTGGGTAAGATTGAAAATTCCTTTTTGTCCCGTTTTTAGTATTGGTATTGTGTAAAGACATTTTTAGATTACCTTTAGGTATATCAGGTCATGAAGCTATAAGACTCTTAATGATAAAATGTTAAGTTTATTTATGTCATTGCTTGGGGACCCAATGAGACTGGAATTAATCATCGTCTATTAATCCTAAAATTTGTCGGTTGAGCGCTGGTGTGAGCTGTGTGTGTGACAATCTTTACAAATATAAAGTAAAATAATTCGACGAGAACGTCGTGGCGCGTGGCCACGTTTGACTGTAAACGGTTGTGGTCTCGATTCTCATTGGAGGAAATAAATATTTTTTATTCTCGTCGCGCTGGTAAAAAAAAAACGTTTGCCACTCAATACGCCACTCACACAAATTAGGTGTTTCGCACGGAACGGAATGTCGCTTGAGGCCATTTGTAAAGGTATCCAACTTAACACTTTATTTTCTCTGTCTAACACGCGGGATTATGCGGGATACAGCGTGAAGCTATAAAGAACAATAAAATAATAAAATGTTAGAATACTTTAAAAATACTGAAAATTAGAATTATCGTGCTTTGATAATTTCAGTTTTCGTCTCTTTTCAGCGTAAACTCATTAGATGAAGATGGTCTTAAATGAATTTTGCTATCACTCTGCTTTACTAATATATATTCCAATTTCTATGTAATAAAGTTTGAAATTGAATGAACATATAACTTCAATATTAAGTTGTTCTCATTTGCTTCGTGACGTGGTTTTTAAAATGGCACCGTAAAAGTCGGTGCGGATGTCGTAAAATTTTTACGTGAAATTCTCATCACGAGTTCATTGACAAAGATGATGATTAAAAAACTTAAATGTTCAGCGTTAACTATTATTATTTATAAAAGTTAAAGCTGCCGTGACAATCATGGATTCAATTTCCACTTGAGGGAATACATTATATTCATTTCTTTGCTCTGGTAATTAGACAATGTGCGGTGATGAGTTTCGCCACACAACATGAAATCTTTTAAAAACGGCGGTTGGAAAACGGAATAATTTAACACTAGGTTCCTTTGGATTTAAACCACTTTAAAATGAGATTAATATATAAATCCGTTGCCAACTCAGCGCAATAGATTTAGAGATAAAAATATAATGTAGATTTAATTAGAGATATAAGATTATACAGCATGTTTTTTTAAAATTATATTTTTTACAAAATTAAAGTAAACGCTTAGGGCATTTGCATACAGAGTTAATTAACTCGTTTAAAAATCCATTAGGATTTGTTATTTTTATGCAGGATGTTGTTTCATTCTCTTTTCTGTCAATTTTATTTTGTTTCATAATTTAGTAGCCTTTACTAAGCGCATAACACATGACACATTCTTGCCGTTTTTATTCAAAGATTACATAGAACTTACATAATTTTTGAATAAAAGCGGTATCTCAAGATGAACCTCAGATTTGGGCTAAATTGAACCCATAACCATCATGAAATATCAAACAAACACCACCCAAAGAGTTACTGAGGGGTGAAATTGTAAATAAAATATTTCTCTAAGAGCAAATTCTATGTAAATCTTACAACTGAACATGAGTCAGCTGACATGTCTAGACGCGAGCAGACTTCAACTCATTTTAATATTCAACACGTTCTCATTCGCAGGGACTGAAATTCAGGTGAATTTTTGATATGAAAAATCTCTTATTCATTATATTTTGTAATTGGTTATTAGATTTTCAAATGTTGTTCTTTAATATTAAAAATTATGGAAGCAAATATGATGGTTGTCAATATATATATGTATAAAAAAATCACCAAAAGATTTTTTTAAATCTTTTGGTGATTTTTTATTAAATGTTTTAAGAGAAGTGAAACGCCACGTCGCGTCGTGGGGACGCGGACGTGGTGGCGCTACAAATAGAGCCAATTTATTATGAGAACTAATAGTTTCGACGGTATCCAAGTAGGTTTGTTAAAAATAAGCTTATTTAGAAATTGTTAGACCCACATATCAATATATTTTCAGCAGCTAGCAGTATAGGCAGGAGACACTCCGTCCTCTGCTTTTCGCCCGAATTTATAACATTTAATTGGGTCATTATTATTTTTATTTTCCTAATCTAACCAAATAAAGCAAATTGCCATCGAACCCGCAATATATATGGGAAAAAAGTGGAGAACAAAAGAAATGAAGAAAGTAGAGTGAGTTAACACTATATACCCCTTCATAAAAAATCGTAAATACATTCTAATATTAAAAATAATAAGAAACAGTCGCATCTAGCGATATTTCAATACTCATCAAGAACCATCCATCCCTCTTTTTCCTTTTTAGTCACGCCCAATGAATTAAAGTGTTTAATTTGCTTCCTCTGATTGCTTAAGACAAATATTCTTTAAGGAGCATTCGAAATGTATTTTAGAAGTCCATTGATTGACATCGGCACACTGATGGTGGATGGAAATAGATGTGTGACAGATACCGTTTTTTACGTTGGAAATACGGTTCTAATACTTGTATTAGTTGTTAAAAACTATTAAGCTTCGTAGTTTTTAAAGTTCATATTATACTAGTGGACCCGGATTATTTTGTTAGATGCTAATAAATTTATAGATATGTAATATATTGATAGATTTCTGCCATTTTAATTTCAATACACTTTTATATTAAAGCTTTTAAAAACAAACAAACGTTGAGTTCTGCCACTTAACAAGCATTGACTGTAAAGTTCCCCCCCAGCCTACTACTATATCTGTATATTTCCGAATATGCTTGGGTTGGGCTTTTAGGTAGATTTATAATAATATTAATTCATAATAAAATTGCGTAAAAATATTATTTTCTCCGAAATCAAATACGAGCCCTACATTTATTTCTAAGTTACATTTCTTTATAACTTTTCATTTCGTATATATTCATTGATTTTCTCTTACTGTCAGTAAATTTCCTCTACTTGCAACTCGTGTTAAAGTTACTTATGGTCTTAGTATAAGTTTTATATTGCTTTTCTGGTATTATACGACTTACTAAGTTTAGGCCATTGTAGAGCAATGGAGCAACGTCTGTCTGTAAACACGATGGTTACTGGTTCTGGACCAAACGGGGCAATTAATTATTTTCATAAACATAGGAATTTACTCTAGATTTAAAAACTCTAGGTTTTAAAGAGCGATGAGTATATTACACTCATCGCTCTTTTAAACTACTTGGAAGTGTATATTTAATTATTCTTTTTTCAAAATTAAAAAAATATATTTATCTATGCGATTTTAAAACTCGGTTCAAAACAGATACTTGACATCGATATGTACTAATGAAAACACGACTAGTGATATTTACTACAACATTTTCTGTCTACAAGAGTTATAAAAAAATATGATATAAAGCAGCCAACCCTATTTAAAATTTGTAAAATAATTATTTACCCTTTCACTTATTCAACATAATGGTTTCAATATCTGCTGAGCGACGCTGTTTGGTTGGGCTTAATTAAAATAGCCATCGGAGCGAAAAAACAATTTCCTTAGTCATTTCCATGAATATTTTGATTTCCTTGCGTCATTCGGAATTGGAATCAGTTCACATCTTATTTTGAAAATAAATTTATTACTACTACTTAGATTATTTGCTTCACGCTGTACTCCGCACATAGCAAAGTAGACAAACTTGGGAAACTAGTGTTAAGACACTCCGTTCCCATAGACACTTCCGTTCCCCAAAGATTTTCTATGTTCTATAGAACAAAAACAAATAATGAATAGTTCTTTTACTTGTAAGTATATAAAGTTTGTGAGTAAGTATAGTAGATTAATTATATTGAATTTTAATATAAAAGTAAGAGATACAAATAAGGAAATATATTTATGAATAGGTTAATTAAATAAAGCTTTAGATACGTTTTAACATGTATGTTTTTTAACTTCACATAAAGCTTCCCACTTTTAGCAATTGACCTATTATTTGCAAACGATGCATTTATGTAATAGAAGCTAAGGTTATTCCATATGTAACCAGACCATAAAATCGAATGAAATATGCATTCCGAGTCAGTGCCAGTTTTGCGTTTTTTCGACGATTCAAAAGCGTATTATAAAAAATATTTTGAATTTGAATAAATATTTTTTTTGCAAAATCTAATTCCAAATATCTCCGAGTGGGTTGGAAGACTGAAGGAGTTCCAAATATTTTATTAAGTCTCTTTATTTGTAATATAAATTTAACATTTATACATTTAAAAATTTAACTAATAATACTTACTAAAAAAAAACTAATTTAAAGTGTAATAGGTTCACTATTATTTTGGTCGGCCATCAATCTGCATTAAGTTATACTTTTATGCTTTTATAAAATCTGTCACAGTTAATTTCTTCGAGTGGACACTGGCATTTATCATCTATCAAAATTGATAACATAAAAAAGATGATGTATCGAAGGCTCCCACTTTTTTAATTAAAATAAAATACACAAAATGGTTGTAAATTCGTTTTCCTGGGTGAAAGTGCGGCGTTCAGTTACGTAAAACAAAAAGGAGTGAGTGGCATATATATAACTAGACATAGATAAAAAAATATTTAGGTTCAGTTTTACATCCATTGTTCTCGTCCATACCTAGCATTTGTTTTTTAAACGCCAGCTAACCTATTTTACTGCCGTTTCCGTTTTTCTTTTTGATTAAACAACACGACGTTGATTGATCTATGCGAAATATGAAACAAGATGGTGTATTTTTCATTCAATCGAATGATAGATTTTTGATTTTATTACTTTTCAATTTTGTAACAACTGTATATACGATTCTTGTACATTTACGTATGGTTTTCGGCTTCAGGGTTATCTTTAAATAGTAATGAGATTTCTTTATCAAAACACTTCTCGAATTTCGAGACATAACATGCTTGTAGCAAGATTGGTTAAAATAACCTAGTGTTAGGACATCTCTACAGCGCCTTTTATTTTATTAATATGGTACTTCCGGTTGCATACGTATGCTCTTTCAAATATTTTCCACTCACGAAAGTAAGTTCATATTCTATAGTAAAGCAGTCTAATTCACAAACTGGTCTCATATAATTTTTAGTATGAATGTATATGAAACAAGCTCACGTTTTACTCGTTCAATCTGATCTATCGCAAAGGCTGTGCTCGAAAGCAATTGGAAAACGATTCTGTGTAAAAGAATACAAAAAAAATCTTTGATAATCTATCGCATCCGGTCATACCTATGTATGTAACTTGGTACTTAAATATTTTAACAAAGACCTTAGGTTTCTTTCTATATTTCAATCTCTATTAATATTATAAATGGAAAAGTAACTTTATCTGTCCGCGCGCGCAAAGCTGCGAGCTGGTCGCTAGCTACTTTATATTATGTATCCTGCGCATAGCAGGATAGGCAGAGGGAATCTAGAGTTAAGACACTTTCCGCCGAAGTTTTTGGAGGCATTGCGAGTTGAGTAGTAGAACTCAAGGCTGCGCTTTGTCGCGACACCAGAGCAAAGTAACTAAAATATTAAATACTTAATTCCTCGAGTGGAAATAGAACCCACAACCTATTGCATTTACAGTCACATGCAAGTGCCCCCGCGCCACTACTGGCCTCAATAATTAATTTGATAATCGATTCTATATTATAAATCTAACATTATTTCATATCACATACTAATAATATACTAAACACCCTATTTACGACCATTCAATGGAGTGAACACGTGAACGCGTGTATAGGAAGCTACTGAGTGACATTAATGTAATTGCTGGTTTGTATTCGCCAATATACATATACAGTGTGTTCTATTATATGTATAGTATTTGCGTAACTGTCGTCGTTTAGCTTTATTAGGTTTGGTTCGTTTGGTCGTTGACTGGTTCATTTAGTTAATTAGGAGTTGTTAACGTCATTACAATTTTGAAAATATATAGAAATGTCATATTTAAGTGTTTATATGTTTTTAGGGTTATATATCTCAAATGGAAAAAATGAACTTATACTTGAAAAACAAAAAAAAATCAAACTTCTAGATCTACGCAATCTAAAGATACTAGCACTTATGCATCGTCTTTAAGAAAGAATATCATAAGCACGCACCTTACCTGTCAAAGCAGCAACGTCGCACAAGCTTCGTTCAAGAAATCGAGTCGCTGCAACCAGCGTAGGTATGTAGGTAACGGCGGCGAGGTGATGTTAAATAAACGCAACACTTAGAAATACACTTTACACACACTTTTATCGAATTATTTCTATTAGGTTTTTAAATTTTCGAAGTGTCCCCCTTGCTTATTAATACATAAATTGCATCTGCGTAGCAAATTATGTCTTACTTTACTTAGTAACTTAGTAGTTAGTTAGTTAGTGGCTAAGTCTTTAATTTTATCAAAAGCACTCATAATTATGTGCCGGAGGTCGTTTTGTGTATGGACTTCTGACGCATAACGTTAATTTTTTACTTGCCCCCACAAAAAAAATGAAGCGGCGTGAGGTCCAGGGAACGGGCAGGCCACCGCCGAGGTCCATAACTTCCGATCCATTGCTCTCCAAATACGCTCGCGACCGTGTTTCTAGCAAGCACTCCAGAGTGTGCGAGTGCTCCATCTAACTGTTCCACATCTTACGATATACGTCTAGGGTGATCTGGTCGACATATTCTGTTACGGGGCCGCGTATGAGTTCTAAAAATTTCGTAGTATTTAAGTTGCCGTCAATAAAAACTGGCCCTATTATTGCATTTCTATGAATTCCAGCCCGTACATTGACAGCAAATCTGTATTGATGATTATCTTCTCGACTTAGATGTAAATTTTATTCACTCCAATATCTAAAATTTTGCCGGTTCCAAATATCATTGCGAGTGAAAGTGCTCTCGTCAGTCCATAAAATAAAAAATTAAAATTAAATACAAAATCTGAGTCGATAACTCGATACTCGATGTTGACATTGTCTAGCAGGGGAATCGGTGCGGCGTGAGCGGGGGAGTCTATGTGCAGATATCAAAATTAATTTTTAATATTGATTGATTGTTTAATATAACACTATAGTTAATAATAAATGTAGATTATACTTTTTACGCATGATTTGATATTAAAATAATTATTAAAATTATCAATACTATTTACAAATAGGTAATTACTAAATATTAATTTATTTCATATTGAGTTTTCGTAGGTTCCCGTGTAACATTATAAGATCGTTTCTATTTAATTTTTTTACGACTTTCTGTCAAAAATATTTTAATTAATGGCAACCATTACAATGTTTTTAATTATCTGTGTAAGAACAAAACTAAGCCGCGGAACGGCTATGTTTTGTTGTATTTACATTATTTTTTTCGACTTAAGACATTGAATAATTATTAAGTGTTTTAAATTATTTGAATGTTGTTTAATATTAATTTTATCATTAATCGGATTTCTAAAATCGTGATGAATGTGACATGTGATTATTGAGTATTGTGTGTCAGTATTTGAGTGTACTATCAAAACATACATTATTTTAAGACATTTCAAACAAATGTTGAGTTTTTAATATTACTTATGATATAAAATATTAGTGGTAGTGAAAGAAGAATGCGACAACGACGATGTAAAACGTGTTAAATGTAAGTACCTATCTATCGTAGTTCAATATCATTTTGTGTGTTAAAAAATTAGAATATAATTTTGTAGGTAGTTCAATAACCATGCATTATTTCTAAATAATTTCATAATAAAGGAGATATAATAAATTGCCTTAAAGTAGGTTTTTATTAAACAATATTAATTGATAACAGCTTTGAACTTTGTTTACATTTATTATAATAAATAGGTAATTGCGTGAAAAAGCGACGCGAAATCGTGACGCGAGATATCGTTCTTTCTCGTTCGGTTATGTTTTGACGATTGAAAAGTAGAAGTTTGGTAACGCTTAGTAGTATTTTTGTAGTAGTATGTGTATGTGTGCGTCACACGAAATACAGGTATGGAGAAAAATCGTGAAATGAAAAAAAAATCTACGTCCAAACTGTTGAGGCATCTTGATTAATTTCTTTAGCTCCGGGTTTGAAATATTTTACCCTATACCCTATTATGGTAGTGTTGTCTTTGTCGCATAAACAGACAAAAATCAACATACAAACTAATTCACTTATTCTTTTTCGACCTGTATGTATCATTACAAACCACCCAAGTAAAGTTAAAACCAATAACCATCACATTTTCACGATAACATTATCACAATAATATGATATCTATTTAACTTAATCGCAAAAATATATGATCAGGTAAACTAAAGAACCTTTCTTACGGCTAACGGCTCGTTTAACGCGAAGTGTAATTAAATAGCGCCCGTTTCCCTAACCTGAGGGTTTTCTTGTAGAGCTATAAATTATTTAATGAAATATTTTATCCTTTTTTGCTTTACGTGCTGATTTTACCCTTGTTATTTTCACGTTTAGAATAATTGTTTTTATATATAAGATAATTGAATATAAATACACTAAATATTGTTTATTTTTCGAATACGGGGAACGTAAAGTAAATAGAAAATATAAAAAAAATATTTTATATTCAAGATATTGCGTGTATATATGTCTTCCAACGATTAACGTGAAATATTAACCCACACCACCACATAGCATGGAAGACATGAATGATGGGTTCTTCTGCAGTCTGAGTAAATTCAGATACACTAATATATGCCTTTGTCTCGCAACTTTATGTTATTATATTTAAAAAAAGTATTTACTATGTGGGAGGAGTCGCAGCTAAAAATACAATTATATTCAAATTAATTTATTCATTCGCAATAACTTATTCGTATTTTATATAAAATATAAGAGAATCTCGCACAATATTGTTATTTGCCCGAAGCGTTTAACACAATACGGCGAGGTCTTAAGGGTCTTCTTGAAGTTCATGAAACAATTATATTGAATTTCAATAACAAAACGAACTCTACCATTCAGTTTCAGGGGGATTAGTGCTAATTGTGTTTCTATTGTTTTTACGAACTGCGGAGCGGTTTTGAAGTGCTTTTATTTAGTGAATCATAGGTTCAAATCATATCAAATTTATGTTTTATTTAAATATTTGTATGTACATTAAAGTATTTAACAAATAATATTATTAATCTTATAAATATTGTATTAATATTAGATTTATAATATAGATTTATAATATTGTATTAATATTATAAAACTCCGCCGTATATTTGGTAAGCGCCACATGTTATGACTGTATATAAGATTTTATTTAAAAAAATAAAATGTTATATGCCTTAAGACTAGGGCTTTAAAAATAATATAAGCATATAATTGTAATAATAGATATGTATATATTTTGCTACGTCATTAAAATAAATATACAGTAGTAAATAGATCAAAGAAATACACGTAGGTATACGCATTACTTTGTGAATGTCAGATCCACATAATTGCTATTACGCGACCATTTGTAGTCACGGAAAAGCCTTATTCATCGAGTTTATTTTTGATATTATTTGATATCATAAAAATGTTAATATAAAATTTAGTAAAAAATACTAAAATTATCATATTATAAATGTATGTCTCTGTTTCCCACTTTCCGCTATTATCAATGCGAAGGAAAAAATCATGAGTGAAAATCGAATCTACAACCAACCAATGTTTATGGCACTGGCTGGTTATATGGATGGATGGATGGAATTTCATATTAAAATCTTAAACTCTACAACACGAAACAAAACTCATACAAGAACAAAAATACTAATCAAATACGCTATTAACGCTTTGAGAATTAAAATAATGTAACAATATTAGTGTAAGGTAGAGAAGACTCGTTATGATCGGTCTAAGTACAGCCATTTATATTCGAGTCACAGTCCAATCATTTGTCAAGTTTAATCACTGTAAAGCGAATTAAGTAAGTTTGTCAGCTATTCAGGATTTAGATTAGAATTGACGTCAGGTTTAAGTAAATCATGTTTTATTATATGTAGGTTAGTTTTCTCTTATCAGACTGGAAGACGTCTATATATTACTACGAAAAAATACATATGAAAAGATAAATAATATAGCAGAGTAGGCAGAGAGACCGAAGTGTTTTACATTAGACAAGTGGCGACTGCTCCCAGCCCAATTTTCTTTTTTTTCTTTGCCGTATCAGAGCGATGAACGCACCTTCTTTGAGCCGAACAGGAATCGAACCCACAACCGTCTCGTATAGTGACACTGTGCTCGATCAAAATAAATTATTAAAATATAAATATGGTATTTGTAAGTAGTAGTGGTAAGTTATTTGTTCCACGTTGGGCGTCAAAGTTTTTATATGAAATTTTGTAATTATTGTATTTCAATTTTTAACTGAAATTCTTCTAAATATATAATATCATTGTCAACTTATTAAGATATAGAAATATTCTATAAGAAATCTTTCGGATAACTGCCGTTTTTATTTACTTAATTTGTTTAGCTGCTCAAGCAATTCTTGTTAAAGAAATCATCTCTCACCAGATTTGGAAACAGAATAAACACGTAAAGATCAGACAGTAATTGTTACAATAAAAGCTGATTGGTCGCAACTCTTGGGACGAGTTCAGTCACGTAGCTCATGATTTAGAGTGGCGTGCTTATTTGACTCGATTTCTCTAGTTTTACGTTTATGTGGACGTTAGTCTGTAATGCTATAAGAATTATACGTTGACGATACGAAAAAAATTATGGTTTGTTATATCTGCTTTACACATTAATAGTAAAAATAAATATTTTATTAATATAAAAAAATATTTTTTACCGTCACGTTACAACGTAAAGCGTTAAGCTTTCCCGCACGCAACAAGGTAGGCAAAGGGAGCCTAGTGTTAAGGCACTCCGTTCCCCATTTTCCGCCGAACTTTGGAGGCATTGTGTGTTGAGTAGTGTAACTCAACGCCGCGTTTAACGTCGATACCAGAGAGAAGAAATGAGAATATATTTTCTCGAATGGAAATCAAACTCACAACCTGTCGCATTACCATATGCGCGTCTTGACTTACTACATTCAGATAGGCTTACATTTATTGTTATTATATTATTTAATATGTTTGTTATTCTATTACTTATGTATAGTTATAGGAAGAGAACTCATATTCACAGCATCTATTTAAGTCCTCAACGTCCACTACCTTTAATCTTATAAAAAAACATTATTATCATAAAAACAAAAACAAAAAACCTACTTATTGCTAACATAAATAAGTCTCGAAACTGCGTAATAAAATTCACATTTCACCGTAGAGGCCATTAATCAACCTTTGTCCACGACGTGGTATTATCTCCTAAACTATTTATAACGAGAGCCTGATATAGGGTTGACACATCAACATACTAGCGTGATATACGTGCTACTACTATACACTTCATTTATATTTAAAATGTTGGGAACTGCTTTAGTTGTTAATATTTGAAGTGTTAATAAAGTAGTTGTTTGATACGTCTTCTATACTAGTATTATATAGCTGTATAGCTTAGCTTTACGCTGTATCCCGCACATAGCAGGGTAGGCAGAGGGAACCTAGTGTTGAGACACTCCGTTCCCCATATATTTTGGGTTTTATAGTAGATTTATCGAGGGCTATATCGTTAATCGTTTTGAAATTTGTTGTAAGTCAAATCTTAGTTGTGTTTATTTGACCACGTGTGTAAAGCCGCAAGTACACGCAACAGCTCCTACTAAACTAACCTTTAGGTCGGTATAAATGTTTCTTGAGTTACTTACTATATTTGAACCGATAACTTTAAAATAAATATTGGTTACGGGTGACCAAAAGATTGGTTCTTGGAGCATATGCTTATAATAAACCGACGTCTACATACATATATTTACAGCAGATATTCGTAGAAGTCGTCGCAACCTTTATATCTAACGGATAAATAATGAATATCCGATCGCTGCGGGAAAACACTAATTTATTTACGAAAGGAATAGTGTGCGAGCTCTATTGTGCCTTTCGAGAAAACTAATTTACTATTATTATAATACAGGTGATTTATGTTATAGTGCACACATTGTAGTATGGTCAGTGTTTTGATAGTTTTAGTAATATAGTGAGGTCATTGTGGCACAGTGAGAAGAAACTGCTTAAACACGATGGTTGTGGGTTTGATCCCCACTTTGAGGAATGAATTATTTTGACACTAACACGCGATGTTTTGAATTCAAGCAAAGAATAGAGAACTAAGAGATCAGACTCTCTGAATTCTCCACTTTACGGTAAAAAGTGAAAAAGCTGAAAATAAAATGTTATATGTGTACATAAAACACATAAACGTTTAAGCTTGTATTGAAAAAATCGGATATAATAAAATTTTATTTACAAAATACAAATAAAATAAGATTTCGTTTCTTAGCTCTCGAACGCTTTTAACGTTGCCACGTTAAGCTAAAAGAATCGTCGAGTCAAATGTCTGGCATCAGCAAAGTAAATTCCAAATCGGCATCTTCGACTTTTCAAATTTACATTTCTATGTCCGTGTCTTTCGGGAAAGAGTCAAGATCTCGTGGATGGTACATTTATTTTTGTTATATAAAGTTTTTTGTTACATAAGCAGGGTAAACAAAGGGAACCTGGAAGCGTAGTGTTAAGGCACTCTGTACCCACTAAAACACTTCCGTTCCCCAGTTTCTGCCGAATTCTGGAAGCATTGTTCAGTGGCAGAACCAATCGCCGCACTTTACCTCGTTACCAGGGCAAGGAAAAGTAAAATATTTCATTTCCTTCAGTGGGAATTGAACCCACAACCTGCATTTAAAGTCACAAGCTTGTCAAGCCTTTGCGCCACGAGTCTCAAGATTTTGTACGTGAGTAAATAAATTTTATTTCAACGTAACGTTAGCCGGGGCTCGTGATGTCTACCGCACAATTGGTATTACTTTCAGTAATAAAATAGATTTTTTTTCTGCGTCTTTCATCATGTACTAGACATATTGGATGGTTTTACATGGATCTACTCACATTTTGTGGGATTATTTATGAAGTATTTTATTTTTAGATATGATTTCTCGAATGTTTCTATTGTAGTAAGGTATTTACAATTCATAATAAGACTTTTATACTATTAGATATATCTATAAAATATTTGAGACATGAGTCACTATGATAAGTGGAAAGGGAACCTAGAATTAAGACACTCCGTTTCTAATTGTCTACTTTATTTTCGAGACATTATAGGTTCGTCTTGTTTCCATAGCGGGAAAATAATTAGTCACCCAGTCAGTGGAAATCAAAGCCACAACCGTCGCGCTTACAACCAGAGACTGCGCACTTCAGTGATTATAAGTCTACTATTTATCAAAATAATAAGCCAAAATTCACCAAAATAAATTTATTTAGTATAGCTTTTCACCATAAAACCCATATACATACATACAAAAAGTCACGTAGGTATTCCAAAATACACCAATTGTGTATGTACTCGTACGATGAAATTGAAATTGACACATTCATCTTGAAAATTGGAAATGGGTCTTCGCTGAGTGCATATGGAAATAAAGTCAGTCCTTCGATTTCGTACAGTCAGTACGAGAGGCGGTGGCGTTATTTATAGCACTCCTTACCTCTAGAGTAAATTGGTGGTTATTTTATTGAATTTTCTATTTTTATTGGATTTTCTACATATGTTTTTAATTTTCATTGTAATTTGAAATACTTTTTAGTTAAACATTACATAACATTATACGTTTAGGATAATTCATTGCCCTGAGTAAGAATAAAACTCACAATCGTTACAGTCTGACACTATGTGGCTTATGGCTATGGCTATGGCATGACAGCCTCTACTATAAATACTTTTAACTTGAAGGTGGTATTATGTTCAATTTATTTGTTGTGTTTGAAAGAAAATTTAAGAAAATCAAAATTAAAATATTCGCCATGATCTTCACATTTATAATTGTGAGTTCAATATGCAATCAGGCGAAAATTGGAGAATTTTGTATTTTAAAACTAAATTATCTCTGCCTACTCTGCTTCTGCCGGAGCGTGGAGCTAAAAAACAATGAAAAAATCGTTTTATTAACATACACTTTGTAGCGTCAAGCTTAAAATCCATAGCTTAATTGTTAGAGCACCCTGAATGTGATATCTGAAGGGATCAAAGTCTTTACTCGTGGAATTTTTGATGTGCAATTTACTTTGTTCAAAATTACATTTTTGTATCTACTGTACTTGTAAGTACGTACTTTAATGAAATTGTAATTTTGCTTTAATCTGTAATTTCAAGGAGTCTGCATTTTTAGTTCAAAGTAAAAAATAAATATGTATTTATTAATGTCGTTGTAGAGCAGTTAGAAGTAGAATGGGTTAGTTTAGGATTGAAATAAAAGTCTTGTGTATTTATGTAGGTAAATAGCTAATCATATCCCGCAAATCTGTTTAGGTGGACTTTAAGACGTAAAATAAAAAAAGTCCATTTTACTAATGTCAGTCACTGAATAACGAAAGAGTTTTATTACTATAAAAGGAAGGCTAGAGTTAAGACACTTCGCTCTCTAGTTTCTGCCGAATTGTGTAGGCATTGCGTGTAGAGTGGCCGTCGAACACAACGCCGCTCTCTGCCTTGACACCACAGCGAAGAAATGGAAATATAAGTTTAGGTAAATATTTCATTTTCTCGAATGGGGATCGAACTCACAACCTGTCGCGTTTACAGTCACAGGCTTGTGCCCCTGTGCCACAACTGACCTCAGATATTCTAATAATGTTCAAATAACAAAAGATGACACATCCAAACTGAAACAAAGTAACTTTACCTCTCCAGGTGCAAATAAAATACGAACTTAAAGAAAGTAGCGACTTCTATAAAGTCCTTCCATTGAAAAGTAACGTGACACCGACCTATTAACTGCTGACTCATAGAGTAGGCGTCAAGAAGATATTTGCGTGAACATAAGAATAGGTATTTTGTCGTTCTTTTTTTTTCATTTTTAGTCATTTTTACCTTAAAAGAGTAGATAAAGAATGAAGCTGAAAGAAGGTGGAGAAAAAGACGATAAACCTACACATTTTAGACTTTAATTTATAGTCTCCGTCCATCTTTTGAAATACTATTGGTGTCATTAACAAATATCACACCTACGAGAGCGAAATCTTTAGCCAAAGAGCAACTTTCTATTAATTTCTTCATCTATCTACCACACATCACCATCATTATTAATATAACATTCAATATATTTTGCACTCTAAACATAAATATCTTTATACAATTTTTTTTTTCGAGTGGGAATCGAACCCACAACCTGTAGCGTTTACGGTCACATATTATACCTCTCCACCATGACTAATCCCTAGTAATAGTTTCTTATTAAAATATATTCAGTTCGATCCAATAACCATACGTATATTTGACACCAAACTCGCAAGTCAGAGATTTTTAGTCAGGTAAGTGACTATTTCTTCCTCATCTAACTATAATTCATTTTTTATAGCAAAACGATCTGGAGAATGAAACATTTGCAAACAAAATTTATTCAGCATTTTTTTTTACAAATGAATCTGATAAACGCTTCTCAGCGGGCGAGATGGTTATCTTGAATACAAAAATAAAAGGGAAATTTAATTTCGTTTCACCGTTTTCAGAAACACGGAGTCCTTTATCTAGTTCGGGCTTAAATAAATAACGTGAATTATATTTGTCGAGGCCTCGCTAATGAAATTTTATGTGTATTTCGTTTTTGATGTAAGTTTTCAAAGGTTGCATTTTTTTTATTCTGTTAAAAAATGATTCGACTTTGACTGAATTATAAAGAGACGAAACAGGTTGTATATTATTTTAAGTAGGTTTGTAATATTTTATATATTATTTTAAGTAGGTTTATTATATAAAGGTATTTATGTTTTGAAAAAATAATAATTTGAATTTATGATATTAAATAGCGCTATTTACTGTTGTATAAATCGATATCGTATGTCTTTCATGAAAATATATGGTATATAATGTTCTCGGTGTAATAGTTAGTTGAATAATCATACCGCGGGTATATTTATATACCAATATTATATTACAAAATAAGCTATTCATTATGTAACAAGGGGCCAGCAAGATAAGGAAATTGCTGAAAACTTAAACTATTTTATATTAAAAGATTTATGTTGAAATTTTATTATAATAACTTCGAAGAAGCTGAGCAGGAAAATTATAGACGAATTATACACTGTAATTATCAAAAGAGGTTTCACTAAAAGTAATAAACTGCCTTTGACATTTTCAAATAGCATTTTAAGCGCCATTTGCTAATTTTAGTTAAAGTTTGTCGACTTGTTAAATAAATAAAATTGTGTTTGACATTTAGTTTTATTTCAAACTAAGGAAAAAAAATACCTATTTAGAAAACGTATAAAAAATTGAACGTAGAGGGAATTGAAAGCCGTCCTTGGACGTTTGAGTGGGTGGAATACATTCTGGTAGGTATAAATACAATTGCTTTCGTAATGTCTCATAAGTTTCTAAGTCACTAATGTGTGATTTTAAATATAACAACATACTTAAATGATTTCAGTTAAATATATTTTTGTATGATTTCTCATACAAAGATATATTTTATAAAATTATGTTATAAATAGGATTTTTTTAGCTCCAACTGTATCCAGGACTTAGGAGGAGGACATAGGACTTACCTTATAAAATTTGTTTACTAACACGTCTCTCGTCGAAGTAACAGTCATCGGTCTTAATTGGTTTTTCTATCAAAATTTTAAGTTATATTGCAAAATTTTATTTCAATTGAAATAAATTTCATATTTAATAAATAGCATAATTTGTAAGTTTTTTCCTGCAAAGATGCTAACAACGTATCTAAATAAGTTGTAACAAGAGTATAAGAATTTTGAGCTACGGCTTCGATACATCTTTATCCTTAGTGCGGAGTGAAGAACATTCAAAAATATTAAAATTTATCTATTAAAATTGAATATTTACTAATAAAAAATATATGAAAATGAACATTAAAGACACGTTATCCGTGTTTGCTCATCTTTTTTGTATAGTCGGACAGCGTTGCATGATTACTGCTACGACGTAAGCGGATTTTACCTTTTAAAATTCCAGTAAAAAAATAGTGTAAAACTGAAATCTTCATGCATTTTATATTACTACTTAAGAGCTATTTTAACGTATTTTAATGGATTTAAATATTTCTAAGTATGCAACATTTTAAAGTGTTTTTCACTAATAGTGACTCTAGAAGGAGTGTTTGGACAATACATACAAATTGTATTGGTTAGGTTATAATATTGAAAATTTGATTAGAAAACAAAGGAGGATTTCTTGGATTGGATCAAAAATATTATTTCAAATATCAATATTCAAAGACGCAGAGCGCACACAAGCGAGTGTCTGTAAACGCAGCAGGTTGTGGGTTCGATTCCCAGTCGAGGAAATTAAATATTTCACCCGAAAGGTACAAAGGTATGAAGATAAATATATTCTTTTTTTTCTTTAATAAATGAGAAAGTCTAAAGTAGTCTTACTAGACTACTCACTTCACTTAATGCAAAAGCAAATTAATCAACTCATTAGGCAAGTTCGTGCGCTTTACATGTCGACTACCATTGATCCGATAAACTTATTGCACCAAACTAAACAAACGAACGAAGTTTAAACACGATAGAACAAAATAAATTAATAGGCTTGAAAGGTGTTTTTTTTGGAAATTTTCTATTGAATCATGATAAATATTTGCTCTTTTTTCTTTGGCAGTGAGTACTTTTTCATATATTAATATACTAGCGGACGCGCGCAGCTTCGCTTGCGTAATTAGGGGTGAATTCTAATAAACCACGAAATATGTGTTCAATGAAATATTTTTAAGAGTCTAAATTTCAAATTTTATAAAAATCGGTGGCGATTTAAAGATTTTTCCATACACAATTTCAACCCCTTATCTGCACCCTTAGGGGGTGAATTCTAGAAAACCATGAAACACATGTTCAATTAAATACTTTTAAGAGTCTGAATTTCAAATTTTATAAAAATTGGTGCCGATTTTTAAAAAAATCCATACAAACTTTCAACCCCTTATTTGCACCCATAGGAGGAGAATTCTAGAAAATGATGAAACATGTGCTTAATTAAATACTTTTAAGAGTCTGAATTTCAAATTTTATAAAAATTGGTGCTGATTTAAAAAAAAACCCATACAAATTTTCAACCCCTCATTTGCACCCTTAGGGGGAGAATTCTAGAAAATTGTGAAACATGTGCTCAATTAAATATTTTTAAGAGTCTGAATTTCTAATTTTATAAAAATTGGTGCCGATTTAAAAAAAATCCATACAAACTTTCAACCCCTTATTTGCACCCATAGGGGGGGAATTCTAGAAAATGATGAAACATATATTCAATTAAATACTTTTAAAAATATAAATTTCAAATCTTATAAAAATCGGTGCCGATTTAATTTTTTTTCCATACAAACTTTGAACCCCTATTTCACCCCTTTAGGGTAAAAATTTTTCAAAATCCCTTCTTAGTGGATGTCCAGATTACGAAAGTAAACATCTGTCCAAATTTAACGTTTATACCATCAGCGGTTACGGCTGTGCGTGCGTCTTACCTCAGTCAGTGAGGACAAGTCCTTTTATATACAGGGTGTCCCAGGAGCCAACGATAAAACGAAACCAGGTGATAGACCAAGTCGTGACAGTTATGAGAAAAATATAAAAAAAAATCTTTGTCATGTATTTTTCATATTATATTGATTTTAAAAAATATCGCAAAAACCGACACCCTGTGGTGGTTTTTCAAGTCCCAGGACTACAAATATTACTCTTTGTTCATTTTTTTTTCTGTAATGTAATCATGAGTAACCCTTCTGTAAATTACAGTTTAAGATTTAAACATACCTGCATCAGTTTTCAATAAAATGTGGTGTTTTTGCCAAACATTAAATTCAAAATATTTAGTACACCCAACTTTAACCGACTGTACTATAAAAAAAATGTACTACACTGTTTTT
>HE668945.1:11350-58480 GCA_000313835.2 Heliconius melpomene melpomene | reverse complement strand
ATGACTGCAATTTTGTGGTCATCACATAATACTTTTATGCTTTGTGTTTTCAGTTACATATCTTCTTATACAGGGTGTCCCAGGAGCCAACGATAAAACGAAACCAGGTGATAGACCAAGTCGTGACAGTTATGAAGAAAAATATAAAAAAAATCTTTGTCATGTATTTTTCATATTATATTGAATTTTAAAAAATATCGCAAAAACCGACACCCTGTGATGGTTTTTCAAGTCCCAGGACTACAAATATTACTCTTTGTTCTATTTTTTTTTCTGTAATGTAATCATGAGTAACCCTTCTGTGAATTACAGTTTAAGATTTAAACATACCTGCATCAGTTTTCAATAAAATGTGGTGTTTTTGCCAAACATTAAATTCAAAATATTTAGTACACCCAACTTTAACCGACTGTACTATAAAAAAAATGTACTACACTGTTTTTGCAAGTAACTTTAAAAGTTGGCGCATTTAATTTGGATTCCGAAATGGTACGACACTTGCTGGATTACTTCTTTGTTGAAGAGAGAAAAATCGAAATACACGATAATCGGGATGACGTTCAGCTTTTTGGTATCTTTTCCGATACATTCTAGCTGCAGCATTTGCGTTACATAACCATTCTCCATGAATGAAATGCATATTGGCAATGTGTCAAAGACCGAGTATATCGCCTGCAAGACCCCGGACTCGAGCACTGTCCTTATAAGTCCTGGGTCATCCCCTAAGTTGGAAAAGTTCAGGTACCTTGGATCCGTCATGCACGAGTCTGGAGTCATCGATCACGATTTCTATAAGACGGATAAGAGTTTGGAAAGTATCCTGCGATCACAGACCACACCAGTGACCTCCCTAAACTAAACACTTAGCCCAGGCAACGCTTATCCGACTTAGGGGCTGGCCCAGGAATTATAAGAACAGTGCTCGAGTCCGGGCTCTCGCAGGCCATATACTCGGTCTATGACACGTTGCCAATATGCATTTCATTCATAGAGAATGGTTATGTAATATTAATCTAACATATATTAATCTAACATATACAAACATATAAGTAGTTTAATACAAATCTGTTCATTGCGTGCTATTAATGTTGAAGCTGTATTAAATATTGATCAGGTTAGACGTAATAAACGCCTTTGTTAGCTCGCGTAATTGATATTTGATAGCGTATCTTTTATGTACATATTTAATAAAGAGTAACTGATATGTTATTAATGCGACATTTATAATAATGAAACAATCGTGGCATAGTGGAGAAATGAGTACAATGTACATATATACGATCGTTGTAAATTCGATCATCACTACTAGAAATGTTTATGTTATTTTTTTTCTGTAATACGAGTAGACATATTATTATGTTGTTTTTGTTTATCATAAAAAAAGCTCCTATCAGTATCAAATTTCCTACTTATTTTTCCCATATAAGAAAAGGTAAGCAATATTAATTGGACTTATGCTTCAACCGAACGTAAACAATTGAAGCCAATTAGTAATAGATTGAACAAAGCTCCGTACATAAATTCCGTTACATAATTTCCGTTTCACGATGACGTCGCTAGTTTACATTTATGGATGAATTAGTCACTGATCAGCTCTTTTCATACAAGCCACATCAATTTCTATGTTGGAATTTCTATTGCTTGCGAAATTGTAAGGTACTTTGTATATTCTGTTTAGTTTTTAATATAAATATTACGGAAAATTGTGTCCGCACCGTTCCGCGTCTCGAATTCTGGTACAAACGGAGAAAGTTCCCAAACATCTCTTTCTCTATTTTGCTGTGTACGACAAAAGACATGAAGTTGAAAAATATTTATAGAAATTAGAATCCACTATATATTAACAAACTAACAACCATAATTACAAATAAAAATAAATATATACTTATCACATATTAAAAATACTTGAAATTGAAACAAAATGAAATCGACAATACAAACTTACATAAAAAGCCAATTTAAAGAGAAAAAAAAAGATAATTTAAATACAAAATCAGATTCGCATCATGCAAACGAGAGCAATTGAAAGAGAATCTTCCACATCCAACAAGACCATACGGTTTTAATTAAAAATGGCAACGATCAAAGTGGGGCTATTACAAGGGGAGGTGATCACTCAGCATACTATTAAGCCTATAGCCTCCAATGACTCGTTGACGCGGCGAGGTCGTGAATGCTAATTGTACGCGAAATTTTGATGGTACTGCAAGTGCATATATTTGTAAGCTATTATGATATTAACATATTATAATCAATGCTATTTATGCTATATGAACGTTATGTATTATATGTACTGTTAATTATATTTTAGTTGAGTGTACACTCAATATGAAAAATATTTTAATATCATTATCACTCCTTAGACAAAGTGATAAGCTGCGTTTTTTGATACTAGACCGGCTAGTCTGCTAGATATAAAGCAGTTTCAAACTTTTCCCTAAGGTAACCTTAGGTTGGGAACCCAATAAAGTGTTAAAATACTCCATCTAAAATTGAAAATAAATTTATATAATCTTTTTTTAAAGTGGAAATCACACGTGCCACGCCACACGTAACTAACCATCCTCATAGGTACAAAGAGTTAAACATAAAAAACCATAACTTCCAATCGGGAACTGAACCTACATTCATTACAGGCTGACATTTCCCATTTATATGATGACCAGCCTCCCAAAGCATTGTCAGATATCTGGTGGATAACTTCCATCTAAAGCAATACAAAGCCCAAGCCATTTGCATAGAGTAGGTACATATCGGGCGGATTTAATCTATCCTACGTCTAAACCTGGAGAGCCACTCGAGCTCACGTCGTTAGACGCTTTAATATGATCTGTATGAATGATTTGATACGTTGTATACCTCGACGCTTCATGGAATGAATGGAGGTATTGGATTGGAATAGAATTATTAGATGTTAAATGGAATTAAATCAGTTTCACTCTGTATCCTGCATGTAGCAGAGTAGGCATAGGGAACCTAGTGATAAGCACTCCGTTCTCTACTTTCAGATGAATTTTTTGAGACATTACGTGTTAAGTGCAATGAAGAAATTTAAATTTAAATAAACCAGTCGCGTTTATAGTCACATTTCGTGCCCCGGCGCTACGACTGGCCTCAATTAGTTATGGATTTTAAAATATGCTGCTAGAGTTGGTATTGTAAACGTATATACGTTTGTCCATATATTAGTTGGAACTAAAAGTCATATGGAGATGGTCTTTTTCAATTTCAATGAAACTTAGAGAATAATCCAAGCATTTCTACAATTTTTTAATCATATCTTAAGCATTCTGATATAGTCATGTACAATATGATGCCTAAGTATTTGGAGTCAGCCTAATTTGTTTAGGAAATATACATTAAAATAATGGTAAATCAATAGCGACATAAATATAAAGTTGTTAAGTGAAAGCCTTTGTTCAAAACGACGAAAACAAAAGTTTTTGGGACAAAATTCTGAGTACCTTTTGTTAGCTGTCAGAAATGTTTAATTTATAATGTTATCTTGTATATTACAAATCTTTTATAACAAAATTTTCCAATTTATGTGTAGTGTAGTATCATAGTGTCATGGTTTTATTGAGAAACAGAGTGTCTTGACACTTTTCTGCCTACGCTGGTTTATCCGGGGCTATATATAGGGGGTTACCCTTAAATAATACGGGCAATACTTAAAATAGATAAATAATATATTTTTAGATAGAAGCACTATTTTTAATTTGATTTCCTAACAGGTATAAAACAAATATTAAAGAACTAGCGGACGTGCGCAGCTTCGCTTGCCTATTTAAGGGTGAATTCTAATAACCCATGAAACATGCGTTCAATGAAATATTTTTAAGTCTAAATTTCTAATTTTATAAAATCGGTGGCGATTTAAAAAAAATCTATACAAACTTTCAACCCCTTATTTGCACCCTTAGTGGGTGAATTCTAGAAAACCATGAAACATGTCTTTAATTATATACGTTTAAAAGTCTGAATTTCAAATTTTATGAAAATTAGTGACGATTTAAAAAAAACCTATACAAAGTTTCAACCCCTTATTTGCACCCTTAGGGGAAGAATTCTAGAAAACGATAAAACACGTATTCAATTAAATACTTTTAAAAATCTAAATTTCAAATTTTATAAAAATCGGTGCCGATTTAGTTTTTTTTCCATACAAACTTTGAACCCCTATTTCACACCTTTAGGGTTAAAATTTTTCAAAATCCCTTCTTAGTGGATGTCCAGATTACGAAAGTAAACTTTTGTCCAAATTTAACGTTTCTATCATCAGCGGTTACGGCTGTGCGTGCGTCTTACCTCAGTCAATGAGGACAAGTCCTTTTATATATATAGATTGTTGAGACCGTCTGTTTACAAACGCGGGCCGTGGGTTCGATTTCGGGCGTGGGTGGCTGCTTGCGGTATCTTGGAAGAATAAATTATGTTATTTTTTTCTTCTGATAACTTCTGATAACAATATAAAACAAGGCATTGCATTCCTTCACTGAACACTTTTACTTTAGCCTTTAGGACCTTCCGCCTACCCTGCTACGGGATACAGCGAGAAGCTGAAAATAAAAAATATAATAAATTTACGTAAAAATAATAAAGAAATTAGGTACATAAAAAAGAATACTAACTATGCTTACGCGGACCTTCGCTAATGTCAATCGCATTCGCAATGAAAATAAATGCGATAAATGTGAAAAAACACCATTTCCGGCTCCATCACAATTCCACAACAAAATCACAAACAAACTATGTTATCTTATTAAGAATCAGAATTTGTCGCAGTCCCAAAATTTCCCCCAAACTTTTTATTTGCGTAAGTAAACTCCGTTCTCAAATCTCCGTTCCAAGTTACGAACAACTGTCAAAAAGTTAAAATTTGTATTCGGCGAGGAAATTGCGCGCTTTAATAGAGTCTTGATAAAACAATAATAAATTTCAATTTATCAACTTAAGGGGGCTGATCGTGGCGTTATTAAATTTCAGGTCTTTTAAGCTCCAAAGTAATTATTATTGGTATATATTTTATTTGTAACTTGAAGTTAATATAATATGTAGACACATTCTTATTGTTTTTTAACCGATTTCTGTAAGAAAAGGAGGCTACC
Organism: Heliconius melpomene melpomene; assembly: GCA_000313835.2. Taxonomy (NCBI): domain Eukaryota; kingdom Metazoa; phylum Arthropoda; class Insecta; order Lepidoptera; family Nymphalidae; genus Heliconius; species Heliconius melpomene. The sequence continues at coordinate 53,372 of HE668945.1, read as the reverse complement.
AATTAGAATTTTTTTATAAACGTTTTTCGTTACTGAGTAAAAGACAATGCAATAACCAGATTTAGGGTGTGTGTGGGAGAATATAGGGAGAATTACATGAAATTCTATACGCCAATCGGATTTAACATTTCACAAAACGTTTTTTATTCTAAATTGCATGCAAGCAAAGTTGCGGGCAACGACTAGTTAGATTATACAAGACTTGATATGTTTAGTAGTGCTTTACTCGGGCCGTCAGTGTCATTAATAAACCTTCTACCTTGTTAAATATACAAAGAAAAAATAAGATCAACTTTAAAAGTTCCTTCTTTAAATACAAATATAAATTTTGCCTTCCGCGCATTCGAAGTTCCTCGCGTTTTGTGGAATTCAAATATTTACCTGTACTTGGAGTGAAGGTTTACACAGTGTTAAGAAAACGAATAAGCTGACATCTCAATGTTATAATTAATTTAATATTAGCGACTAAAGTTTACATATAAAATAATATTTCTAGAGGTTAGTGTGGTACAGTCTGATGGCTTCTGATTGTAAACACGATGGTCCACGACCAGGGATCTTTTTTAAGGAAAAAAAATATATTTTTCCGCTCAGGTGCGTTAAGGTGAGCAGTGTTGCGATTCATTATTTTAACTACAACAACTTCACTTATAGTGAAAAGTGGAGAATGAAGACACTTAACATTAGGATATCTAATGTGTCTGCTATATGCCTGAAGCTAAAAAAACTATTCTATTTAGTATTCTACTACTTTGGTCTTTTGATGTTCTCCTATTTTTTATTTTTATCATTAATTATCATATAAAATTATAGAATGACTATAAATCCTACTTTTTTTGCTATCCATGCAAGATGTCTGTATGTCATTCAGGAGACACATTAGGTTAGAAGCCGCAATCTGCTCGCGTCAAGGATGTGCTAAGAAGGCGATCATTCAATGGATTACGGTTCGATCGACTCGTGTGGATTAATCGTCCATCAATGTGGAAGTTTATTCTATAAAGTATTTAAAATTAAGATAATTTTAATGTAACTAAGTTTATTTAAAAGAAAATAAGTCTAGAGTCCTTCAGAGTACAAGGACCCAAGCGTGCAACTGTAAACGCTACTATAGTGGGTTTAACACTAGAAGCGCCGCCGTCCCATTTTTGACCCAAACGCAAGGTTGATTGTATATAACTTTTTTATTTGTTAATTTATGTAGATGAAATTTTTTTACTATTACCAATTTTACACCTTTATTTAATTAAAAATATAAATAATTTTATAGCAGTCATACTTTTTGAAAAAAATGAGATTTACCTAGAACTGCCGCTGGGTCATTTTTGTCCCGCCATTATTATTTTATAATTTGAGGGTATAATTTGACATATTTTCATGCCTCGGGGACGAGGTGGAGGGGAAAGGGCAATGCGGGGGCGGAAAATAATTGAATAGTAGGTTTAGCAGTCAATGCCTAAGTTTTTAGGGTTCTGTAGCTTTTAAGGAAAAAAAAACTCTTATAAGATCATTTTTTGTCCATCCGTCTGTCTGTGCCTTTATCTCAGGAATGCTTGGAGAAATCGAGTTTATATTTATATGAGTATATGAATATGAACTATATGACGATCTACAGTCCCTTGATTTCCTGAAAAAGCGCCCTTAAAATAAGATATGACTATTTATATAGTAAAAAACATGTATTTCGACACTATAAAGGGAATCAAATTAATAAGGTACTTTCAGTTAACTTAGAATTATGAAATTTGGCAGCTAGCATCTACATGTAGTACTAGTACAGGAAAAAATCTGAAAACTATACATTTATGTATAAATCTTAAAAAATAATGGCCTGAAAAGTGGGGTAAAATTGGTGTCAATACTAAATTTTGCCGCTAGTCCAAGTGAGGTATCAGATGAAAGGATGACTGAGCTAGGCTTGAATTTCAGAAAAACACTTGATACCAAATGTGGGTAATTGTAGGGTAGGTAGAGGGAACCTGGGAACCTAGTGCTATGCACTCCGCTGGCATTTTCCGCCGAATTCTGGAGGCATCACCACGCAATGTCATCATCATCTGTGATGTATCACTGATGAAGAATATATTAATGCATTACTTTGGCAATATAATAATATTAACTAATTTCAATAACTTATAATTTTGTAAGAGTTATTCAGTTAGTTGTCACGACCTTAGAACGTATTAGAAATATTTTATTCTTTCTTTGTGTTTTATTTTTTGGTACTTTTATGTTTGTTAAAAAATAAGAATTGATTATTAAATATGGTCTACATATTTTACGAATTATTTTAATAATATTTTTTTTGTATTATACCAACAATCAACATAATAAGTAGAATGGGACAAATTTGTCACGACGGCGGTTCAAGGGGGTTATCAATCTTCGGCACTTCTAGTGTTAATTCGTGACAAAATCAAGTTGAATAAACATGAATAACAAACTTATATATCATACATATATAGTATATCAATACAATAACAATAAAACCTGTCTGTCCCGTTAGGTTAAATAGTATAAATCAAGAAAACTCCCAGAAATCGTGCACAAAGGCTAGGATGGGCCTTTAATTTAACATCAAAAGTAAATTACGAATTGAAGATTAAATTCAATCTCCAGTAGGCTCACGGCGTTCTTTCTTGCCAATGAATAAATTAGCATTATATCTAAATGTCGGATCTCTTTAAAAACGCTTTTCTCGTGGAAATTGTATTCGCAGATTTCCAATATGACGAGCAACGGATGTTTCGTGCGACGTAAAATGAAAATGGATGAAAATCTATTTGTAATATTTTTTAGGTTTAAACGAAGGTAATTGATTTATTTAGTAGACAAATAGATAAGTAGTTTATACGTTATTTTTATCGCGCACATAGCAGAGTAAGCAGTTGCTGATAAGCTAGTGTTAAAACACACTTTCCCCATTAAGACACTTCTGTTCCCCACTTTCCGGCGAATTATAGAGGCATTGCGTGCGGAACTGAACGCCACGCTTTGCCTTGGACGGGGGAAATGAGAATTTAAAACATTTAATTTCCTCGGTTGAGAATCGAACATACAACCTGTCGCATTTACAATCATACGCTTGTGTCCTGTACCACCACTGGCCTCAATGGTTTTTATAATTAATATTTATTTATTCTTACTATCGCATCTTCAAAGTGAGTGAAATATCTTCTAAAATTTATTTACTTATCCCACAAATTGCAGAATTCGTATGAAATTAAAAATATATATTTATTAAAAATTAATATAACAGCTTGATTCTAACAGCAACAATGTAACGATTATACCACTGAAAATCCGTCTTCCTTGTAAATCGAGCATAAGAATTTAGAATTTTAAAAGAAAAATATCTCACAGTAATATCGTATTCAGACACGTGTTTCCCCATCCGGCATACTCGTACGTACATATTGTACATACACTTTTGCATCAAGAAAATCAATTTAATCCTTTTGAAGAATACTTTACTTTTTTATTGTATTTTGTTCTAAGAACAAGAATTATGCTAAGAAATTTTCAATAATAAGATTTGTTGTTTGTCGTTTAGACTTAAATTTAAGCTCTTAAACCTATCCTTAGGTTGCAAGTGTAAGGCATTATTTTATTGAAATGTTAAATAATGTCTTCTTTTCTTCATATACCTCCACCTGTATCCCGGACATAGCTGAGTAGGTACAGGAAACTTTGGATCTTAATGTACCACTTCGTTCCCATTAAGTTGCGTTCTCCACTTTTCTTTATTACTCCAAATTCTCGAGGCATTGCGTGTTGAGTGGTGTAATTATGCTCCTTTACTAGAGCAAGGATATGGAAATATCAAATATTTCTACGAGTAGGAATCGGACCTACAACCGTCGCGTTTAAAGTAGCACGCATTCCTGCGCCTCGACGGCCTTATCTTCTGTAATATAATTATACCTACGTTTCTACATCGGAATTAAAATGCATGTATAAATTACATTTTACAAAGTCTAATTACTTTAACTGAAACTTAAACTGTTCTGTTCTGTTCGCAGATACACACAAAAGATTTTTTTTAACTAACTTAATAAAAATATAATGATAAATTTTAATGTAATTATAATGAAAAGTGCAAAATATTTTTAATGCCATCTAATGCGCGTCGCATTAGAGGGCCACTCGAGAACTAAACAAAAAGCGCACAAAGAAGATCCGCTTGGAAACCGTTTTGGAGCAATTTGAACTGGTTTGAACCACTTTGATCTGATTTGATTGCACGCCTCGATGAAGTTGATAGGGATAAATGATTCCATTTGCTCCATTAAAGGCTTTTTAGGTTATCGAAATTAAATTTTAAAAGATTTTCAAGCCTTTGATTGAAACGCTAAGTCGAGTGGAGAATTTTGTGAACCCCTTTAAAAGTTTTCTTACTTTGGTGAGGAAACAATTTCTTTTTGAAATTTGTTATATTTAGATTTAGAAAATATATGGGTTTTTTCATAAAATAAATTTCAACGTTTTCGTCCATTTTAATACGAAAAGGCTAGATTTGTCTAATTAGGATGATAGAATATTTGTATATATTATAATTATGGTTATTGTCCGCAGCTATGGGGACGAAGGTTATATTAATTATCAAGTTAGTTGTAGTTGTACATTCTATAGTGTAACCACTGCACTGTAAGGGAATTATTGAATATTGATACAATTCATTTGCAGATGTTTATTACATAATTTTCAAACTAACCCTTCTGTTTTCTCATCATTTGTCCATGACCAGACGTAAATTTGCCCACTTGAATAAATAATTTAAAAAAAATACGAATCCATTAAAAATAATTTAATTCGGCATATTAAATTAACATAATATGTTTATTTGTGTATAAATTTTGTGAAATCATTGATATAATCTTCAAAGTGTCGGATCGTCCCATCTGAGAGCAAACGTTACTCATTCATGCATACTCCGTGTTGAGTTGTGTGGAATGAAATGTAGCGAGTTTGTTTATTTTCTTTATTTTATTTTCAGGATTTGATTAATTTAATTTTAATTAAATGTAACTGTAACGCGACGGTTGTGGGTTCGGTCCCCACTCCACGAAATGAATCATTATTTATTATTTTTTTCATTTATTCGCTCTGGCACCAAGATAAAACCCGTCGTTAATGTTTCATAAAAACTAGTTAATATTTCGTAAAAGTGTTAAAAATTCTAAGATTGTTGGATAAAATGATGGTTTCATTTCTCTCTAGTGCGCTATTACTTCTCTAAAATGGTTCTTTTAGTGAAATAGATTCTCAAGAGTTACTCGAAGGAAGATTTAAGACAATATAACTCAAGGACGACGTTCACTAGGTTTTTTAGAACTGAAATAGTATCTAGCTGCTTGAAATAAAAAGAACGATTATAATAAATGTAATAAGAAATACTTTTTTTTAGAAAATACGTAATATAATTACAATTAAAGTAAGACCGACTTCAAAACTACTTTTATATGCACTAATTTAAATAAAAACCTAATTTAGAATTTAGTATTTTAATCATTTCAATGTAAAGAACTAATTATTGATAACTAGCGATCCTCTTGCGGCTTCGCCCGCTTTAACTACTGGATTATTCATGTAATGTATGTTTGCAAAGCACTTAAGATAATGAGAAAATTAATTAAACCCTAATGCAACCCGCATTTTCGTAGTTTCAATAAGGATTTTCCAATTGTTTTACACAGCAAGGATTTTTTAGTAGGTACCGTTATTTTAAATCTGTGCTACTAATCTTTTCAAGTACTTATTAAAATATATTTTAATGACTATTTTTAGACAGTTAAATGACTATTTTTTAAAAATTATAAACAAAAACCTACCTACTAATAACTACTGGCGAATGGCGAGCCGTTTCGCAGCAAGGATTTTTTTGATATTGTAACAACTTCTAAAGTACTTATTAAAATGAAAAACAGTAAAAGACAGTTTTGATCTACATTAAATGGTCAACGTAACTAATATACTTATTTATATACTGAGAGTAAGGGATAAGTGAAACTTGAGTAACATACAGCTGATGTGTCAACGGCGGGTTGTGTCAACAATTAAATGCGTTTTTCTGTAAAACTATTCGCAATTTCGAAATATTGTAAAAAGCAAATTTTATCTTCGTGTAACGTAGAAAATTAATAAAGTATTTTAAAGGATAAGGATTAATATCATTATGGAAAAATATCCCTCACAATAAAAAATATATTGAAATTATTATTTTTAGATAGAAAAATGATCACTACACGTTATTCTTAAAAGATACGAATATGCTCTCGCGGACTTTTTTGTAGATATTATTAAGAGGAACAATACTCCAGTACATTTTTTTCATGTAGTACTTACCATTAGAGCAGCGCATGCGCGAAAGTGTCTCAGCGGGTAGGACTTTATACACATTTATCGTATTTATGTTAATTTACATAAGAATGTACAAATAATAAACACTATATATAAACCTTCTACGAAAAACACTCGACTTAATGGTGAAAACCGCATCAAAATCCGTTGGGTGGTTTAGAAGAAGAGTTAGAAACAACAGACAGACACGAAAAGCGACTTTGTTTTATAAGATATAGGATAGGATTACGATTTTAAATAATACTTAAACAGATCTAGTATTTAGGTACTATTTAAATTTACTATTCCCCTGGGCTTAAACATAATCGCATAATGTCACATCTAATGTATAGAGACATGGTAATTCATATTTAATTGAGAGCTCATCTAAGCTGTCGAAGTGCTGTCCAGGAAATGAGGCGATTGGCAGAATAATTTAGTTTGGACGGTCATAATGTTCGTTACAATACTGGTTTATTACATATAAGTGCACTGTTTAACAAATGTATACAGAATTTAATATAATTCTACGTAAATGTGTGTGTGTGTGTTCTTTTATGATTTTTTAATTTTTCTTTTAAGTATTTTTTTATACGTTTCCCGTCAGGAATTCCTGCTGAGTGAGGATATTTTCTAAAGTGGGCAGAACTACATCCATAATTGCTTTTTTTAGCTTCGCGGTGTATTCTGCTTGTATTAGGGTTTGTCCTGTTACTGGAGCGCTTAAATTAAAATAATTTATTCTCCCAGGTGGAAATCAAATCCACAACCGTCGAACTCACAATCAGACACTGTGCCACGACGACCTCAATCATTTTTGTTTCCAGTATAAAAGGAAAATCTCAGAAAAAGAAACATTTTAGTGGCTTTTCGTTGACCTTTACGAATTCAGAACACCCTTACTTCTTTCTAAAGTTCGTAACGAACTCGCTTTCGCCTAAACCACCCTTTGTTTGTAAAACTTGGTTCTCTGTAAGCATTGCGTGAATATCTTTCTTTTAAGTTTTAGAAGCGGCTTAACGTTTTAAGATTAAAGTAAAGTATTAAAATGGTTGCGGGAAAGCCATATAATCTTCGGCGAAACTAATTAAATATTTATAGGACTGAATTATTTAAAAAAAAAATTACAATACAATATATTTTTTAACTCATATAAATTTACTTCTGTATTACATTTATTTTGAATAAGTAAAAGTAAATTTAATATTAACAATTAACTTGAAAAAATTTTTCTGAATTAAATAACAGAAGACAAGATTTTATTTTTTTAATTTAAAATTTAGCATAGACAAAGAAAACAAAATTCTATACAAGAAGTGAAAAAAAGCATCAATAATAAATTAGACAATAATTTGTACAGTAACAGCAATTGATAGAACAGAAGTGCTAAAATGTCTTCAAAACTTTGTTAATAAAACATTTCAAGCAGTTTATGTCTAACTTGAAACACGATGTTTTAAGAGTATACCCTTAAAACTTCTCTTTGTCGCATCGCTTCTAATAATGGCTTTAGCTAAACTTTATATTTACATCATTATCGACTGTCCATTCTCTTGAAATTCTTATTATTGTTCTATTTTTTCACTTTTTTTTTTAACACTTTATCCCACATATAGCAGGGTAGACAGAGGGGAGCTGAACATAATAATAATAATAATAATAATAATACTTTATTGCACATGAAAAGAAAATATATACATATAAAATTTACACAGAAAAAAAAGAAGAAAGAAAAGAAAAAGAAAAAGAAGGATACATAGGTACTTAAATTAACATGTGCAATGGCGGCCTTATCACTGCAAGTGATCTCTTACAGGCAACCATTAAAAGTGCAGGACTTATGCAAGAAATTATAGTAGTAAGTAGTAGCGCAAAAAGTATTATTTAACAAAGTAAAAAAAATATATATAATTAAATAAATAATATATATATATATTTATTTAATACACATACATACACATATAAAAACATATACACACAAACTACATACATACATACATACATACACATACATACATACATACATAGACACATACATACATACATATTAAAATAATACGGAAATGTATACATACGTACATATTATGATACTTTATTTTAAATATTGTTCTAAGTAGTAATTTTTAAGCCTACGCTTAAAAATATTTACTGACGGAGATCGTCTAACTTCACCTGGCAGAGCATTCCAGAGTTTTACTGTTTGGACAGTAAAAGAGTCTCCATAGCATTTAGTGTGACATGAGGGGATTTCTAGGAGGTTGTTGTTGCGGGAACGAAGGTGTTGGGAGTGGAGGGCGTTCGACCCCAAGAACTTAAACCGTTCTTAACATAGTGTTAGGACACTCTGATCTCGTTAAGACACATCCGCTCCCCACCTTCTGTTTAATTCTGAGGGATATAGGCGAGTCGCATTTAACAGGTTTTTTTTAATCTATATCTATGTTGAATACTCAAAAAAATATTTGAAATTAACACACTAGGAAACGCTCTGACTTAGAGCCTAAATATTATGCGTTATATAGTATATACTAGTATACACTAGGAAACATATAAAAATGAAACGAACCGCGCTTTTAATCGTATAAACGCTAAATCGTCTATAGCAGGGGTTCCCAACCTTTTTCAGCTCGCGGCGCAGTTACAAGTTTGGTATTTTTTGACGGCGCCCTACTCAAGCTAGTTCGCTATTTAAAAAAAATCAGTCGGAAGGAATAGATACCTACACCCAAATAAGATCAAATTTATTAAAACATCGACAATATGAAATTGAGTTTTATTTATTTAAATAAGAAAATAACAATTAAGACATAAGAATAATAAAGTACGACAGTTCTTAGTCAATTCAATGTGACGGTCGAGCTTAGTCTCCGCACAGTTTCTCAAAGATTTTGAGATTTCCGATTTCAGATTTAGGAACCAACTCACGGCGCCCCTTTTTACTTTCTATGGCGCACTAGGGCGCCGCGGCGCATAGGTTGGGAACCCCTGGTCTATAATGATTCAAGCCATATTCTTCTTTCCTTAATATGGAATTACATAAAACATATTAAATTATAACAATATCTAATTCCAATCTTGTGTGAAAATGAAAAAATAACACATAGATACATAAATATAGAAAACGATTATTGTAAAAATTTATTCTGGTAGGTACCTATATGAACAAACCCAATCGAAAGCGCTCCTATTGTAACGACCTTTCACACATTGCAAAATATTTATGTATTATTAGATTAAAAATATTTTTCCAGTGCAATATTCCCGATGTAAACCATAAAAATTGATTTTTCTGTGTAAAAACTAAAAACATAACTATTTTTATTTCTATTAGCAAATTGCTGATCTTAATTGTTATATTTAATACATTGGACATATTGGTGTGTCGAATTTGGTTTTTTTAGCTTTACGCTGTACCCGCACAGTGCAGGATAACCTAGTGTTAAGACACTCCGTTCCCATTAAGACATTTCCGTTTCCAACTTTCCACCGTATTCTGAAGGCATTGTGTGGCGGTCACTCAACTCACTCCGCTCGTTACCAGAGCGGGGAATTGAGAAATATCCAATATTTAATTTCCTCGAGTGGAAATCAAACCCAGAACCTGTCGCCTGTATACCACGACTGACCTGGCAATGTCTCTTCATAATTCAAACAAAAAATAATTTATTAACTTATTTAATTCTTCTTTACTCAGATAACAAATTTAAGTCTACATTACAGTTAAGCTGTTAAATAAATAGAAAGAATAAATAACTCGCGCGACCGTCAGGTCCTTATAAAATGGTAATACATTCAGCATGAGATTGAGTCAAGGCAAATGGGCGGAGATTTAATACTTTTTAAATTCAAATTATATTCAAATGATTATCACTTCGCTATGTAGATAAGATATGGTAATTGTGAAAGGGTAATTTTTTACAGTATTTTTTCTAGTTTTAAGTGTATGTATAGGCCCTCTCTCATGGTCTGCTCGTTGTTTTCCGCATAGTAGAGGAGCAGGAGAGAACATAGTTTTAAGACACTCCATTTCCCATACACCAACTAATTTTAGAGATAATATGTGTAGAGTACTAGAACTTAACGCGACAATTCGTTTTGTTACCAGAACGTTACAAGCAAAGGCAATGTTTGTCGGCCTACATATATAAACACTTTTGTGGAGAAAATGACACTAATATTCAAATATGAAGTATTACCAAAATTTTTCTGTCCCATAACACCAAAAAGAAAAGTTTCCCATAATATTTATATTTAAACTTAAATTTCGATTTTAATAGAAATATACACGCAAATTGTATCATACATACTTCGAGCAATTTGTAAACGTCAAGGCATATTGAGTTTGAAGGGCGTAAAAAGAAGAATCTAGCGCTAGTGACCACGTAGAGCTCCGGTATCTGCATAATGAAATTAAAACGAATAACATTTTTTTACGTTTCAATCTCTATTCAAATATGAATATTATATATATTTTTTTAATGGAACTGTCTTAATGGGAACTTCTATGATCATGTTGGGGCCACGAACCCAGGTTCCCCCTGCCTACCCTGCCAAAAAAGTGCAATACAGTGAGTGAGTAAGTTCATCTAAGTTAAAAATACTAAAAGCCACTTGTGTATCAGTTATAACATAGAAAAATTAGCAATTACATATCATTTAAACCAAATTATAAACTAAGACGAATAAGGCACTTAAGATAAACCTTCGTGGTTTTTATAGTTTTTATCAAAATAGTATATTACTTACAGTAATTATAGAAACTGTGCCATGATGCCCTATAAGTTTAATGTTAAAATTGTACTACAGCTTGAGTACATTAATCCCCAACTCCGTTATAAACTAGATACTTAGGCTCCCTCTTGATAAATGGATGCAAAAACTGCACTTCTTTTACAGTCTTTCAAAGCTGAAATATTCATGTAAATTCTTACTGTGCAGCAAGTATCGTTGAAACGATTTGAAAAAATCCAAGTCCGTTTTTTAAGAAGGTTAATGGTATAGTTTTAAAAGTTTATTGCCAAATACATATTTATTCTATTTAATTAAGGTGAGAAGTTTCAATTTTTGTAAATCAAATATTATTTGAGAAAAAAATGTCTTGACAGACGTACAGGCAGGTAGACAGAGGGACGGGTTCCTATAAAAATTCTTTTTCATTTTGAGGTACGTTACTCTAAAAAGGAAAATCATTTCATATCACAAACAGAAGAAAAATAAAGAGATATTTATATGTATAGATCGCCGAATTTATCTCAACCTAAAACATTTCATATGAAATTGATATCTCGAACGCATCAAGTTGATCTATGAAGGCAATACTTTGCGAAATCGAGAAAGACCCATATTTTGTCACGTTGGGATTCACACTTTATTCGTGCATTTTCATATATTAGTTATGAATGATTATCGTTTGAACATGTCATTTAATAAAAAAACAATAGCTTGTCTTCATGCACTGTCTTGAAGATGGGTGAAAAGTGGAGAACGGAATATCTGAACACTGAATAAAAAAAAGAAATTTAAAGTCTAAAAAATATAATATTTTTTTGCAATTTTGTTACTAATTTAATAAATTTATTAGATTTTAATTTCTTTTCATCTTTAAATGCAAAATATGCCTCAACTTTAGTGATAAGACTGGAAACATGAAATATGCATCGCTTAATATGCATTAGGGGCTTAGTTAGGCAAACTCTCTCATTATAGTTACCCCAGTGTCTTGTTTTAGCGTTAAATTACCAATTACCAAGAAGCAGGTTAAGAAATCTAAAATATAGTTTTATATTGTCATTAATTATAATGGAAATTAAATCCACAGTAAAAATGGAACAATTCGTACCTCACAACACCACGAAAACATTAAATTTTGATATTAAGAATCTGAAGTAATATTAAACATCGACGTTGCAACATAAATTTGATATTTAGTGGATATATATGTTATAGTAGATATTCGTACCTGTTTAAACAAATAGCTTTACGCCGTATCTCTGTGTATCATAGGTATATGGCAGAGTAGGCAGAGCAAGGGAATCTAGTGTTAAGAAAGACACTTCGTTCTTATTAAGACACTCGTGTTTCCAACTTTCCGCCAAATTTTTTTCAACAGAAATTAACCTCTCGACACCTCTTAACTAAAAAAATAAATACTAGTTTGCTAAAAAAATAAAGCGTATACATAAACAATTTCTTCTCCACCAATTTAGAACAAATAATAATTAGCGGTCGAAAGAAAATAAAGGAGCCGATGAACGAACACTCATTGGGGGCAATTTGTCTTACGAAACGTAGCGCAATTCCACCATCACTGCGGCTGCTTTGTCATGGTTTCTATTATAATCGTAGCAATTTTTAACCTCGCAAGAAAACGGTTTCCCTGAAAATGTATCCTTATATTACCAATTAAGCAATTGTTAAAATTTTAGCTTATAACCAACGGTCAAAACAAGAAATGTTGAGATTTTCTTATGGAATAAATCGTAGAAATCTATGCCCTAGGTGGACGTCTTCTTTGTAATAATAACTTGAGTGGACATCTTGTTTGTCGTTTCGCTCTTAACAGCGGTAGTGGTTGTAATTTTAAAGGTTAGGTTAGTGATGCGTCACACGGTCCGACGTTATTTTTCGTGGATCCTGCCTTGGATGCCTGCCTGATATGTTCATAGAGAGGGCCATAAGGGGCCAACCCTCACTCGGTCGTTCTATCGCACGGCAGGTCTGCTACATGTCACCTGCAGCCTTCATCTTTCCTTTAAACTACAAGGCTACGTTGCAAGGAAGAATTTACTTGCGAGAAATATGTCCGAAGAATGTGAGAGGTGTGCTTGTACGACGGAAGATTATAACGTCTGTGTTTCAGCTCGACTACAGTGGTCTACATTTCAATATGAACATTTTAAAAATATTCCTAACTGTACGAAGCGAGCAAAGTCGCCGGCGTAAGTCAGTATATTACAATTATAACGTCAAAACCCGTAAGTATAATGGAAAGCATGACAAAGCAACCGCAAACATGAAATTGCGTTACATTTCACAAGACAAATCACCTCCCTGCGAATGTTCCTTCATTGGACCGCCTTTTGTTTTGCCGACATTTATTATTTGTCATCCCTTTGTATTGCAGACGAGATATTATTAACTAATAGTGTATTGAAGTTATTAATATGTGGAGATTATTCCACCTTTGAACGGCGTTCGATGGTTGTGGATTCGATGTTCACTAAAGGTAATTGATTTAAATATTAGAAAATTAAAATATTTTTGGTTTGTACCAACGTACAACTCTAAACGTGACAGTTGTGGGTTCATTTCCCATCTGGGGGAATTAAATATTTAATATTTTCATTTCAAAAAATATTATTATAAAAGTTCAAGTTCAAGTTAGAATATTTGAACATTCTTTAATTAATTTTATTTATTAATAATATTATTCTTTATATTTTTATAAAAAAAATGGTCTGGAATAAATTTTCGCAGACGCAATGTATACAAAAATTATTCCGTACACAAAATTCTCATATAAAAATTGCTATAAAAGTTATAATTACCTGTAACTAGTTCAACGTAGCGCTAGCAGTAAAAAAGTATTTTAAAATGTCAGAGGTTGGCGGCATAACACCATTTTTATTAGGGCGAGGTTGATTTGTGTATAAAAAATTTAAAAAATATACTAAAATATATATTTTATATAAAAAAAGTTTTTATTTATCTATATGCATTAAGGTTTCGTGTTAATGCGTTCATACTATAATTATGTCCATCCATCCATCCATCAGCCTTTCAACGTCCACTGCTGGCCATAGGCATCCCCTAATTCTCGCGGCTCCGTCCGGTCCTGCGCCCTTTGAATAGTCTTCTTAAAGTCAACGGTCCACCTGGTTGGAGGGCGGCCTGTGCTCCTTTTGCCGAGACGGGGTCGCCATTCGAGGACCTTTCTTCCCCATCGGTTGTCGGTCCTCCTGACAATATGGCCTGCCCATTGCCACTTCAGCTTGCAAATTTTGAGAGCTATGTCGGTAACCCGCGTTCGTCTACGGATTAAAATAATCGTCTATAATTATAGACATTACATAATAATAGACAAAGACAATACATATGTAATGTTTATTAATTTACAGTTTATGAAAAAAAAAACATATCTTATCTATATAATAAATAAAACTCTTCCGTTATTGAGTGACTGACAGACAAAACGCAGGCGAAACTACATAGATCGCTGAAATATTGCGTCATTAGGGAGTGTAAAGGGATAAGAGATGATTTCCCAAGATTCCTAAGGGAACGGGAAAATATTACCTATTTCATTTTGTAGTCTACTCTAACAGAATTACGGGTAATAGTTTTCATTCATAGTGGTGGATATATTGCCTAAGTTCGATGGTTATTAGTCTCAAACACAGATGGGGAATTTGATATATTTTATTATCATAAAAACCCGCCGCCAGGCAGGTCATTCTTTTATTATTCTTCTACATGGTATAAGTATACGTAGAGAGTTTACCTAAAGCGAAATATTTGAATAATTATTTTAATTTATTTCTCACTTTTTATCAATATTTTTTTTCATCACTTATTTTACTTTTATTTAGTTTGGCCTGTCCTGATAGTTGTTTATTTGTTTTTTGCAAGTGTAATGAATTTAGCAAATATTTATTAATGTAAGTGTAAAAACACCTTTACTCAAAATTATGACTTAGCAAATTATTAGCGTCGACCGCTAAGGCTTTCATTATCATTATAATTTATTCAACCCCTTTTGTTATGGCGCCATTGTAACATAAAACCGCGAAAAGGCTGTGAATGAGTGTTGTTTGTTTTATGCCAGCTGGTGTTACAGTTTCCACATATTTATTAATGATGACACTCGAAATGGCAATGATAAATCATTAATCATTAATTACTGCGGAAATAAACAACGCCTATAAGAATCTTCCTACAGACATGCCAACAATATTAATAAGTTGTAACATGTATATGAGAATTCCGAAGTAGTTTGATGATTACTTATGGGATAATGGTTAGAGGGCCTGGGCAGTTACGAAGAGGCGCGCGTATATATCTCGCTATGTTCAATATTTTATACGCTTTCTATACAAGTAAGAGTGTACGAGCTTTGCTTGAAAAGTAAATAAAACTAATACTCGGTATAAGAAGAATAATTAGAAACATTTTAATATAGAATTCGAACTCGCGTCCCTCGGAAACCATTCGGCTGGCTAGCAAGCTACTATGCTAATTAAACATATAACCTATCTACGAGCAATGTTTATGCCTTATCGCGCTTAATCTGGCAATTTATTATCGGGCAATTCTGTCTGCATTTAAGGCACCTCTTTTATTTTAGATTGAAATTCAAAGTATTATATTATTATTAAATTTATCGACGCCATATCATAACTTACATTCACGCTTTATCCCGTATAAAGCAGTTTATATAGAAAGAAGATACTCATATTGTGCAGTTAGATAATATCTGGTAGTAGGTATACTACATGATCTTGTTGCGAGTTGCTAAAACTGTATAATTATTACATAAAAAAATATTATTTAAAAACATAAAAGAACCTAGTAGTTCTTTTTTATTTTTATTATATTAAAACTGCATTAAAAACTATTCTTTATCCACCACAAACTCTAGAACAATAGAGCATATAGTAACGAAATACATAAATTTCAGCTTTTTCAGTTATACAACCGCAAAGGTAGCGAAATGCGAGTTTTAGTCTATTTAAACGTTTTGAAAGCAAACGGTTAAATGTTACCGCGTGGTTAATACTGTACCTAAAACTTTTGTGATTAACTTACGTAGCTCTCTAGCTCTCTACTACGCTGGTTTAAATTTCTATGCAGTTTCTAATATTCACAGAACGTCTGTTTTGAATATAATATATTATAATTCCATAAAAAATATAAATGGGAAGTGAGAGACAAGTTAATTGTTAAGTAATGCATCTTTCTCGACTTCGCCGACAAGAGAATGGGAGATCTATATTGGTCCTGGTTTCTGTGTTCACTCTGAATAGAATTGTAGCTCTAAATTGAACTTGACATTTTTTGCGTACTGCCTTTATTATATTTGCAAAGTATACTTTCAGCTTGTACAGGACTATTAGGTTGATATTTGGTTTGTACCTGATGGTAAAAAATAGCAAAAATTTTACGTTTAAAGTTTTTGTAGGATTTCTTCTTAGTGTCAACACCGCGTCCTTTATTTTTTCATATCACATCACATTTGTTTTGACATATGAAGGAGTTAATTAATAAATAATTTCCCAAATGGGATTCGAATCAATAATCTCCCTGTTTGTACCCAGACATTATCTTCCTGCGCCATAATGTCCTCATGTAAACATACTGAACTTATCGAGACTTGATTGTTAATTGTGAATATCTCCCTCAGTGAAACGTTTCAAAAGCTGTATTTCGATCAATTTGGAGCAGATTGGCGCACATTAAAACATATTTTTCGGAATTTTACTGGACGCGTGACTTTTGATTATTGCAAATAAAAAAAAGTTTAAATTCAGCGGAAAGTGTGAAAGAGAGTGTCTCAACACTAGGTTCTCTTTGCGTACCTTGCTGTGTGTAGACGTGAAGCAGATAGAAAATCTATTAATCTCAACCACAATCTACCTCCATACATAAATATATAATTATTAAGTATATAATATATCCATGATTGATTTCCTGTGATATTGTAAATACGGCATCAAGAGTAAGTCTACGTACTACGTGAATAGCTCTGCGTGCATTAAATTATTTACCATAAATACTTAACGAGATTTTGCTTAATGAAAGCCATCATCAGCTTAGAATAAAATTTGATTTAACTGAATATTTAAGATTGTTCTTGTTTAGACAACGCAGGGTCTCGCCACTCAATTACATGTCCCAAATTGTATCGGAAAACGGAGAACGGAGTGTCCCGACACTGATTTATTATTATATTATTGTGTACGTACTTATATTTATTTATTTTAATGTGTTTTTTTAATGTGTTAGTTTAATTCTACGCTACTCATTTCTAGTATAGGTAGGTATATATATTGAAATTTATTACTTTCATTTCTGCTTAAAATTATCAAAAATAACTTGTGTAGCGCGAGGAATGAACCTGCTACAACATTGCTAATAGGTAGTGCTAGGAAAGAATACACAATACTTTATTATGAACACATAACGAATTTAATATGCATTAAATTGTGTCATTAATAATATGATTAATTTTAAGGTATTTGATATAAATTAATTAGTCAAATTCTATAGGCTATTATTATATACTAAATACACCATATAGACATATGCATATCTATAGTATGTAAGTACATTTGAATAAATATTTTTATATAAATGGCAGTTTGGTAGTAAATTCGATTCTTGTTTCACGCTGTTTCCGCATAGCAGGAAGGTATACAGAGGGAGCCCAGTGCTAAGATACTTGAGTCCTCACGTATCGCCCAACTTTCGATAGATAGTAAATGATTCATGAGAAGAAGAAGAAGAAGATAAGAAGGGAAAGGGAAGAACTCACAACCGTCGCGTTTACAGTCAGGCGTTGTGCCGCTATGCAACCACACCCTAAATGGGGATATAATTTTTTTTAACCTCACTCGTCTAGACCAGACCTATCAATTTTCAACATATTGTTTTTTCGAAATAATTATAATGTATTTTGTTTAGTCTAGGTCTAAATAATATAATATAATGTGTATATGTATATACACATTCATCTCTTTGTAATGTTGCCGACGATGCTCATCATATATCTAATTAAATTCAATAAGTATCAATAGTATTCAGTTTCAGCTAATTAGAGGTACTCAATAGATACCTTCAGCTTTGACCCATTGATTGTTCACATTGGTACAGTGTTTTTTTTTAGGGAAGGCAGAAACCTAGTGTAACCACCTTTTTCCCTCTTTCCGTCGATTTTTATACCTTGTTACCAAAGCGGAGAAATGAAGATATTATTAAATAATAATTTATTCCCCCAAGTGAGAATCGAACCCGCAACTATTGTTCTTAACAGTCAGTTGGTGCTGCACTGCTCCACGATGCTTTTAGTTTTATCTAAGTTATTAAAGGGCAGTAACTTCTCTTCTAGGGATCATGAGGGACGGCAGGTAACATTTAGGATTACTATTAAAGTCGACGTTGTATCGTAATTACACTTTAAGCTGTCATTCAAAAGGAATTAGACCTTTTGATTTTCAATGTCAATAATGTTTTATTAGATTGCCGTTCATTATAGAAAAATATATTTATTTGGTTTCTTTCCTATTAGCTATTTATCTACTTAGAATTTATTTTTTGGAATTTATTTGATTTCGTTTCTAAATCGAAATAGTGTAATTGACTATACTAGAAATACTGGTATATCTATTTCTTTTAGGTATATTGTCTCGTATATAAGTAGTTAGAGTATTGAGAAAGTTACCAGAAAGTCCTGTATAAAATGTATTCCTCTTTACTGAGACTGAAAGTTCTAAGAAAATTTTATAAAATTGTTAGCAATATTTGAACTGAGCTCTTTGCCTTAATCCGTATACTGACAGTCTAAATATCTATGAAAATAAGTTAATTTCTTTAGTACATACGTCGTAAAAAATATTTAAGCTTCAGATGTATATAAAATGATGGAAAATAGAACTTTCTGTTAGAACCAGGCACGGCGTTCAGTTACGCCACTCAATATGTAATATCTGTAATAGTAGGCTTTCTTGTGAAGCTAAAGACTATGTTTTTAACATTCCTAAAGTATTATTGCACAATTATGAAAGACAAATAAGTTTATGAGAACTTAAGGCTTAGTGGTCATAGAGCTTGGACGGTTTCTAAGAGGCGCGTGTTCAAATCCCGCTACGTTAACTTTTTTATCCGTTTTGTAAAAAGGCATATAAAGTCTATGTTATTTAAATGTCTCGTCGATTATTTTATTTTACATTTATTTACAATCTAAATCAAAACTTTAAAATAAACAACTTAATTAAATCACTCCAAGCTTTAGCCCCGCTACAACTAGCAGTGACCCGATACGATTAGATCCTTTTAAATTATCTGATCCCACAGTGTTCCGCTCGATCAAACTTTCAACTATGTACGTATGTAACTTGCTTTAGGTTTAAGCTTTTAATAGGGTTTTTGGAACTTTAGAAATTCCTTTATTTATATATTAAAAGTTGTCTGTGGGTCCTATGGGACCTCAGTACCTCACCATTTCACTAGTCATTAATTTTCATTAATCATTAATTACGGATGATTTTTTTCCAAAAGTAATTATAAAAACTACTAGTATTAGTACTGAATAATCTCTGTAAAGTTTCATAGGCGCACCTGAATGACAATCTGCTAAAAATGTACTCAAATCTTGAAACGGTAAAAAATTAATATACTTATTACGAGAATTGACTATATTTAAATAATTTTTTTAACATATTTACATAAGTATTTGCATTTTTTTACTCAGACAATGCATATTGAGTGCAGGTATTTTGATATTGTAAAGCTATTCTAGCACATGCCCTAAATTGGCTTAAGCATTTGGGTGGTGGTTAATATTAACTTTCACACGCTTTAGGAAGAATATGTCACAAGTAAAGTTTTTGTACCTTCTATTTTAATAACTACAAATGCTTATAAAACTTTCAGTATTAATTCCTAAAAATGTAGACATTAGAAACGTAACATAAGACATAATTATCTGCTTCATAAATTAATATCCATTGTATAAAATTAAAAAATTATGACAAAAATCAAAATTAATCAATAATGTGATGGGATGCTTAAAATATTATAGTCTCTTGGACGGTCAACAAAATATAATGTTAGCTTAAGATATTTGCATATTTGATTGAACGTTGAACAAACATTGTCGCATATTCCATCCCTGCATATTACAATAGGGGCACTCGTGCACTGGTACATAAATTATAATTAATACTGTAAGTATTAATTATTCTATGATCAAGTTGCAGGTTTAATTACCATTATATTAAATATTTTTTTAGCTTCTCGTTTTATCGCTCGAACCTTATAAGGCAATTAATTTATTGCAATTTATGTAAAAGGCGAAATGCAACGCTACGGATAAATGTAAATAATTAATTCAACTAATTTGGAATCGAACTCTTATCTACTATGACGATTACGTTTAGAAATTGTCACAATGCTCCACGGGATCTCACACATTTTTTAAAATTTATAATAGAAAAGTAAATTTAACTATTTAATAAACAACCTTGACTGTTACGGTTCCATATTACAAAATATATTTTCGTTTGGAGAAAAACAAATCCTTTGGTGATTTTCCCAATCTCTATTTAAAATTCAATCAGATCGAGTGATCAAAATCTCCTTCATATAATCCCTCAATCAATTTTAGTATTTTCTTATTCAATTTCAAGCGATGTTTGTGTAATCTTGTAATATCTTTTTTCTTCTATTTTGACGCTTTGATAGCGTTTTTTGCGATTTAAGATAAATATTTATTAAAATTAAAATAGCCTTCGTAGCGCAGTAAGACACCGTTTGATTGTTTACGAGATGGTTGTGGATTTGAATGACGGAAATTGGGGAACCTAGTGTTAAAACACTCCGTTCCACACTTTCTTCTGAATTCTGAAGGCATTGCGTGTTGAATGGCGGAACTTAACGCCGCCCTTTGCCTCGATCGCAGCGAAGCGAAGAAACGAGACTATAGATTTTTAAATTTCATTTCCTCCAGTGAGGGTCGAACCCACAACCCACACTATGTGCCTCTACGCCACGACTGGCCTCAAAGGTATGTTTTGAAAAATAAGCAAATCAAATAGAATTTATATATAAAAAGATTCAATAAGGAAAAGACAGTAATGTTCACTTTACGGTTGGCTAACGAACGTAAATAGGTAAATATGTAAATATTGTACATCGTAAGTCATAACGTGGAAATGGGAGTATAAATTGAGCTCGACATTTCGTATTTTTTTCTTTTTTCTGCTTTATGCGAGGCCAAATTATATATGAGGCCAGTCGTGACGCATCGGCACAAAAGAGAGACTGTAAGCGCGACAGGTAGTGGGTTCGATTACCATTTGAGGAAATGAAGTATTTAATATTTTCATTTCCACGCTATGGTAAAGAGGCAATACGTGGTGTTAAATTTCGACACTCAATATTCAATGCCTCAAGAATACGGCGGAAAGTATCATAATGAGAACGGAGTGTCTTATAACACTAGGTTCTCCGGTTCACTACCACGCTTTCTGTGGGATACAGCGTGAAGTTAAAAAAAAAAGTGGGTTAGATAATTGACGGGTAGTTAATTTTAATTTCCTATTAGTATAAAGCTTTGAGTCACACGAAGAAAAGTTCAAATAGAAGTACCTCTTTGTACGCTATACAATCACAAAATTGATACGGAATCCTCAGTAGAACAGTTTGATTCACACTTCACCGATTTTTACTCCCTTTGTCCCATAATTTACCTTTACAAGCAAGAGTAAGTTTACTTTGCAGCCGCGACATGATTTTAATGAGACCACATATAGAGGAGCTTAAACTATAACTTTTATCTACTTACCCTGTTAAAATGTACTTAATAATAGGCTTTGGAATAGTATTGACGAACAAAGAAAATAAAACGTTAATATATATTTTCATTATAGGATATTGTCACTAGTAATCCCATCCAAAAAGAAAACTAATCATTTAAGGATCTGACTATATGCAAAAGTCTATTTGAATAAAGAATATACTTTAAAGTTGAATTTAGGTTCCTTTTGCCTACCTCGCTTGTAGCTCCTCTATCTACCCTCCTCTACATACCTCGTTGTAGCCCACGCCAGAAAAGTTACGAGTGGAAAACTAGCTTAAGAATTAATCGAAACCTTTTTCGTATTAATTTTGTCTAAAACATTTTATATATTACAATAAAAATAAAAGCCATCATTTCCACACAAGGCTTCCCATAAAAAATTCAAATAATATTTTCACATTTTAAATACCTGTAAAATTAATAAAACTCTTAATGAAAGGAAGTCATAAAAATGTTAGCTTCATTAAAAATTAATTAAAATGTTTTAAGACGTTCCCGATATCGTAATTATGCTGAAGTAACAGTAACTCGTTACGCCTATGGAGCTTTGCAAATTGGATTCAGTAAAGACAGGAGTAATTAAAATTTTAATCCAAATAAAATATTCCTTTGACAAAAGTAATATTCTTGAGGTTTAAGGGTGTTGTTAGAGGTATAGGCTCACTTTGTGTGTGTATTACATAGGGTTAATAAACATAATTAGTCCTTTGTCCTTATATACCTTCAATATTAAAAAGGAGTGTCTTATCACTAGGTTCTCAGATTGAGGGTACAGCCAGAAGCTAAAATAAGAACAAATTATATAGCTTAAAAAACACGCCTTTATCCTGGATAATCACACCAGCTACATTAAGTGCTTCAAGTGATATAGAACGTACTCGGAGTTATAAATTATATGAGAATAAGCTTCTTTGGCTCATTAGTAATCTCTGAATAGTTTCACTATTTTCGGTCCTAGTTGCGATATCAGAGTAGCCCAAGTTTTTTTCAGGGAACCTGGGAACCTAATGTTATGAAACGCCGTTCCAATTTACAAAAATCCGTTCCTCACTTTCTGGTCTCAATAAATATTTCCTTCTTCAGCCCCAAAAAAAAACAAAAATATTATTTGAAAACTACCAACTTTTACCTTTAAATTGCTTTAACAATAACAATCCATTCCGCTTTTACCTAGTCGTATATAATATTATTTCGTTAACTTTATCTGTAAATCAATCGAGTGAACGTTCCAACCATTAATTCAATATCCGCGATATCTATCAGTAATTACTAGGAGATGGATTATTTTTAACTTTAAAAGCTCTTTGCGAAGCTAATGCATTTGTCGACTGGTTCTACTTTAGATAAAAACTTATACGTAGTATGAGTTATTTTTTACTTAGCACTATATTCCGCACATAGCAGGGTTGGTAGAAAGAACCTGGAAACCTAGTATTAAAACACGCTGTTCCCATTAAGACACTTCCGTTCCACATTTCCTTTGAATTCTGGATGCATTGTGTGTTGAGTTGCGGGCTTCCAGCCATGCTTTGCCTCGTTGCGAGAGCAAGGAAATTAAAATGTTAATTATTTTATTTAATCGAGTGGGTATCGAACCTGCAATCATTGAGTTTACAGCGGCACTCTTGTGCCTCTGTGGTACCAGTGGCTTCAAATACTCGTAGATGGATTTGATTATCAAGTACGTCACTTTACCTACTTCACAAAGATAAAAAATAAAATAAAATAAATAAAGAGTAAAAAAGCCAATAAATTTACATATATTTTTTATAAATCTATATATCCTTGTAAACTGAAATAGAAATTATAAGCAAATAGCAGATATATATAGAAATAAATAACAGTATCAATTTCATTTATGTACATAAAATATTTTATTTTATTTTATTTCACTATAAAATGTTAATAAAAAGAGGAAAGCATGTAACTGTAAACGCGACGGTAATGGGTTCGATTTATCCCTAGATTTACTCTGTCTGCCCTGTATGTATTACAAAGACAACATACTGCCCACTTTCCACCTATTTTTTTTTTGAAGACATTATACTGAGAACTTAGTTAGAAAATGTTTTTTTTTTTTGATCGTACGCTACCACCGTACTGTATTGGATCTTGAAGACAAGACCATCATGTTTACAATCAGAGGCTGTCCCAATGCACCACTGCGCTTGTACGTGTTATAGGAAATCAAAAGCAACAACTTATAAAAGTATAAAATTTCAAGACAAGCTATTTATATTATTCTTATATAAGTACAAAACTTAGAAACTGTTGTAATTTTAAAGTACTATCATGACTGATTTAATATCAAAGTTCGTCCAGCGACACGAGATGGTCGTTTGTCCTAGGATAAGAAACAAATCTTTTTGTTTTAAAGGAAACTTTTAAGAAAGTAAGAAGGAAGGCATTTATTGCACTAAAAGCTTCACCCGAACTAACTTTAAAATGGATTTTCAACTTTGTCCGTTGCATTTAGTGGATGTTGTTACACCGTTATGTATTATTTTGTTTCTTTTTATTATCATTTTCCTTGCTCTAGTAACAAAACAGAGCGTGGCGTCGAGTTCTTCAGCTCAACTCGCTATGTCGTAATGTCTCTAAAATTGTATGGAAAGTGGGGTAATATTAAATTCTATCTACCCACACTGCTATATACCAAATACAGCGTAAAGCAAAAAATACAAAGAATAATAATATCTTTATCAGCAATTTTGAACTTGTCAGTGGCTGAAATGATTAGACATTAAGCTCTCAACTCAAAATATAAAAAAAAATCAATTAACTTAAACATTTACAAAGCCCTCTATAATTAAATAGCTGTATAATAAATTACTCCACTATGTTCATTATTAATCTGATTTAATTCGATGCTCACTGATTTGGTATTTGGCCTTTTAATTCAAATTTTATATATATGTTATTTCCAAAGGCAACCCGATTCCATTATATTGCTATTATGGAAGCACATATATATAATGTACTAATATGCTAATATGATAAAGATGCCTGTTTATTTGGTTGAACGTGTTAATCGCAGTATCTACTGGGTGGAATCGGAAAGTTCTTCTTATTTGATAGTCCATATATCGAGAAGAGCTTTAGGATTTATTATATCAGTCATTGTTCCTTCCATATCTCTGACTCATAGAATAGTTATTATCTTTAATATTACTTCCTCATAAAAACGAATTTTTAGTTTCTTTCCAAAGCAAAAAAGGTTTAAAAACTCAAAAGAACTTAGCAGCAGCAACACTGAGCTAACAGGCCAAAAATCCTTCCACTGTGCCATAGACAGATAAAATAGATATAAAAGTTCAGCAGTAAATCTTTGGAAGCTATATTTAAAGTGTTACATGTTAGTGTAAGACTGAAGTATGATATAAAGAAGCAAAATCTCTTTGAAAGTAAGCTCTTAATCTTATTGTTCTATACTGTTTTCTTATCTCCCTATACTGTTGAGACTTAGCATGTCGATACGAGGTTATGTTTTAAATATAAAATCTATATCTATATCTATAATAAAGGAAGAAATTTAACTTTATCGATACGAGATTGTTTTACATTATAGAATAAAAAGTTAAATTTGGGAATTGAACTCACAACCGTCGCGATACAGTTGCGCGCTTTTACCTCTGGGGCACCACGGCATCAAAAATAAATACATTACATTACAGATATATTCTATGATAGTGTAGCTATTTCCGCTATCATTCGTAAGATGAGCAAAATCCAGAGGGACTGAGTTAATTTTTCATATCTGTACTTGTGAACCGAAACACGTATGCAATTTCCTTTTCAATTACTTTCAACTTTTCAATGTGGTTCTGAAATATCGTGAAATGGGGTCTTCAGTTGGAACTTTTAGTAAAATTTAATATTATATATTGATGATTATTTTTAATATTATATAAAAAAAAAAATACAATTTGTATTTTATCTTAAGAAACTTGAACATTTAGAAACGGAGTTTGACGAAAAAAAATTGAAGATTTAGGAAACAACACTAGTTTCTCGGATTCCCTCTGCCTACCAGCGCGCTATGTGCGGGATGCAGCGTGTAGCTAAAAAGATCTATAAAATACACTCTTCTACAGAAGAAAAAGGATGCCCAAATGTAAAATACACTTGGGTTTGCCAGATTCAGGCCTTTCTATCTACAACACCCTCCCCACACGTAGAATTCATGAAATTCTGAGTAGTTTCTCCGCTCAGACGACTAAATAATAACTAGTAATAAAAAGTATTAATATTTATTTTTTGTAGAGGACACGTATGTTCGCAACACTAATTTTCAATTGAAACAGTTAAAATATTTGGCGTTATAATTGAAAAATCCAAACATACCTCCAATACTCGTGACACACCAATTAACTATTAAATGGAAATTAAATTCCAGTGATTGGTCCGTTACTGAAACCTAAAAAAGCGGTGCCTATTCAGGTCACTACAGAGGGACAAAAGAATCGATGTCATGCTGAAATTTATTTGATAACAATAGCAGTTTTATTATTGGTGGTTTATTATTTATCAGCTTGTGTCAAGGCTTTTAAAGGTTTTGTGTATAAAATATTTTAAAATTGAGGAATACATTTTTATTTTTAATTGAATACCTAAGCTGCAAGCATAAGATGAAAAAAAGAGTAGAGTACATTTACAGCGGCACAAGCGTATGATTGTAGCGCGAAGGTTATTTATGCCTTAGGCGAATATTTATTAAATATCTCCCAATAAGCTTTTATTTGCTTTACCGTGTCAGTATGTATGTTAGTGTATGTGAAATCTTGCAAGCTCAATTTGACTCACTTGCTAGTGTCCGATTGAGCTGAAATTTGGATTACGACTTCAGTCTTGATGAGACTGAAACGCCATAAAATAAAATTAATGTGCTTATTCAAAATGGCTGCCGTTATAAGAGTATTAAAAGAAAGCGATTGTTTTGCAAAGAATATAATACTGACTTCAACATCAAAAAACATCTAGATAGCTTTTTTTAAAACGATTTATTTAAGGAATATTTATATTTTTATTGTATTTATTTATTTCCTAGGTACAAATTAAATAATTACATTAAAACTTTATTCTTATTTTAATTATTTCGTCAAGATCTTAATGGATCCAAAGTTCTTAAAGCTTCGGCTTCAGGTAAAACTTTTTAAAAACGAATCGAGCAGTAATGGAACTCCGTAATCATATTAATAGCAGATGTTGAGATGAAAACATTAAATTTGTTTCGTTGAAATATAAAAGCTTACAAAACTAAAGGCTAGGCTTATAAAAAACGACACGGAAACATGAATGAATATTCGGAATATCATATTAATATAGTAAGATAGTAGTTACCCAGCGGCACTGTAAAATGAAATTGGTTGATGAAATCAACACACGGAAAGTGGAGTGCGGAGTGTCTTAACACTGAGCGAAATATAGCCTGAGGCTCAGAAAAAATATAAAATATTTATTATTCACTTAGATCGCTTCCACAACCATTACGTTTATACTGCTGCGAAACATAATTCTAGGACACTATGTTCTGCGCTTTCCGCCCAATTTTCGAGACATTATATTGAGTAGCGGAACTCAACACCGTGCTTTAAACAATGAGATATTTAATTATTTATGCCATTAAAACAGTCAGATAACATTCAGTGAATCAAAATATAATACTTTATCATATTAAATAAAATGGTTATTTAAACAATGGACTCTAATACCACTTTGTAGGTTCAATCGCCTCTGTAGTGTTCCTGGAAGAACGCCAAAAGGAAACATTGAGAAAGATAATATTTAATAAATTATAATAAATTTCCGAGTTCTCTCTGAAATTCGTTGATTGGTTATTATAAAAATATTGAGAACATATTTCGAACAAGTTGAAAAATTGTAATATTTTTCATGAAAATTATTACTTGTGTATTTTTATAAGTATCTCAATAAAATTTTCGAATTGTATTTTAATATTTTTGTAGTTTATCGCAATGGGATCCATACACAGAGTAGGCAGAAGGAACCTGGGAACCTAGTTTTAAGACACTCCGTTCCCCACTTTCCACTGAGGTCTGGAGGGATAGCTTGTTGAATGGCGGAACCCAACGCCGCCCTGTGCCTCGTGACTAAAACTGAAATGAAAATATTTTTTTTTTCTTGAATGGGAATCGAACTTGCTACATAACAGAGTTTGGAAGTACCGTAAGTACCGTCCAAAAGAGGCAAGTTCAAATGTAGCTACGTTGAATAATTTTTATCATAGAATGTCGTATAATTCATTAAGCCTTTATATAGAGCACTTTACTTCATTGTATCAATTTTCGCGCTCGCAGATTGGGCAGAGGGCATTTAGTGTTAAGACACTCCTTTTCCACTAAATAGTGGGTTTACCGTTTACCTTTTACATAATATATACGAAACTACAAAAATAATCTACCATCAGAAATATCGTAACATCCCCAAAATGAGGGGCGAAATATTAAAACAGATAGATGATGCCAGCCGCAGGTGCACTTATTTAGCCCTACTTTAATAGCATTGAACGTTCAATTTCAAATTTAATTCGCATGAACGGATCGAGCCGGGGGCTGAATGGTTATTATGTTCGCGATTTGTGTGAAATCTAAGCGAAATTGGCTCACCGAAACACCTATTGGCCGGGTAATACGGTTATCTATACATTACGTATGCTGTAAATTGGAATTTTGGGAATTATTAACTGAATTGAAATAAATTGATATTTATAGGTGTCATATATATGAATGTTATCGTACAGATTTTGGTTTTATTAGTCTTGGAGTTATTAATTTATGACAAGAATAGACTGGCAGATACATATGTGGTATCTTAATGTACAAATTTTAATTGTGGTCTTTTTAGCTTCTCGTTGTGTCACCCTCATAGCAGAGTAGGCAAAGGGAACCTGAGAGTCTAGTATACTCCGTTCCCATTAAGATAAGTCCGTTCCCCACTCTCACTTTTGCCAATTTCTGAAGACCGCGCTTTGCCTCGTTGCCAGAGCGAGGAAATGAAAAAACAAAAATTCATTTCCTCAACTTTGAGTCGAACCCACATCCTATAGCGTTCACACGCTTATGCACCTGCGCCACGACTGGCCTTACATACATACTCTTACAAGCTTTGATGTTTGTAAATAGTACTTTTTTATTTTTTCCAAGCTTTCTAAGTAAAAATACATATTAAATGACAATTTCGTGTAAAAATTAAGCATTTTGCCAAACTAAGTTAAGAAAATTTAAATATTCTAAAATATAATTACTATGGACTGTCACTATAATATATTTTCAAAATATTCGTCATACCAAGATGCGTCTATACATTAATTTAAATTTGGTTTCCGCTTAATTTTATCACCTAGCTTTGGTAAGTTCATTTCAATGGATTTAAATCGGTAAATGAGCTAGATCTGATTTATGCACGCATTTGTTATTATTAAGCTCTTATGGCGTTATATTATACGCCTATTGTTCATAGTTAGGTTGAAATTTAGATTAAACAGTATATTTTCATTATTTTTTGTATATTAAGATAGATTTGGACGTAATAGAATTTTATTAGCTCTTATAGTTTTTTTTTATACAATACAGTCTGCAACTCCGCCACTCAACACGCAATGCCTCAAGGATTTAACTGAAGGTGGAGAACAGAGGTATCTACATGGGAAAAGGAGAGTTTTAACACTAGGTTCCCAGGTTCCCTCTACTTACCCTTGGGAATATGTGGAATATAACGAGTATCTATAAAAAAGTATAAGGTATATAACATATATGTACACTACAAAATGAAATATAATATAATTACAATTTGATCAATAACAACTTTCAGTTGAAAACACAATAAAGTCACCAAAACAAGATTAATCATATTAGGCTTTTCCATCCAAATGGAAGGGGACCACAAAAAATATTCTTTTGTTTAGCGGAGTCATATATCAAAACGTCAGTACCAATATGACCCGCGTTACCCGACTGTCAATAACATAACCTAACCCTTACGTACGGTGTACCGTATTACTTTCACCTCACTATCTCGCCTGATCATGTTATATCTATTATTTTTTTAATCTCCAAGCTACACCCGTATACAGGCAGAGGAAAACCTTAAGATTTTCAATTTCACATTTTTCGCCCAATTTCGAAGGATTGATATTAGATGGTGAAAAGCTATGATGTATTCACACCTTGCTGTATAGGATACATCGTGAAGCTGGAAAAAATACACCAGTCAGTAATTTATTTTGATAATTAATTTACAATTTTTTATGTATATCCAAATTGGATAAATATTGTACAGGATTGAGACGAGACCAAGGGGTCCATTACAGAGAATGCAACTAGGGACAGTACCTGTGACTTGCGAGCATAGCGTAGTAAAGAAAGTCCGCAAATTTGCGCCACAATGAAGTTATTCTCCATACATAATATATATGTAACAAGTTTCAGAAATTCAATTTTAAACTGTACTCCCAAACTAGTGAAACGAAAAAGTAACACGAAATAAATAGGATCATCGAAACAGTATTAACATCATAAAATACCTTTCATAATTCGTGTCCAATTCTACCGCCATAATGAAATTCAAATATGGAATTCAGTGCAATCAATACGTAATAAACTTTCAAATAAAGATATAACAGATGGCGAGGCGAGGCGGATGAATTATTCATGGATCTGATTATATTGGTATAAACAAAGCTTTTACGGCTCAGAATGGATTTTGTATCAGTTAACAATTGTGGGAATGTTGCAATTTAAGAATTCAAATTGTGTTATGCTATTTTGTGATAAACTTTTCTTATTATTGATTTATTTCTTCATGAGGCACAAGGGTGTGACTGTAACGCGACGGTTGTGGGTTCAATTCCCACTCGTGGAAGTGAAATATTTATTTACGTTTATATTTCCATTTCTTCGCTCTGGTGTCGAGGCAAAGCGCGACGTTGAGTTTTGCCACTGAACACGCAATGCTTCCAGAATTCGGCAGAAAGTGGGAAACGGAGTGTCTTAACATTATGTTCCCTCTGCTTATACTGCTGTGTGCGGGATACAGCGTGAAGCTGAATTATATCTTCATTTGTATCGGAAATTCTCATTTCAGATCAAATTTCAGACATAAAAAGAACTGTGCAGAATTAGCCTACGGAGCTACGCAGCTACGGTAGCCTACGGAGACTTCGGAAAACAGACCTGAATACTTGATATGAACTTCAGCTGCAGCAGCAAACTCCATGCAATCTCGAGATAAATAGTTTTGACAAACGGACAAGAAAGTGTTCCTATAACCGGGTACCGTTTTGCCTTTTGAGGAACGAACCCTAAAAACGAGAAATGAACAACGAAACGATCCCCTCCTATACGTAAAACTATTAAAACCCCCGGATAGAAATCCAAAGAAATTTCTTGGCGGATTTTCAACACTAGTATTCTATTAAGTTTTAATTTTTGGCCATGTAAAGTTGAAACTCAATTTCAAGCGAATGTTAACATGTACGGTATGTGCGCCGACCGACGTGCCATGTGCCAGTTCGAGCGGCGATAAAAAGTAATTGCAGTGTCGTTACGTCGTTTCCGTAACCTTCGTTATGTTTAAGAATTTTAACTTAAATAAGCCCCTTTTTGATTAAAATGATTGTTTTCATATATAACTTCAGAGGCAGAGGGAGCCTAGTGCTATTTATGGCACCCCGTTCCTTATTTTCCTAAAGTGTAGAGGCATTGTGTGTTAAGTGGCGGAACTCAACGTCACATGTTTCATTTTCTCGAGCGGGAATCGAATCCACAGCGCCAAGAACGTTTTGTACATTTTTAGAAATAATTAAAAAGTCAGTAAATTATTTGGCTATCCAAAATACAGCATGAACCTAAAACAACAAAGATTTTAAATGACATCGTTAAGCAATAACATTATGCAGTATATTTTTAATATAAACAAAAACAAAAGCTAAAGTTCTCACAAAAAGTACAGTTAGCAAAAAAAAATTGTACAAATCGCATGATATCTCCCACAGAAATAAAATATTATATTATAATAAGCGTTCTCCATTTCTAATTTGGTTGCGTTGGCATGTTTCGACGAGGGTTTCCTTATAAATTTTTCGTGACAGCCTTCGCTTGCTGTGTATCAACTTTTGTTGAATAAATCAAAATGTTCGGCTTCACCCTTTTGTGTTTTCTACAGTAAAAGGGAGACTCGGTGATGGCAATGATAAGATTGTTCTGTAAGATTTTTTCGCTGTAAAATCGAATTTTAGGAATTTGTAATATTTTAATCAATTTAACTAATACTTAAAAAAATGGCTGCGAAGTTGGTTTTCCCAATTTATTTTAAAAATGGTAGTGTGTTAGGTTTTAACCTAAGTGCTCACTATATATAGTTGTAAGTTCGGTCATACTAGAGTGCTTTATTTGAAAAATCGCTGCATTATTTTAGATAACTGAGCACGTAAAATCTCGTTTGTTGAATTCGGCGTGTCCTCTCTTTAGATTTTCTCCTTGTCTACGCGAAAAGCAAAATTTAAACTTGTTAATTTTTTTTAAATATACTCATACATACTATATCTGTAGTACATATTGCATTATGCATATATTGTACACATATTAAATCTTTATATTTCATCAACAGAAGCATTATAATATAAAAGTCTAAGTCTCCTTATCCTCCATATGTATTTGTCAACTAATATTTTTATGTACAAAATTTGAAAATGTTTCTTCAAGAGGAGAAAAAACATCCGAGAAAATGTAAACGTCACTTGTCGTGGATGTGCCCGAGGCGTGATTTTAAACCAAACTTCAAAAATGCAGCGAAAAATAGAAACGACGCTTTACTTGAATAGTGGAAAGCTAAAGTGACAATGACAATAAATCAGTCTAGTAAAACATATGTAGTTTGTTGGATAAATAGTGAAATATTAATAAAGTTTACACTATATATGTATAAGAAAAAGTGCTACGTTGATTTCCGCCACTGGAAAGGAAATGAAAATAACTCAATTTTAGAGTAGGAATGGAACCTACAACTGTCATGTTTATAGTCAGTCTACTTATGTGCCACGATGGCCTCAAACACAAAAAAGAAAACAGAGTGACTAACCACTATATTCTTGTTTCCTACACATGAAATATGAGGCTGAGGCTTTACAAACATACGAGAAAAAAATCACAAACATTATACGCTACATATTTTTACAGAGCAAAGCGAATCTAATGTCAAAGCGGAAATAAAACATGCCAAATGAAGTACGCCAGCCAAAATGTGAATTTATTTCTGCTAAGGTGCGAGTTGTTGTTACGAAATGCTCTTTTACCTAACGTTTATAGAATTGCGAATGTCAATCCGTCAGGAAATGTATTCTGGGGTGAGCCTGGCACAATATTGTGCTACGAATATGTATATTTTTAGGTATTATGATCATTTTCTACAGATTTTCTAGCAATGTATTATTTGTATAGATGGGTTACGTTGATTAAAATAAATCTTTCAACAAAATAATTACTTACGGTGTAGCCCACCCACAATATATCAACACTAAAACTTTTTTAGCAGTATCAAAAAAATATAATATAATAGAATAAAAAATAAGAGAAAAATACGGAAAACTTCCACTTTAAGAAAAGGTACGGCGTCAAAAAATAAACGGGAATGTCATCGCTGATAACGCAGGTATTATCTAGAGACCTCAGAGACAGTATTAGTGTGGATTATGCGTGGAACGATGACGTGGACTTATGAACTGGGAAAGGAAATTACTGAGATTTTCAAAATTATCACGAATTTTCCATGTTAAGAGGAAGGAGTGATTCATTTATTTATGTTTTTTTTTCCTATTTCTATTTCTGTTGTTTTTAGTTCGACAATTAACTAATTAATTACTTAAAAAAATATTTCGCTCTTCAAATTTTACTAAATTATTATTTTACTATGTTTTATATTATTTTGCTTTTGAATGTATTTTTCGTGTTAAATTGTATCTTGATAATATGATAAGAATACCTACGCTGAATGTATTAAAATTCATTCCCAAGCATCTTCGATCCCTAAGTAAAGGATCTAACTTGTTTTTAAGTTCAGACCGCAATCTCTCGTAACAAAAGGCCTTGAAATCTAAGTTCTTACTTCATTATTTGTATTTCTCTTTAACTTTGCACAATTGAATTCACTAAGGCTTATTTTTATTTGGCAGCAGTGAGATTGGTACACTATATCCCGCACATAGTAGGTTAGGCAGAGGGAACCTAGTGTAAAAACTCTCTGTTTCCCACTTTCCGCTAAATTCTAGCATTGTGTGTTGAGTGGCGGAACTCAATGCCGCACATTGCCTCTACACCAGAGAGAAAATATGTACTTAAAAAATAATTAAATAATTCATTTCCTCAAGTGCGGATCGAATCCATAACCAGTCACGTCTACAGTCTCACTTTGTGCTCCTGCGCCATAACTGGCCTCATTACCGATATATTTATTTATTTTTATCGGTAATAGATAGAAACATAGACTTTTTTATAACTTACGATTGTAATTGTAATAAAAGGATACAAACAAATAAACCAAATTACAAATATAGTTATTATTATCATCCGGCATTTTAAATAAAATAATCGATATTACAATTTTTTCAAATTTTATTTACACAATGACCTAGTCCCCTAATAAGAAGGCGATCAACAACAATATCGATCCTCATCGGCTCCGCTGAGTTGGGATTCAGAAACCTCTTAATTAAAAAGCCCTTTGTGTTTTTAAACTTCGGCCATTTTTATAGAAATTAATTGAGTCTCAATTAAAACAGTAAGGATTTTTAATTTTTTTATAATATTATTGGAACATTTTTATAAAATAAACAAATTTCGATATATAGCCATATTCTTTATCCCATGAAATAAAAATAACTAAAAAAGCATGGTTGTAATGAAAGTAAGAAATTAGTAACTGGAGGCCCCTCGTGGCGCAGGGATACATGTGTGTGATTGTAAATGCAAATTCTTCTAGATTCGATTCCCACTTGAGAAGAAATATTTGCTTAAATTTATATTTTCATTTGTTCGCTCTGGTGTCGAGACAAAGCGTGGCGTAGAGTTCCACCACTCAACACTCAATGCCACCGGAAAGTGGGGAACGGTACCTCACTGATATCATTTGATTTGATATTATTAAAACTACCTAGGTAACTAATAACCTTATAATTCCTCAACTCGGTCCTTTTTTCAACTTTCTCGAAATTGTCAGCTATAAATGATTTTTATTTCTACATACCATTTAAAATATTCTTGGATGCTTAATAAATTAAGACTCTGTTGCCTATTTTACGCTAAGTTCTCAAGATATTGCAAGTCAAGTGGCTAAATCAACGCTTCGCTATGCAGGGAAGTGATGATAATGATGATTAAGCTTGTTTCCCTGAATGCGGATCAAACCAAAACCCGTACTTAAATTAAGATGCTGACCCACTATGCCACAACGGACATCACGTTACGTTTTATATAAAATATATTTTTAAAGTATTAAATTTCACATTTTTCTCTTACAGCAAAACTTTACACGTTTCCCTAATTAAAAATTACATTATAATTTACATGGAGACCGCATTTATTTCATAACATTTTTAACAGCGTTAATCTGCTTTTTCCGTAATAAATTTTACTTTATATTATTAATTTTACGCGTACACTAGTAGGTACTTAAAAATCCTGCTTTTTTTCTACGATTATTTTTTTTATAATGTTTTGTTTTCTGTTGAGAGCGTGAGTGTTATCTGAAAAAAAATAAAAATAAATCGAAGGCTGATATAATGGTCAATTTATTTTTTTCCATACAAGTACTTTATAAACAATAAAACAATATAGAATAAAATTAATGTATTTAGTCAAAGTCCTCTAAACTTTTAGGTAATAAATGGAAATGGGACTTCCCCAACTAATACAAGGTGAAATTAAAAAGAGTTAGATCCGTCACATCGTAAAGGGTCTAATCGTCAAAGTTGCGAAGTACCGATTTCTGCGAGTCACTTCCAAAATGGATAGCTTAAATAAGATCGTTTAAATGTTTCGACCTCGTAGAATATTTGGGAAACAGTCGTTTAAAACATATTTATCTATATAGTTATATATTTTATATGCATTTTCATTCTTTTTTATTATTACAAGAAATTAAAAAGAATAACTTTTGAATTCGCAAGGTTTTCTTAAGAGAATCTGCTTTCCAAATTGGTAGTTTGTTGGACTGACACTACTGACATTTTTATGTTCTTGATGTTTCAATATTCAAAAGTGCTTAGGACATTACCCTAGTTGAATAAAGGTTTTTTTGATTGTATTTTATTTAATTATTTCTTTATATCAAGCGAAAGACACTGTTATCGAAAAAAATAAATACATCATTCAAATAACATATGTAAATGAACCTTACGTATGAACGTATGTATATGTAAACCTTACCTCAATATTTACAATACAACGCGCGGACATTTGTTTGTTCAGATTTATTTATTTATTATCGTAACCATCTAACGCAGTGATGTCTTAAAGCTCTGTATATTGAGTAAGTTGCCCATTCGATATTTGTAACATCCTATTTAAGTTATAAGGAGTTTTCTATAAAGAATGACATTCGAAGAAGCAAGAGGAACATAAAAATCTGTTCTTCACTTTTTGGTTTTAGACACTATTAGATTACTTAGTAGCTTAGAGTATATAATTATCTTCCTAAAAATAATAATTAAATTGATTCAAAATTAAGAGAAATGTATGGGGAACAGATTGTCTTAACGGTACCCTTAGCCTACGCATCGTCATCGTATCGTCATCGTCTCGTCTACATCTAAAGTGCCTTAGCTTTTATGAAGCAACAATAAGGCAGCTAGGATTAGCTCGTATTGTACTGTAACACTTAATACCCGTTCAGGATCCCGGTAATGGTGGCAGCGTGATTTTACAAGAAACGACTGTCAAAGTACAATGAAGAATATTCATTTTTGTCGAGTAAAATTGTAAGAGCTAGGTGTTTTTGTATGTTGAGTATCCTTTTGGTAAAATGTAAAGAGTAACTCATCATCATCATTATCAAGGACATAGGCCTTCCCCAATTCTCGCCACGACACTCGATCCTCAGCTTTTCCGACCCATCCGCTTCCCGCCAACCTCTTTATGTCGTCGGCCCATCTGGCAGGGGGTCGTCGGCAGTGTATTACTACTATAATTATAATACAGAGAGGTGCAGGGCCACAAGGTTGATTGCAAATGCGACAGGTTGTGGGTTCGATATCTATTCGAGGAAATGAAATATTTAATGTTTTCATTTCTTCACTTTGGTGTCGAGGCAAAGCGCGGTTAAGTTTCGTCATGCAATTAGCCCAAAATTCGGCGGAAGTGTCTTAACACTAGAAGTGCCGAAGATTGAGACCCCCCTCGAACCGCCGTCGTGACAAATTTGTCCCATTCTGATTATTATGTTAATTGTTGGTATAATACAAAAAAATATTATTAAAATAATTCGTAAAATATGTTGACCATCTTTAATAATCAATTTTTATTCTTTAACAAACATAAAAGTATCAAAAAACAAAACATAAAGAAATAATCAATTATTTCAAATACGTTCTAAGGTCGTGACAACTAACTGAATAACTCTTACAAAATTATAAGTTATTGAAATTAGTTAATATTATTATTAGGCCAAGTAATGCATTAATATATTCTTCATCAGTGATACATCACAGATGATGATGATGATGATGAACATTGCGTGGTAATACCTCCAGAATTTGGCGGAAAATGCCAGCGGAGTGCATAGCACTAGGTTCCCAGGTTCCCTCTACCTACCCTACAATTGTCCACATTTGGTATCGAGTGTTTTTTCTGAAATTCAAGCCTAGCTTAGTCATCCCTTCATCTGATACCTCACTTGAACTAGCGGTAAAATTTAGTATTGACACCAATTTTACCCCACTTTTCAGGCTATTATTTTTTAAGATCTATACATAAATGTATAGTTTTCAGATTTTTTTCCTGTACTGGTACTACATGTAGATGCTAGCTGCCAAATTTCATAATTCTAAGTTCACTGAAAGTTCCTTATTCCCTTTATAGTGTCGAAATACACGTTTTTTACTATATAAATGGTCATACCTTTTTTTAATTGGCTTTTTCAGGAAATCAAGGGACTGTAGATCGTCATATAGTTGATATTCATATACTCATATGAATATCAACTCGATTTCTCCAAGCATTCCTGAGATAAAGGCACAGACAGAGGGATAGACAAAAAATGATCTTATAAGGGTTTTTTTTTCCTTAAAAGCTACAGAACAAAATAATAATGGCGGGACAAAAATGACCCAGCGGCAGTTCTAGGTAAATCTATTTTTTTACTAGGTAGTTTAGTCACTAGGTGTCCATGTTCCCTCTGCCTATCCTGCTATGTGCGAGATTCAGTGTAAGGAGTACAGCATGTGTCTGTAAACGTGTCAGTTGTGAGTTTAACATTTGTTTATTATCCATCCAAATCTATCAAAAATGGAAATTCCGTTAAAAGCATAAAATAGTCTAAATAAAATTGTGTAACTTACTAACACAATAAAGTGAGTAACAAAATATTAACCAGCATATGCGACAAAACGTGCCAACCATATATTGTTCTAGAGCCAGCGAATACAAGCTTGAAAAGTAAATTATTTAGATTTCAAATGTGAGTATAAAACCGAGGCATTAGCTTTATTACAAGAACACTGCGCGGGTTCGTTTTCACGCGAAATAATTACTGCATGTATGTGTTTAGATTTCATTTAGCCTTATTAATAAACAACACCAATATATTTTTTTGATTGGAATAAGTAGTTCCTGAGATTAGCGCTGTCAACCAAACACGCTCATCTTTCTTAGTATAAATATTGCAGTTAATATTAGTATAAGTGAAGGTTAAAGTGTTTTGAATTACATATTTAGGCTATGAGAACATAATTATTTTGTTAACATAGATTTTTTTCTGTTTAAAACTTTCTACAAGCAAGAAGCTTTCTGTTGGACGCAAAAAATCCGTTTTCCATTTTCCACCACAATTTATAAATATTACTTGTTGATTGGTGGAACCCAACGCCAACTTCTTTAACTTTCTCATATTATTCTTAAACAACTAAATGTAAATAATTCATGTTGAACTTCTCAAGATGAACTAAGTTATACCCACCCTGTACTTGATCACATCCCACAGCTTTGAAGTCTTATCAAATCATCCCCACGTCGTGTTAACAATGACAAGTACTCGTATGTCAGCTCAAGTATTCCACAGCCGTATAGATATGGCAAATAATTTTCTATCCTAAGCAAACAGTTTAGTAGATTCGAGGGTACTTTCGCCTGGATGAAGGAATAACGAATGAGCTTCTAAATGCGGCACGATGGGGCCGCCGTAATGGGAAAACGCATTAGGGTTCAAATGTTTCCATTGTAATTGAAGCTTATTCGAAAATGATCTGAAATTACGCTAGACTATATCTAGATGGATATCCATCTACCCGTTTATATGAATGGGTGTGAGAATTTTGTTAACTAGTTTAGAGGACTTTAGTTAGTAGAAATTGATGTATTTAGTTTGTAGATGCATATATTGTCCTTATCCTGAATATTAGGGGGGGCACTGGGGAACAAACTTAATATTAGGTTCCCTCTGTCTACCCTTTTATATGAGACATGCAGCATGAAGTTAATATTGTCGAAACGCAAGAGAAAATGCGGAGAACTAGCTGACTGATTTTTATTTTATTTTAGTTATGTAAAGTTGCATAACAAATAATATTAGATTTAAGCTTAGATACATACATATGTCAAAAAGTTCGTTATCCCACTGTGCAATACGCGTCCGCTGCGCCGTGCCAACACAGTACAAAGAAATATGACTTGTTGACTTGGAAAATATATCCAAACATTGTTTTATTTTATAATAAAATCTGGCGTCAGTCTGGTGGACTTCAAGAAATTAAAAGTTTTTCATCTCTCAACGCACTGTTGGGTTCTGCCATTCAACATCCCGAAATATCTCAAAAATTTGGCCTAAAGCAGGGAAACGAGCGTCTTATCACTAAGTTCCCTCTGTGTACTCCGCTATTTGCGGGATACAGCGTGAAATGAAAAAAAAAAACAATCTACATTTGCAACAGAACCTACACTAACCGTCCTATAATAACCCTACCGCTTAAAATTAACATTTATTTACCAACTCTACACGTTAACATAAAGTCGAAAGTACATATAATATGGTAATGAAGCACTGAGTTTACGCTTAAAACTATAGTTTCAGTTTCAATGACTGTTAAATATTTAAAAGTTCAAAGCTTTGTGAGGATATTGTATAAATATTCCAAAATGTTAAATGAATGTTCATTTGTTTTTCGCTGCTTGTAATGAGATACGTATGTAATATACTAACGGTTCTTGTGGTTTTGTTTGTTCAATTTTGTTAAGTTTCATGCTTTATCAAGGCGAGTACACAGGCAAAACATAGTGCTAATACACTCTGTTTTCAAACTTTCACCAGAATTTGAGACATTGCCGGGTTAAGTCGCAGAACAGAATGTTACACCTTGTATTATTAGCACAACCATAATTTTCATCAATATTTAATGTTCATTTCCTCGTTCTGGTAACGAGGCAAAGCCCTGCCACTTAACACGAAATACTTTAAGAATTCGGAGGAAAGTGTGGAACGGAGTGTTATAACATATTCCCTCCAAGTACCTTGCTAAGTGCGGGATACAGCGTGACGCTGAAATATAAATCATCATACATATTTACATTCAATATGACTTTTATATAATACTAGCGGCCCGCTCGCGGTTGCACCCGCGTGAACTATGTTATTATTAATTTCTGTCTCCATGGCTACGTCCTAGTGACGTCTATGCAAAATTTGAGACACCTAGCATTTGTAGTAACGAAGTTTCATACAAACTTTCAACCCCAAAAACAACCCCTTAGAAGTCGAATACTGCAAATTCCCGTCTTAGCGAGCACCTACGTCCTATAAATAACTCCTATGCAAAATTTGAGATTCCTAGCACATGTAGTTTCTGAGATTTCGTGATGAGTGAGTGACCTTTCGATTTTATATATATAGATTTAGAATTTTCGTTAATTTCGTTGTTGTTTTGCAAAGAGAAAAAAAAAATGTATTTTGTCCCTATTTAGAAATATTTCCTAGGAAGTCTACTTTTGATCTACCATGGTCTTATTAAAAAAATACCCATCGAATCCCACCATTCAATGCCTTCAAAAAAGACCACTAAATATTCTGTAAACAAAGGAAAACAGATGAAATATAAAGAAGTAATGAAGTAATAAAAAACAGTAAATTTAATTTGCGTATGTCACTTAGAGCGCCTTATTTCCTCTTTAAAATTAAAGCCACATTTCTTAGAAGAAATAAAACATCTGAAGCTCGTTAAGCATTTTAATGAGATAATCACGTTGTGCGCGAATATTTGCGAGTCATTTTGAGAATTTGTCTAATACAGAAACATAATTAATATTCTGTTTGTAAAATAAGTAAAGGTATAAGGGTCATAATCAGAAAAGTGGACATTTTCGAATTCGTAACGTAACTGATAAGTAACAACACTGATAATGTTTGTTACGAAACTGATGTCATAAGGCATTATACACAACAAAATAAGAATATTATATGAATAAAACTATTGGTTTTTTTTATTTAATGAGACACAAATTAAAATTTTAAAGATTCAATCGTTGAATTAATAGATTATAAATGTAAGAAAACATAACAAAGTGACAATATTAACTATATAATAACGCTAGTTCGTAACGTAATAAACTTATATTTCTAGTTAGAAATCACAAAGTTAATGATAAAATTAAACCCACTTTAAAATATATCAAAATTTGAGTCGTTATCACGGGAATTAAGTTGAATTCTTTGTAAGTGTTTATTTCGCATATCTTCATTAATAGGATTGGTCTGTTTAAGACGTTCTCTATATCTTTTTTGTCTATCAGCATTTGACATAGGAGCCATGACGCTTACTGAAAATAAAAATAGTTATCAATAGGTATTTAATAATATTTCATGTATATTGTCTAGTACAGAACCTATTTGTTT